>JADRCH010000109.1:3267244-3316201 GCA_019843965.1 Rhynchomys soricoides | reverse complement strand
TTAGATTAGCCCCTGTAACACCTGCGCCCTAGACTCACCCCTGTAACACCTGCACCCTAGACTCGCCCCTGTAACACCTGTGTTTAGACTAGACCCTGTAACACCTGTGCCCTAAACTCTCCCTTGTAACACCTGCACCCTAGACTTGACCCTGTAACACCTGTGCCCTAGACTCACCCTTGTAACACCTGTGCCTTAGACTCGCCCCTGTGATGCCTGCGCCCTCACAATTATTGCATTTCCCTCCCTGAAGCATTGACCACTCCAGACCAGCTCTTCTTATTTTTATTTTTAAAACGGGAGGTGTCGGTTAGAGCAATGCTTTCTTAGTCCATGAACTCATCTCCATTCTCTCTTCCTAGGTCGCTATGGCTTTGCACATGCAAATTGGACCAATCAGAACTACAGACTGGACTGTTCCTTTTACCAAGCCCTACTGTTCCCAGTAGAGAATGCTTAGAAACTGCTGTTAACACATGATTTTCTTACTGTTTCACGCCATGGCCTCTGTCTTCTAGAACACGTGTCTCTTAAGTATAGGACAGCTATCTCTATTGTTGCTACTGTTTTGATTTCCCCAGGACACAGTGCTCTGTCTGGGATCCGGTGGTACAATGGTGGGATGAGTGAGTGATCAAAGCGTCCCTACTCACTAAATCCCAACTCTCAGTATCTTACAGCTCTTTGCTTCAGTTTTATATTTTTACCTTATCTTATGTTTCCATCCTCTGTGTGTTACCCACTTATTATTTGATAAATATTTCTAAGTTTCCTGTATATATTTTACAAAAAAGAAGAACAACTTACCGAAGTTGGAAGATCGTTTTCCTCCAGTCACTGCAGATGTTGTAAGACAGTGACTGAGGTTAACGATTCTTCCCATCTCGACTCTTAAGCTGCATTTTCCTCTAATCAAGCACTAGGCCCAATAACAATGTCAAGAAATAAGGACAGAGGAGCAGACGCAGTAAAGGAATCACCAACAAATCCCAGGCTGGGGTAAACTTCTGTAGAACAAGGAACTTGACTTTTTAAACAATGGGCAGTGTGTGCATATGTCCAAACTTATCAAATTATGTTTATGCCTTTGGTTCATCAAGTATTCCCCAACAAAGCTACAGAAGATCAAGCAAGTGAAATTGAGAGAAAGAAGAAAGATAAACAGAAGCAAATGTAGATTTTTAAAAGATATTAATGATCTCAAAGCATGAATCTTTATTTTTTGAACCTTTGAAAGGAATTTACAATATTCATACCAAATGGTAGAAAGCAGCAGTTCTAGAAATTAGCTTACATAGAACATTTGCCATCTAAATATAGAAATATTTCATTTATCTTAGGTATAAAATTCATATGATATTGTGATATTTATATGTTCTAACTTTAACTTTTACCAATATATACTGAAATATCTAGAGATGAGATAATAGGTCTGAAATTTGTTCCAAACTAGTACAAGCATATATGCACATATGCAGACAGGTAAGACAAGATGAAGTCTGGCCAGGAACTGAGAGCATTTTAAGCGTAAGAGGTAGATGGGTGTTTACTATGTTATAGTTGATACATCCCATAATTAATGACTAAACAGGAGATAACATTCCTAACAATCTACTAGATGTCTCCAGTCACCTAAGTGGCCACCGCTGAGGGGACCTTTCAACTTGTAATCATGGTCACCACCTGTATTTGTTACCTTTCTTGTTGCTGTGAATGCACACCTGACAAGAAGCATCTTGGGAAGGAAGGGTTGTTGTGGCTCATGGTCTGAGGGCGCAGCTCATCGTGGTGGGCAAGGCATGGCGGAGATTTATAGTGCTGAGAGAGTGCACTTACAAACTCCTCACACCTCAACAGATCCAGAATCAGGCTCAGGAAAGCTGAGATCAGCTGGCTTTCTCCTTTCTCTCTTTTTATTCACACCAGGATGCCCATCTACATACCAGAACTATGTGCTAGCAGAGGAGCTCACCACACATAATTGAAATCTCTGTGGAAACAACTTCACAGGCACATCTAGAAATGTGTCTCCTGGGGGATTTCTAACCAACCAAGGAACAATGGAGACTGAACAATACAATGCCATACCTGATGCTCAAGTTTGACTTCAACATCTTCTCTATGCCAGCTTCCCTTCACCTCCACTATTCCAGTCCAATGTCTGCCAGGAATGCTGCTGCCCTGGCAGTTTGCTAGGGTAGGGGACTTCAAATTTAATTTTGATGGGGTCAAAAAAGATTTGTATAAAGCAGTTGGAAACAGCAATATACAGAGGCAGCTTTGCAGGCAAAAGAGTTACAGTCTACATCGAGAGGAGGAATGACTTTGGGGCTGTAATCCCAGATACTCATGACACTGAGGCAGGAGGCCTCCAGACTCAAGGCTTGCCTGGATTACAGTGAGTTTAGGCCTAGCCCTGGTGATTTAGAAAGACACTATCTTTTAAAAAAAGTAATAAAAGGATTGTGGAATACAGTCCGTGGTAGAGTGCTCATCTAGCTGCAAAAGACCCTAAGAGGAGGGGGGAGGGGGGAGGGAGGGGACGAGGGGGGTGACGATGATGGTGACCATGCAGGAATCAAGATGGAAAGGCGTAGTTGCAAACAGGAGAGGTTGGAAATTAAGAAAGGGAATGGAATCACGAAGAGATAAATGTCAAGGAGATTATCTTTAAAAGTAAAAAGAAATCTCTTAGAAGGTGTTCTAGAATTCTACTCTCAAGCGAGCAGCACCGGCTTGCATTGTGGTGATGACAGCTCCAGGTGTTGCCCACGAAGAGAAGGCCTCCCTGGCAGGAACTTCTCAGTCTCCTGCCCTAGTGATGCCAGTGTTTTTTTGCATGCCTTCCATATGCTGTGTTCATTATCTTAGCTCTGCTTCTTGTTTTACTTTCTACCAATTGTTCTTAACCTCTTTTGGGGGACTCCTTTGGGAATCTGACACAAGGCATGGTCCATTTCCCCAGGATAAAGTGCCCATAAACACCTACACTCAAAATTTGGCATGTCAGTCTTTTATTGCTCTAGAATATGCTGACTATAAAGCAATCTCTTTGGAGTCACAAAATTTAAAAGAGTCATTTCCTGACTGTAGGAGGAGAAATGTGAATTGTGTGTGTCCATGAAGGAAAATCACAGTGCCTGGATTTTTGAAAGATCATCTTAGAGCAAAGCGGCAATTTGGTACATTTGTGCCGTATTTGTGTATATCTGATTTTAACTTTCATTTAGATAATAATCACAGCTAAGAGGCTTAGTCCTCAAGGAATGTAGCAAAAAAGATTCATTTTACTCTGTTCGTTCTTAGATGAGGCTAGGTGTCACAAGCTAGGGTTCTTAGGAAGTAAGCCAAGATGATTGACACCCGGAAGTTTATTAGGGGATGCTGTTGGGTAAGCACTGGGGAGGAGTAGGGCAGAGAGTAAGATTAGGTGGAAAGGCAGCATCCAGCAAGGCCTTCCCAGTCTGGCAGAAAAGCCCCAAAGAGTTATCATGTGTTGAAGAGTCTAGGCCGGCGTAAGTCCATGTTAATGAGCCACCAGATGAGGGTTGCCAGGAGAAGGGTGTGTCCTTGTGGGAAGCTGTGCTTCTTCCTCCAGTCACTGGAAAGAACAGAGTAAAGGAGCAGGTCCCTGTGGCTCTCCCAGGAGCTGCAGCGATGAGCCCTTTGTTCCTTGAGAAGGTCTGGGAAGCACCCCACAGAAGACTTGATCAATAAACACTATAATTTTCAAAGGCTCTTTGAATTGAATCTTTGTCCTGACATTTTCCGAGTGTGCAAGCCTACCTACCATCCTTCACAAGGGGTAGCATCTTCTGATTTGACTGCTGAATGTCTGGAGACCATCATTGCTTTTGTTCTTGCCTATATTTTATCTGCACTCAAAGTTTCCTATAAAAGCTCACCTGCAATTCCTGTTCCTCTTTTGGGGCTAAATAGTTTCCTAAACATGTTTTGAAAGTGTTCCTTAAGGTCCTGAATATTCACCCCAAAATGCTCACATTAGGTCATCCAGAAGGGCAGCAAAGTTGTGCTGTGGTCCCAGCTGCTCAGATGGTCTAGAGTGGCTTTCCTATCCAAGTTTCAAGTTAAATGGCTTAAAGCCCAATCTCTTGAAAACCGTGGAACTCCCTTTGAAGAAGAGAACACTCAAATTGTAATTCTCTTTATGCCAATGAACTTCTGCAATAGATATTTAATGCAACCTTTGTGCCTCTGATCAAGTTGATCACTTAAGACGAGATCCAGCATGGTCTAGGGTGGGATATTGCAGATGCTCCGTTCACAGAACAGAGATACTTTCCACGACCAAATCCTCACCCAGCAGGGATTCTTCTTGGACACCCACCATCAGCAGCACACACAGAAGAGATTTTCCAGAGCACTTAGAGCTCTTGGAAATGGGTTCTTATGGAAAGAGGAAATTCTCCTTGACTCTTCTGTTTTGGTATGAGACAACCAACTCCCTTACAGAAGAACCAAACATAGAGTTAGCAAGAACATCTTCTATGTCAATTATAACTCTAAGTGCCTTGTTCTATTGTCTCACAACTCACAGTATTCAGCGCAGGAAGATGCCACCCTTGTTTCTCTTTTACAGGCTTCTGTGTGGAAGAGAAAACTGGTAGACCATGAGATTAAGATTAAGAATCTAGTGATGCACGTGAGGTAAGGATGAGGGGAGGGTCAGACACAGGTTGACTTTGTCCTCTGACCTTCACTTCATGGTGTTCCAAGAATTTGAGAGGTGACAACGTTAGTTTGCAGATCATCTCAATATTTGTAAATTGAAGTTTTTTTCCTCTTTTAAAATATAAACCAACTCATATCTTTTTTGGGTTACATGTAAGCTGCTGCTTCCTTTCTCCTTCTCCTTCTCCTTCTCCTTCTCCTTCTCCTTCTCCTTCTCCTTCTACTCCTCCTCCTCCTCCTCCTCCTCCTCCTCCTCCTTCTCCTCCTCTTCTTCTTCTTCTTCCTCTTATGTTGGCTTCATGATTCTGCCAACAGGACTTGGCCACAAAGTAGCTTGGTGGTTTCTGAGTGCATGCTGAGCAAGAAAAGGGAAACCAAAGATTTTTGAGCACATTTTATTGAAATTTTCCATTTTATTGAATTTTTCCATTTACAGGCTGGTTCAACATAAAGCTAGTCTTACGATCATGATGGCAGGATGGACTACTTAATTTCTACAACAAGAAACTACCTTCAAGAGTAATGTGGGGATTCTGACAGAGATCCGTCCTTCCTGAGTGTGGGGATTACAGGTAAACAATGACAGACCCACATATTACAGGGTTGGAAGTCAAACCCAGGCTATGTGCATGCTAGGCAAGCACCCTTCCATCCTTAGACACATAGCTTTGATATACTATCACTCTTCATCATTTCCATGCACAGACAGCTACCTTAAAAATATTTTATATATTCATATAGTATGTATAACCTTATATATTATGCATTACCCTAGAAAACATAGTAAGTTATTTCAATTCAAATAAATAGTCACTGACCATCCTAACACCACAGTCACTGTTCTGGGCTCAGGACATACAGAGAGAAGCAGGAAAGACAGCGGTGAAGTCTGTCTGTCTGTCTGTCTGACAGGGATGATAATGTGAAGGAAACTGGGCTGAGATGGAGAGTGATGGCTGTGGGAAGAAGCTACGTGTTACGAAGTGTGGGCTCAAAATATGAGGTCATAGTCCCTAAAGGTGACACTCGAGAAGGTCAGAAGGAAAACAAAGATGTCTAAGGAAGAGCAGGGAGAAGTCCTGCAGGCAGGAAGTACTCAGGATCTGTGGAAGGAGATGAAGTTAGGCTGGAGGACCAGTTAAGACATCTGACGCTGCAGACCACTGTAGGCCAGGATAGACCTCGGGCATGGGAGCATCCTTTAAAGGATTAAAGCAGCCACTGTGGGAAGAGTGGGATTTGGAAGACCAGCTAGGGAGTGCACCAGTCCACCATTTTATATATGAGTATGTTTGTGTCATGTGTGTCCTTTCCCTGTTAGTTAGGATGTCACAAATGGTGTCAGAATGATAATCAATTCTGTGTTGATGAGGCCCTGTAGAAACGTCTGTGCAATGGGTTGACATGATCACAATGATTAGGAAAACCTCGTGCACTTTAAAAAACAAGTCTCTTTTTTGAGACCCTCACTCTCGTTTTTTAAAAATTTATTTATTTGTTTGTTTATTTAATGGACAATTGATATTTTACATACATGGATGTCTGTGTGAGGGAATCAGATCCTCTGGAATTTGAGTTACAGACAGTTGTGAGCCCTCTGTGGTTGCTGGAAATTGAAGCCAGGCCCTCTGGAAGAGCAGCCAATGCTCTTAACCACTGAACTATCTCTCCAGCCCCCCGTTAATTTTTTTAAAATAAAGGTTACCAACATGATCTAGTGTTTCAGTTTTGCATCAGCTCTAGGAGACAGAGGAAGGAGGTGAGGAAGAGGAACCTGAGACCTCCTTGCCTATGAGCTGAGAATCATGAAACCTGGAAGCTGATTACTCACAAGTTCATCACCTATTCTAACTTCAGTTACTTTAAAACATTTCCATAAGATTTTATTTTTGCACCAGAAGTTAATATATTATTAAACATTCACATTATAATATAGGGTTGTTTAAAATGCATACTTAACTACTAATTGTTTTTGTATTTAAAAACCCAAGCCATATTTTATTTAGCTGATGAGTGAGTGATAATAGAAAAATCTAAGCTATATTAAGATCTAAAATGGAATGTCTAGAACCTAAGAACATCTGCCAGCCAATTCTCCTGACCATTTTTCAAGTATGATAATTTTAATTCTCAGCGTAGTAGCTTTTAAAAGGGCTAAAGACATATTCCCATTAAAGCCTGCTAGATATAGTGTCCCAAATGTACTTAATAAATTGTATCTTCTTTAGAGAGAAAAAAAGGTGATGAGCTGAAAAATGTTTAGCTTAAACATGCATAATTGATAGGTTCCCTAGTGCAAATAAGTGTCTGATAAATAATTAAATTTAATCTCATTATAAGAGTTTCATAATGGGATAATTTAATTAAATGAAAGCCAAAAGGGTTTCTAAGGGTTGAAAGCTGTCACTGCTGCTGTATTCAGCTAATGGTCTGGGGCTACTGAGTGAAGACAGCAAGCCACATGGGTGCATGCATTATTTAATGGCTCCCTTTGAGATGGGAGAAAGGGCAGATCAATGATAACTTGTCATTTTATCATTGCTTACAAAGCACATTTAAACAACCTAGGATGTGTTAAAGGTGGAAATCGTGCAAACGAAAAAAAAAAACCAACAACTTAAAAAAAGACGTTACATCCATAATGGGACAACAGAGGTTGTTCTTATTTTAGTTAGCATGCACATTTTCTCACGTACCACAGTGTCTCAAACCTACTACTAACAGAAAAAGAAACAATAAAAAAAAGCCCCACAACAGAACCTCATAAGCTGCATCAGAGTCAGGTTGGATCTGGCTCTAAGTGAAGTAATAATGGATATAGTGTGTACATCTGATACTAAAAAATTGATAGCTGAGTCATGAGGGACCCATTAACAAGCTTTCTGAGTGAGCAGGTTTGTGCTTCAGTCTCCAGAAGCACTTAGCTGGACTAGAATAGTACAGCCAGGTCTTTATCTCAGTTCCAGGTGATCGGTTCAGTGGGGATGAACAGGGAGACCACTGCTCTTCTGTTAGACATTATATTTAGCAGCGTCGTTTGGTAAGAGTCAAAGGTGCAAGCATCACAAAATTTGAGCCCATTTCTCCCCCTTACACAATTACATGGCAAATACCTCTGTGAAGGCCAGGCTTGCTCTTGACTTTTAAGTTTCATCTAACTTTCCTTAGTGTGACCTGTCCAAATCTGCATTTGAATGGCAGAGAATGAACCTACTGGTTTGAGTGCCTGGTCTGCATGTAGTGTAACTAGTCCCTGCTGTGAAACCTGGGTCTTGGGGCTCTCTACACCTTGGAAAAAGAGGTGCCTGTGTACAAGGAGACTCCCTGTTTTCATCAGGGGCATGGAGATGGATGAGAGGTGAGTGCACCCTTGCTCCCAGAGTGATCAATCAATCTTCCCCTTGGTGCTGTTAGAAAGAACCCCATTGAAAACTTGATGGCTGCTTCTCCTGGATAAGAATTTGTCAGAGAATTACAGATGGCCACACATTTACCCCGACACTTCCTTTTGCAGTGACATCGTAGGAAGGTCACACCAGACCCTTCCAGTGTTTTATTGGCAGAGTAAATCCCATATCCGGGTTCTAACAGCCTAGGGATTTTGCTACCATACCTCATCATCAAAGGAAACTGTTTATGATAATGTGATAACTAGCCAATGTTTCTCAAAATATGTATTTGTTAAAAAAAGTTCCTCCCTCTCTCCCTCCCCCCTCTCTCGCACACTGTGTGCTGTGTGTGTGCTGTGTGTGTGTGTGTGTGTGTGTGTGTGTCTGTTGATGGATCCTGAAGGCTGTGGACATAAATGATGCTGCACTTTGAGCAGGTGCTGGATGCGGGTAGCTGGTAGCAGTTGCCATAGACAACACAAACATACAGGAGGAGCTGGCTTTGTCTTTCTTTTCGCTGGGTTGCCTCCAAAACATCCCCCTCCCCACTAACCTTCAATTAAGACATACGGGAGGTCAAACCTGAGCTAATGTGTTCTCTCCAGCTGCACTCCTGCACCTGTGAAGTGAACAATGAGTTGTGTGGTCCATGTGAAATGGGAGGCGGCGGGAGGACACGGGCAGGGAATCATGAGAATTGAAAATAACTGAAATCCCTTTTCAATGGCATTCTAGGTAACACTGAGATAGATAACTACCTAAAACTAGCAACTTTTTAAAAAAAGGTGCATTCTTCTTTTCTGTAGTGGTCTGACAGCTCTTTTTATTAAAGAAAGAAACAAACAGACTTAAAAAACTCTTCACTCAAGGTAATGATATGAACCCTTGCACCTGGAAACTTCTTACACAATAGTCATCTTTTCTGGATGACTCTGGGGAGGGTGGGGTCACTGCTTTGATGGGGATCCCTTTAGCTCTTTTGCCCCAGTACCATTTTAGAGATTTCAAATGATAATCTGGTGTGGGTTTCTGGCCTAAAAGCTAACAGTCGTCAGGACAAGCCTTCTAATCTAGTCTCTCTCTGGAGGCCTTTCTGTGTTAATTCCCCGGGGCTGCCATCTTCGAAAACTGCAAGTGGTTACTGGAGTCTGGGAAGCTGAATGGCAATGAGCAGCTTTTCTTAGGCACAGAAGGCAGATTGTCCACAGCCAGCTGATTCCTGTGAAGCCATAATTAGGGTTTTGTCTCTGAGGTCTTCTGTGCGATGCTTAGGCATTAGGAACAATACTGTTCAAGACATGTATGCTGATTTTCAGTTTTCACAGCAGACTTAAGAGTCTTAGAGAAATTCATCCAAATCACTAAAATAATTGGCAAAGTCTGATCCCAAATCTTGTCTTCTTTTTCTAACTCGAAGTACGGTGTTTTCCCCAACACTATACGATGTACGCCATAAATGTTCCTTTTCAGGAAGCCATGGTGCTTTGAGTTGCTGTACAAATGTCTCTGTTGTCATTCCAAGAGGACATCTAAGAGGACAAATCTTAGTTTAAACAGTGACAACGGCAAACCACTTTAAACTGTCTGAAATATCCTCCCTTAAGAGCAACACTGGGAATCGGATTGACTCTTGTTTCAACGTCTCTGTAACAGCACGACCTCAGTGAATTTTACAATGCTATTGTGTTTCCTCATCCATCACATGCTAACGAAGTACTATTTGCTTTTATTCTTTAAATCTATAAGGAAAATCCATAGTTAAATTGATTTTATTCCCCCAGGACACTCTAATAATAGTAATAATTTTCAATCAGTGTCTAATAGTCTTTGCCTTTCTGGTTTCGTCACCATCATTGTCTTCACTCTGTGATTGTATCTTTGCATACAGGATTAGTGATCCATGACAAATAGGGCAGAGGAGAGAAACAAGCATCTCTTTGGTGATTTCATTTAATGTGCTTCAAGTACATAGTCCAACCATTTGAAATTGTCTGGTGAGATACCCTTGACCCCGTTCCCCAGGCTCACATCCTCTCAGTTTCATAAGACAGTTATTAGGAAATGTGGAATATTCATGATTCAAAGGGAAACGCCCCCCAGTACAACTATAGTATAAAAATTTCCCAGTCGTCATACAAGCAAGACCCCAAAACAGTTGAGCAGACAATTTTGGATGGTGGGACCACTCTCTAGCGAGCCCAATTTGTACTTTGTTTCTGTATTTTCCAAAGTTTCTATTTCCTCTGTAACCTTAAATTGATATTCAGCAATAATTTAAATAATGGTAAAAATGCAAGTAATACATTTACTGCTTCCTTAAATACAAAGCGTGGTGTTTGATGAAATTATTTCAGAGATATCCCCCACCTCCTGCAGGTCCTTTCTGAGCTATACCACCACCTAATCCAGGAGTCCGGATTTTTCAGTGCTACACTATTCCCATAGAGCTGTGTTTCTTGGGCTATCATATAATGAAGCTGATTTGCTGTAACTGGTACATCCACCCAGATCCATAGCATCTAGCCAATGTGGTCATTCTTTTGGTGAATGTGGGTACTTACAACGTAAAGTGCAGCCCCTCATCAGTTGGTGATGATTCATGAGCTACATAAGTAAAAAGATGATTGCTGGAGCTGAGATTACATTTCTTATACTAACCTTAAAATGGGCCCAAGGGCCTTAGAACATTTGTGGGGCTTTACAAGCATGAACACACAACATATATGCTCCATTTCTGTGAAGATGCAAGACTTACCTTAAAAAGATGTCAAAATGTGCTAGAGGCAGAACTATTTTGATGGAGAATGTAGACATTCTGAAGATGGTAGAATCTGCAGATGGCACCCTCCCCGTCCACCCACAGGAGGATGTGGCTGTCTCTATGTTTTCTCCACTCAATGGGATCAATGCTTGTTCTCCTTAAACTTTCTGCTGACTAAGCCTTTCCTTTTAATTGGTAGGACAAACACTCTTTTCTTAAGTTCTGTGTCTGTTCTTAGCCTGGCCTGCTGGCTGGTTTCCTGTGGCCGTATCAGGGTCAAGTACCTTCGAGACTCTCCACTGCTCTAGACTGGAAGAAGTGAACGGCACCAGGCTCCCAGCATCCAGTAGGATTCACCAAAATCCTAAAGAAAGCTCAGAAAACTCTAGAGTTCAAAATACAATGTATAAAATTATATTTTGATGTATGAAAATGTATGTTGATGAATTTAACAAAGCTAAAATTATATACCCTTTTTCTTTGGCAAACCTATAAAATTTTCACATTGGTTTGTGTGTGTGTATATGTGTGTGTTTGTGTGTGTGTGTGTCAGAGAGAGAGAGAGAGAGAGAGAGAGAGAGAGAGAGAGAGAGAACGCAGCTGTATGTGTGCCATGTACACACATGTACATGTGTAGGTCAAAGCACAACTCAGGTGTTGGTCCTTGCCTTCTACCTTGTTTGAGACAGGGTCTCTTGGTTGCCACTGTGAACTCCAGGATAGCTGGATATGAGCTTCCAGGGATTGCTCTAAGTCTGTCTGCCATCTTGCTATCGTCGCACTAGGATTATAGATGTGTGCTAGTACATCCAGCCTTATATAGATTCTAAGGACCTGACTCAGGTTCTCATGCTAATCTGCCATCCTTAACCCACGGAGTCATCTCTCTAGCCAGCACGTTAAATTATTATGTGTTCTGAAATATGATTAAACCTCTTTCCTTCAAGGCATACACTAAAGGGAAAGTGTACTCTGTGTACAATCAAGAGTTAGACATTTCACTCATCTAAAGACTAAAACACATGTCAGGTTCCTGTGCAGATCTGGATATTCTTGGCTATGCAAAAGTATCTTCTAAAGCTGGGTAGTGGTAGTGCACACCTTTAATTCCAGCACACAGGAAGCAGAGGCCGGCGGGTCTTTATGAGTTCGAAGCCAGTCTAGTCTACAGAGTGAGCTCCAGGACACCCAGTGCTACATAGAGAAACCTGGTCTTAAAAAAAACCAAAAAGACAAAAAAACAACAACAAAAACCAAACAAAACAAACAAAAAGTACCTTCTTTAAGAACTGAATATTTCACTAGCTTCTTAATATACTCATATATTTGGGGTGTGTGTGTGTGTACTCATGCGTGTGTTGGAATCACTATTCAGTATTCTAACCATAAACAAGAATGCTTGTTGGGATAGACTAAAAAAGCAATAATATTCCAGAGACCACTGGCCAGACCAGCACAGCAAGGATGAATTAATTACCAATGGTATAAAGGAATCCAACAGCAAAATTCTGAGAAAAATTCAGCTTCAGGCTGTCTGTGGTAGCAGGCAAGGTGTAGACAGCCTGTGGCTGAATTTGATACGACAAATTTTGTGCTTGTTTTGCTAGGATGTCTGGGTTATAGGAATAAGACCAAGAAAGGGAATATGACATCATCTGTTCCAGTTGGCACACTATAATGCTGGATAATAGGAGTATGCATTTATAAGCCAATCAGAAACTTTAGTATGGACTAAAGCAATTGTTGTGGGTGATTTCCTTGTATAACCATAGAATGCAAAATATAGTCCTTAATAATGTGGCTTTATAATTCTAAGAGAACTTTTGGATCCATTCATGAAGATGTTAATGAATAAAATAAAGTTAACATTTACATGTGGGACATCCTTGAACTGTAACTTAACAAGGGCAGAGGCCTCATGAGGGCAGGAACTGGATGTAGGATAGTAGTTCTCGGTCTCTAGGTCATGACCTCTTTGGGGGTCAAAACCTTTCAGAGGGGCTGCCTAAGACCATCAGAAAACACAGATATTCACATTATGATTCATACAGCAACAAATTACAGCTATAAAGTAGTGGAAATAGCTTTATGGTTGGGGTCACCACACCATGAGGAACTGTAGTAAAGGGCAGAAGCATTGGGCAGGTTGAGAACTGCTGATATAGGAGATGTATGTATTTAGTTCACAAGATCCATCAAGATCTGTGCTCTGGAAGAGAGAAAAGTCAGGGACAAGCAACCAGCATAGAGGACGATGAATGAACTTACTAACCTCCTACCTAACAGGAGGGCTGTTCTTGGGGAACATTGATCTCGTGTAGAAGAAAGTTCAGCTGACACCATTGGACTAACTTTTATATATCTTCTCCTTGGTGTTTCCAAACCAATTCTGCAGAATAGAAATCTAGTTTACTCAAAAACAAACAGCTTTTCCAACATCAAAACCAAACCCTTTGAATTCTGCTTTATAAGTCAGAAATATCACTTTCTATGTCCAAGCCCCATGAGTGTTAACAGTGATTTGACTTGTTTGGCTTTTTTTCTTTCCTGTTCTAAATAAGTTGTTTTTAAGGAAGTGATGTCATATGCATGACTCAAAATGTTGTCTGACTTCTTATGCATTTGAAGAGGAAAGAATCAAAAAGAGACCTTCAGAGGTGAAAGGGTCGGGAAGCAGAATAATATACATGAAACCATGCGCTGAGATTTGCTGGAGATGGCCAGTCACAGGGATCCTAAAGCCACCTGAGACTCGTAGGGCAGGCTGCCTCTAGGAGGGGCTGAGATTTTGTTTCTCTCTCCTTACAACTGACCTCAGTTTAGCAGTGGTTTAGTTCTCTCAAAACTACTGTCCTCCCTAAAAAGGCGGTCCTACTCCAACCCCCTTCCCTGTGGCTTCAGATGGGAGTTTATCTGAGGCAAATCGTACTACAGCAGCTCATGGGCTCTTTCCTTCTCTCCTGTGTTCTTTGGTTAACTAGTTCTTCTCCCCTGCTGTTTAACAACCTGGTTGTAGTTTTGTTTTATGGGTTTTCTTTTTAGATTATGAAGATTAAAAACGATAGAGGAGAAATTTCTGAGGCTTCATGCCAACACACACAGAGAAATAGAGAGATACGAAACAGTTAATGTAAAGTTTTTCTGGGCTGTGTCTGTCCCAGCTGCTGCCTGGAAGGCTACTGCATAACACACCCCCATATAGGCTAAGATGGCCTCACCCTTTATCTCCAGTGAAGCTACTGACTGTAAAATTTACAACGCCAGTACACTGGATGCCAGTACAGTTCAACATATATGTTGAAAACGTAAAGATCAGGAGAACTGGTCCTTCCCCCAAAGCTTTTAAAGACTAGACCACTAATATAATTTATGCCTTCAGGGAAGGGTCTCATGGGAGAGTCAGCCTTGGCTCCTGACCATATTTTCATTGAATGAATCAGCTGAGATGAGAAAGAAAGTTTTTGGTGCACAGAAGGGGTGACGGATGGATGGTCTGAAATGGGTTTCCCAGAAATAGCTTAGATTAGTTCTCTTTTGATATTTTCTTTGTTTACACGAAGAGGGAAAGCTCGAATAATTTTTCTCAAGAACAAGTGTAACAAATGTATTTACTGTAACATCGGTGGCTTTGTTCCCAAGACCAGCCTGAGGTTTTGTAAGGGAATAGGGCTGGGGTTTTGTTTGTTTGTTTGTTTTTTCTGGTTTTTGTTTGTTTGTCTTTAAAACAATGGAATGAAAAGGCAGAATAAGATTTATATCACTGTCACAAAACTGAATCCATGTCACGAATTTTAAATGTACACAATTTCCATTGTACAGAAAAATTATGTTGCAAAAATGCAGGAATAAGATCATTCTTCCAGGCACAAGCCTGTAACGCCTTCCCCCCCCCCCCCCCTTATCATCCGAACCCAGTCAAGACTGGGAGGAAAACTCAGCAGAGAGCATAAGCCACAAGCTTTCCTCCAACAAGACCACGCAGCAGCCAAGTCCACCCCACCAACTCGGCTATTTCCCCATCGGAAAAAGGAGGGCTGTTCAATTTAAGATAGAACATCTGTTTTTCATTGGAGGCACATTCAAGTGTTCATTAAAGTGTCCTAGACGCCTTTTTCTTGTTCTATTTCACAATGGCCTGCCTTTCTAGTAGTCTTGCAAGTTCATCTGTGACTTCGAAACCTCAGTCACTATGGCATTTCCTTTGAAAAATGCCAGAAGAAATGAAGGGAAAGCAGAAATCTTAAAGTGCAGTCACAATTTTATTACCAACCTTTTCTGTACTTCCTAGGGGTGTTTATTTTCTTCAATTATTCAATAGGCTTCACTGAACTTGAAGACCCAGGGGCCTCCACCCCTGTCTACCGGGAGGCAAGGGAGGGCAGAGCTTGAAAGTGGTTGGTGGCATTAGCTCTTTTGATGGACATCTTCAGTCGTCTTTTGTAGAAGGCAGCCAACATGGTTCATAAGGAATGGGTCAGATCTCATTTTTTTTTTTTTGCCAGATTCATTTGAATATATAATTAATCCAGAATGTCAAAGTCATCATTTTTCAAACATCTCCTTTGTGGGTTGTTTTTGAGAGCATTAGAGCACTGAAATTAACAAATGAGCTTAGACATTGACTTCCTTGAGGAAAGGGAAATCGTTTCGTGCACTTTTTGGGCAGGTTTGTTTGATTTTAACCAATAAACTGCATCAAAATTAACCCAAGCGTTTTTACTTTAATAAATGATTTAAAAATGTCTACTTGCTTAAGCATGCAATGAAGCTGGAAGAAAAGCCTTTTTAAAGAATGCTGCTAAACGCCCCTCCACAGTAAACATCTTTATAATTTAGACAACTTTGGTGGGATTGTCGAATATGCTAAATTAAAAAATATCTGTTAGCAAGAGACATACAGATTTATTTGGAAGCTAAAAGGCACAATCCAATATGGAGTAGACCTTTGCTAGGGTTCCTTGCAAATAGCTCAAAATGGTATAGAAAAGGAAATAGAGTCTGGCACATAGTAAGTTCTCAGTAAAATGCTAAATGTATAGACTAGAGAGATGGTGATGACGTTTTCAAAATCATCCTATGTCATGGGAAGAATTAGCATTTCTGGCCAGTGTTTCTGATGCTTCACACAGTAGGTCCTTTACATAGAACACAGTTCTTATGTGGGTACCACTGCAGCTTCATTACTGTCAGAGCTTAAAAAAGTCAAACTGTAAATCAGAGAATATTAATGTTTACGATTAGTGTTTTAAATTTTGGATCATGTGGGCAAAAGATATATTATACTTTAGTGTTGGCATTATCTCTACAGCTAAGTGTCCCATGGCAAATAGTTATGAACATAGGACCCGATGGATAAGGGTGTATGTATATGCATCTTTAAGCCAGAAATAAATTCATGTAGTAAAAATAACTTAAAATCACCATGGAGTCATGCTTTAGTATCATGGCCTAAGCTACTGTTTAAATTGTATTTCATATAAATTTATTAATCCCCAAAATAAATTTATTCATCTTATTACAAAAGATATAACCAGTGGACTCCCAAGAGTTCCACTAATACCTCATAATTTTAAAAGTATTTTAAATTATTTTTAATTGTGTGTATGTATGTGAATGTGTGAGTACCCAAGAAGGCCAGAGGCATCAGATCACCTGGAGCTCGAGTTACAGGCAGTTATGAGCCGCCAGATATGAGGCTGAGATCCAGACTTAGGTCTCTGGAGGAACAGAGTGTGCTCTTAACTGCTGAGCCATCTTTCCAGTCACAGTATCTCGGTATTAATGACCCCCTGCTAAGTCCTTTACATTAGCTATTTCATTTGATTTTCCCCCCATAACTGCAGGAGAATCACGTAACAAAAGGATAATCACTATCCCTCTGCCTGTTACAATTGCAGGAAACTGTGGTTCAGAGAAGTGGTGTGCTACCCAGAACCTCACACAGCCTATCAATGGCAGGGTTGGACGCCTGAACTCACAACCACACCAGAGTATAAGGATTATCTTGAGAATCCAATAGTATAGTACAATGAAGTGGGCTAATGAATACTGGAGAACCTATATTAAATGACACAGACAGAGAGAGAGAGAGAGAGAGAGAGAGAGAGAGAGAGAGAGAAAGAGAGAGAGAGAGAAGCTAGAATAGGATGAAACTCATAAATCAGTAATGTTTGGAATGGTGCCCCGAGTCATCTCCCTGATTTGGGCTAAGAACATCCAATTGTGTCATGTCTAGAAATAACTCATGGTAAATTATTTATCCCCTTGGGGGATACTGGAGCCAGCCCATCTGGGATGCCAGCCAAGGAGTTGTTATCCCTGAAGCCAACCAGGTCTGGGGCTACAAGGTTTCCTGAAACAGCCAGAAATGGAGAAGGGTATACGCTTGGGCTCAGCACGGAGGGCAAGCAAAACTACCTGAGTCATGTGAGAGCAATGCCAAAAGGCAAAGTGGGGGTAAAGGGGCAAGCAAAGTCAGAGTGAGAAGAAGAGAGCAGCGGCAGGAGAACAAAGACACAAAACCTCCAGGGTGCAAGGTCAGAGGTCAGGGTGGGCTGGCTTCAGGATTTCAATAAAGTCTTTATAGTCAAGATAGACACCCCCAAACCTCCAGGATATAAGAGAAAACTTGCTAGTTACAGAAAACCTGGCATGGTATATTTTATATAGCCTTCTCTCTAATATTAACTTCGACACTAGAAAATCTATTAATACCTCTGTTGAGTGTAGATCATACTCTCTGAGCTCTGTTAGGGTAGAGAAGAGACAAGATATAGTCCGTAGTCCCCATGCTTACTTTTTGGTAGGGAGGGGAGGGCGATCTCTCTGACTGTGCCCCTCCCTCCAGAGTTTACATTTACAGAGCATCTTTCTCACATGGCTCCTGCAGAGATCATGTCTCACATGTTCACATGTCTCCTGACTTCCACTTTACCCTGGGTCCCCAAACCAGACTCCAAATTTCTAATGTCCTTCTTCTATAGCTGATGCAACTCGGTGGGATATTCAGACACATAGGCCTTATTTTGTCCACAGCTAATTTCAGAATAAAAATGAAAAAAGAAAAAAGGTCTTAGAGTCCTAGGGCAGGGAATGGGATTAAATATAAAGAAATCAATATCTTTCTGAAGAAACTGCTTTAGGCCATCAAAATAAGGTTATTTATATTAGACTCCCCAAGAAGACACTAAGCACCAGTATTTTTGGGACCTATTTAATTATGAGCTCCTTATTCTTAAGAAACGCATTGAGAACAGCCTACTGCTGAAAGACTGTGGAGGGCAGCTCCTTCACACAGTCGGCTCACCCGACACCATCCTGCATGTGTCTGTCTACCATGATATGTTTGCAAAGCCACTCCATTGTTCGTATGACCTACCCAATCGTAGGGTACCCTTCGGGGTTGGTCTGTGATTGTCTGCATTCGACAACTTGTCACGACGGCTCCCCTTCCTCCGCTGGTCTGAGACACTCCCCTCCCCGTCCCATCCCCAGCCTCCACTTACCTGCTGTTTGCATGGAACAATACGATTATATTTCTACTACTGCCCGCTTATCCCTCCCTGCTTCCCTCATTTCAGGGTTGCCCAAGTTTTCCTGCAGCTTTTCTCAGGTATTTTCTTCTAAGGTTTTGCCATATGCAGAGCTATGGTGTATGTGGATCTTGCTTTCTTAAAGAGACCATCAGCCTCTGTGGACCATATTTTTGTTTTCAATAATTTTACACATCGCTTAGAACAAACACCCCCACCTAGATATAAATAAAGACAATATACTAAGAGTGATAAGTAGAAATAATTACACTTACTCTGTTGTGAACCTTTGCCCACACAGCATCTGACTAACAGAGGAGGCTGGGTACACTGTACATGTGCATCCAGAATGGTCCCTCTGGACCCGCCCACTTTCCTGTTGGCTTTGGGCCACAGAGTGACATCTTTCTCCGAGCTGCCATAACAAAACACTGCATGAAACGATGGCACTTTTCAAGGATAAAACTTTATTTTCTTCTTGTTCTAGAGCCTTACATTCCAACACCACGGCGTCTGTGGTCTTCTGAAGCCACAGTCTTTGGTTTTCAGACGGCTGTGATGCACTCTCCCTTGTCCTTCCCCTCTGTGTAGGGGCTGGTACCCTACACTCTTTTCAAAAGGACACCAGTTATATTACATTAGGACCCCACTCTGACATTATTACCTCTGGCTTCTCTATAAAGGCCAGATCTTTAAATGTAATCACATCATCTAAGGTAAAATTATCATGAACATCGAGTTGACACAACTCGGCCTATTCCAGACACCTTTGAGTAACAAAACTCAAGTGGATGGAACCAACCCAAGTATCTTAGTCAGGGTTTCTATTCCTGCACAAACATCATGACCAAGATGCAAGTTGGGGAGGAAAGGGTTTATTGAACTTACGCTTCTATGCTGCTGTTCATCACTAAAGGAAGTCAGGACTGGAACTCAGGCAGGTCAGGAAGCAGGAGCTGATGCAGAGGCCATGGAGGGATGTTCCTTACTTGCTTGCTTCTCCTGGCTTGCTCAGCTGGCTTTCTTATAGGACCCAAGACTACCAGCCCACAGATGGTACCACCCACAAGGGTCCTCCCCCCTTGATCACTAATTGAGAAAATGCTGGATCTCATGGAGGCATTTTCTCAACTGAAACTCCTTTCTCTGTGATAACTCCAGCTTGTGTCACGTTGACACAAAACCAGCCAGTACGGCCAGTGATAAACTAAAGACAAAAGGAGGAAGACTAGATGTTGTAAGATCCACTCCAGTTTTCCTCCAACTCTGCATTCTATGTTGCTTTAGATGTCTTTGGACATATTACTCTTTACTTCTGGGTAATACATAGTTCACAGTATTAGAACTTTGGAATTAGGAAGTGCTTGCCTTTTCTGATGCAGGCAACAGACTAGGCAAAAGTCTAATGAGCCTTAAAGGTGCTATCAGCATTAGCTAGCCATCTGGTCAGCTTCAGCTAGCCCTGCCCACACTTAGTACCCTCATATAGAGGAACTCTCCTGCAGCCCCAAGTAGATGCACTTCTAGAAGTAGGAAAGATATGCATCCATGTTTACTCAGAATGACCCATTAGAACTCTGGTATCTCTAAAATAGAAATAGCTGCATATACAAAAAGGAGGGAAGAAAGATTTGAAAAGAAAAACAAGAATATGAAAAGTTCAGGACACTCCACTTTCTCTGGTTTTCCTAGAATATTTCTGTCTTGGGAATTAAATAAGTACAATAACATTTTAAGAGCACTAGAATGGCTTTAAACAAAACGGAAGCGAGTTCTGATGCTCAAGTCGGAAGGGAAGCACTGAAAAGGTATGGGATGTGGCTAATCCCTTACACGGGAATCAGTAGAGTAGGAGGCATGCTGACCTACCTGCTGAGGCTGAGGGAGCTGTGACTTCAGTGGGAGCAGAGAGGTGAGGAGCTAAGAATCCCCAAGGAAACAGAAGCTAGGGAGAAAGAACGTTCTAGACTCCAGGAAGAATCAAGACAAAGGTCCTAAGTTAAAGAGTGATGGATGGTCCAAGGAATAACAGACCAAAAGCAAGGCTGAAGCATCGTCACTGATGCATGGCAGGAGATGTCGTGATGAAGCAGGGCCAGATCCCTCAGTCTTGAAGGACCCCACTGTTACTCCCGGTGAAGTCAGAGTTCACAGAGGTTCTGGGCAGTAGAGTGACAGGATCCCACATGCACCTCAGGCAACACAACATATACAAAACCAGGTGGAACAGAGAGGGAAGAGGCCATTTCAGTGGCTCAGTTAGGGGCTGGTGTGTCAGCCATGGAGTACTGAGAGGGGGTAATTCCTATTTTTTCAATAGGCAGAGCCAACCGAGTTTGTGAATGTTGGATAGCAGAGAAAGGAGAATCAAGTATCAGAGGGCAGATGTATTTTTCCTAGCGAGCTGAATTACGATGTTTCCATTAAACACATTAAGATAATCACACACATATTAATTAATTTTAAGTAAGGTTAATAACTTTCTAAATATTATTTAATTACAAATTGGATACTTTAGAAATATGCTTTGTCATCTAGCACATAATCTCAAGCATGTAGATTCCCAATGCCTCCTTCACAATTATCATGAAATCAATAAGAGAGTACTTGTTTTCAATGAAGCTGTTTCTCCAAGGACACTCCTTGCATAGGATCTCTGTGGTAAGAGAGCTGCTACAGAGGGCAAAGCCTTACACAATCAGATAAGGTAGGTCAGAAAGTCAACTCAGAAAACCTATTTGCGTTGGTTCTCCTGGTTGTAAAAACAAACAGAAGAGAATTCTTATTAAAAGGAAATTCAGAGTAACATGAAAGGTAAAAGAGACAGCTAAGGAAGTAAAGGTCTTCAGAATGTGGCCGGAAGGCCTTCCTGCAAATCTTATACATCTGACGTAGGAACGTGCTCAGCTCATAACAGCACAGACAGGCGTGAGTTAACGTGGCCGGTAGTGATAAATTAACTGAAGAGCTCACAGGACACAGGAAAAAATCACAGCAATTCAGAAAACTTTTACTAAAGTCTTAATAATAAAACAAAACATAAAACCCAGAATGTACTCTTCACAAAGTTCATGCATGTAATCTGAAAGTCTAAACATACCTCCTTACGCTTTTATCAAGGCAATATTTGTTTAAAAGCGTGTAGATATGTATGTACATACATATTGACTTTTATGTGGATAGACACATGTGTGTGTATTTACAGTAACTCACACACAGCTGAACCCCTGGCAAAGGTATCTTTGAAATAAAATAAAGACAGTTATTCCATAATTACGCTTTGCATCAACACGTCTCCTCATCATTGCTTCATGCTATGAGATATTTACTTATACTTTTCCATGCCACCATTGTTATTCTGCAGAATTACTATACTTAAAAAATGTATTTATTTTGAAATTGTGTGCAGGGGTGCATGCGTGCATGCGTGCACGTGTGTCTGTGTGTGTTGTGTGCAGGAGCACATGTATGGAGATTGGAGGTTAATGTCTATTGTTTCTATCAATTGCTCTACAGCTTATTACTTGAGATGGGTCTCTTGCTGAACATGGAGTGCACCTATTGTATAGACTAGCTGCCAGGGAGCTGCAGATACATACGGCTGCCCGCATCGTCAGTGTTAGCTGTTGTGACTGCCTTTTATATGGGTGCTGGGGATCCAAACTCAGATCCTCAGACTTGCATGTCAGATGCTTTGCCTGATCCATCATCTCAACCTTGGACTGATTCAATTATTTTCATTTCACTAATATGAAGCATAATCACGGCTGCTCTCTTGAAACTCCTCTAAAGTCAGGGCTATGCTCCTGATTATCTTGTTGTTCTCTCTTGGGGTGGGGTAGTATTTGTTAGTTTTTTTTGGGGGGGGTGTGTGTGTGTAATTGGTTTTTTAAAGCCACAGTTCCATGTAGCCCACACTGGCCTTGAATGACACAAGTTTGAACTCCAAGGATAACCTTGACTTTCTTGTCCCCCAGCCTTGGATAGAGTGGCAGGCATGCACTACCAAGCCCCGTTCACATAGGGGCAGGGACTCAGGGCTTAGCACATGCTGGGAGGTAAACTCTACCACCTGAGTTACATTCCCAGTCCATCCTGCTTTTAAATCATTTCTCTTTTTAATGTTTAAATGAGGTATGAGCTTTTTGAGGTCAGGGAACACATGGATTATTCCTTGTTAGTTAATAGATAGCACTATCCGGTTACTGTATTTTATGAATGAATGGGTTAATGCATATTTGATTCATAAAAGTATTCATTTTCTTCCTTTTTACTATTAAAATTATCTATTGGAATACAAACTAAATAAATGTAATCCCCAAATGTTTGTCTTAGGGATAAATAAATGTCCGGCCAAGATCCAGTCATGTATTTAAATATCCTGGGGGAATAAAAGCTATTAAAATGAAGTGAGCGAGGACTTAGAGGATTTCCCTTTCCCTTTCAACCATGTTTTTGCTATTGCCCATTCTTCTTAACTCTCCAACACACAAAACTTCTCAGACACATGATTAAGCAGAACTTAGATTTACCACCGAGAGGGGATCTGTTCATGTGTATGGAGCTGGTCTCTGGTAGGCAACGTTCTTACCGACTGCTAAGTGAGGCAATCTCTTGACCCAGGGCCTTTTCTTGGCAATGTTGAACCCACTCCCAGCTTGGGTGGATCTGCGAACATGAGCAGCCCACTGAGGGCGGGGTAGCTTATGTCAGCTTTGCTGTACTTTTACAGTGTTTTGTGAGGGTCCAGTAGAGTTAGATATGGGGTCATGGAGATGTAGAACCATGTTAAAGTTTTTGCCATGGGAAAGCAGAACTGGGTAATCCCAAAGCTGTCTAGTGATACGAGCCACTTTGGGAAGCTCTGAGTTTGATTGAGAAACTCTTCCTAAATAAAATGGAAAAGACCACCGAGAGAGATTTCTAACATCAACCTTGGCCCTCCATAACACATGTGCATACGCACACACACACATACACATGCACATGTGAACTCACATGCAAACATGCACATATATACATACACACACCACACACATATACACTTGAAAAAGACAAAAAAACTAGATATGATAGATCTTACAGTATTTAAGCAAGCAAACTTATTTCACCCATATCACCAAGAGGTTACTTCTTTAAGTGCTTTGGTATATATTGTTTATACTGATATTTAATGATACACTTTTAATTGTACTGCAATAAGCCTGTATAGTTTCAGAATCATTAGAACAATGGAAGTGATTAAGTATTGCAAACTTGTAATTATACAACCAGATTATCATAAATAATGT
The DNA here is from genome assembly GCA_019843965.1 of Rhynchomys soricoides. NCBI lineage: Eukaryota > Metazoa > Chordata > Mammalia > Rodentia > Muridae > Rhynchomys > Rhynchomys soricoides. Next base: position 3,292,536 of record JADRCH010000109.1, on the reverse strand, counting down.
AACCTAATGTATGTGAATGTAGCTTAAAAAAGATAAAACTCTATTAAAATCCAAGATCAGATGACACATACTACAGACTCTCCCCTGCAAGATTTACATTTCATTTATGTCTATTTACTGTAAGTAAAACTTTTAAAAAGATGTTTGAAATAGCCCACTGTAAGGAACATACCCTAAGAGAGACCCATCATTTCCTTGCCTGATGTACATGGTACACTTACACCAGGCCATCGCCCTTCCCAATAGCACCATTTAGTACAAACAGAGAAATAATCTGTTTAGCTATATAATCAGGAGAGGCTGCACACAATAACAGAAAGCATTCTGGTTTTTAAATGAATAAAAATTGATTGTGTCCCTATAAAAACTAAATTGGCGGAGTGTTAACTGCATTTCACATAAACATCTGTAGCAGACTGTGCCTCTCTGCTGGGCTGTAATGCAATATAGGACACTTAGGAATAAATGCATCCTCCAGATGAGTTCAGAGAGATTTTCTAAAAGCGCCTGATGAGATTGTCATAATTGGGTTAGTCAGAACTGCTAATGACACTTAAAATGAAGGGAAATCTTTAAACAAAATTATTTTGCACTTCTTTTCTCTTGATAAATTATATGCAAATTAGCATTGATTGAAAAATGTTTGCCTTGAAGGCACTAATAAAGTAAGGTCGTCCCTCCTCAAGCGTAGTGCTTCTTGTTAGGGGACTTGAAGTTGAAGTATGCTCATTTCTTTTTGCAAACTGTTTTCATAAACAGTGTGAGGATACCAGAGACTTCTATACTTTATTTTCAGTGTGTTGTTGGAAATTGTAAATAGGATACACATGTTTACATTTTGCTAGTTCCAGGTAGGTGTGTAAATGTCTGTATATATCCATAGCTTGAGCTGTCTATGTTGATTTGTGTGTATACCTTTGTATGCTATGTGTACATATTGTAAAGTATTTACATTTTCTAAGCGAGCCAAGATTTCCATGCCTTTCAGTCCATCAGTTTGAGCCAACACTATTCTTTCAGTCAGGACTTCTCCTATTTACAGATAGTTTCATCCTTGGCACAATTAAAAATAAAACTTCGGCCCTGATGGTTCTAATAAATAGTTTTGGTATTTATCCCTTCTGCTAAACTGTCACATAGTATGTTAGAAAAAAGAGCATTCAATGCCAGTGTTCCTGACGCCAGCTTTAAAACCATAACAGGCTCAGAAAGGAGCAGATGTACAGCCAAGAACCTGTGGATGTCTCAGTCACACTGCCTCATTCTCTAAATTATACACAACCATGTGCAGACCTTAAAAACGCAGAAGACTGTGCAGAACTCTGAGGTTGTCTCTGGGCACAGTGCACGAATGGAGCTCACTCTTGTATTAACACTTCATGCTGAACATTATCAACAGTATTATTAGTAGTTTTTAAAAGAATCTGAACATTAAGGTGAAGCATGCCTTAAAATGAGAGACAGAATGGACATGGAGACAAGTTACACAATGCTTAGCTAGCAGGTGTGCACTCCTAAAGGTGAATTGAACATCACAAAATAGTAATTATAGAATTGATGCCACGAGAAGGGTGGTATTTTATACAGACTATTTTAATTTTGTAAAAGCTCAAGAAATTTTATCTGTAATTTAAAATTTTGTGAATTTACAAATTAAAAAATTGTGTACATATGTGCACATGTGTGCATGTGTATGTATGTGTGCATGTGTGTGTATGTGTGCATGTGTATATGTGTGCATGTGTATATGTGTGCATGTGTGTGTATTGTGGACCTTTGTGTGTGTTACAGTTCATTGGCTTAGGAAACAGCCAATGACTGTTTGGAAGCAGTACAAAATGGTCTGAAGTAATTAGATATTGAAATTTGTTTGCATCTTCAAAAGATTTTTTTTTCCAATTCTCAAAGAAATGACTACCTAGAAAAACAAATTTCTTCAGATAAAAAAATAAGAGGTGTGTTTTTTGAACTTGGGAAATAGGATTAAAAATGATTATTTGTGGCTATTTAAAATGATCAGACATGAATTTAGCTCAGGCAGCTAGGAGCATTCTGTTAGAAGATCTATTAAACAGGTCTTGTCAGAGACTCCCAGAGACTGCAAACTGACTTTGATGCTGCCATGACGGGAGCACCTTTCCAGGCTCATGGATTTCTGAAGCTTAGATGAATTTTTTGCTGGCTTGGCAATCTTCACCAAAACATGGTAACCAGCAATGTCTTCAGTTTACATATTCCAAAGGTTTTTGTTTGCTTGTTTGTTATTCTATTATTCTGAGTCTTTAGATAATAATAAAATAAATACATCCCATATGGAATCATAACCAACTGACTTGATCACAGTCAAATATTTTTGGTAAATTAATGGATATATATAATGCATTCATGTGTAACAAATAACCTAGATGGGTAATGAAGTAAGTTCAAACATTTCCCGCTTGGATATTGTATTGTGACAGACACTGAACAATACTACAGACACACCACGATTCTTATCTCTAAGGATCACAGGATCCCATAGAAGAATTCAAACACTTAAAATATTTAATAAGATTAAAATAAGTAGTGTAGGGAAGGAAGTGTTGCCAGGCTTGACCAATGCCGAAGGAATGGTGTCCAGTGGTTTTATGAAAACATAACAACTGTAGTAATGCCTGGAATGTGGAACATGTTCATGGGTGGCAGGAAAGGAGGCCCTTGCAGGGGCCCCAGAGACGCTGCAGTGAGCACAGCATATGTAGGAACAAGCTAAGATTGGTTTAGCCCTAGATCTGGGAAGACAGATAAGAGGGGAAACTGATCTCCAGCTGCAGCACACTCAGCAATATGCCAAAACCTGCACGAAAGGACAGAATTGTACAGTGAGGTTTGCAGGAATTCTTCATAGAACAGATTGATGAGAGCAGATCTCAGAGCCAGTATCCAGGCAGAAGACCCTGAGAAAGGGTTGAACTAGAGCAGGCAATGAGGCAAATTCAAATAGCTGGGTCCCATGAAGCTTCAAGGACCAAGCAAGTCAGGTACCTAAAGAGAGGGACCTGGGAGGGGTTCTCCCAAGTTGAATCAGCTGAATCAGCTGAGCCCATAAAGCCTAGACTCCGCAGAGCTCAATGTAAGTAAGACTAGCACCTTTTCCACATATAATATAAGATGTTACCAAGCTGGAATGAGATCTAGAATGTTCGATCATGCATTCACAGCTCTTGTCCACACTTAACTGCCCCCCCTCCCATTGTAATACACTGCTGAACTCTGTTTGTTTGAATGAATGAGAAGGGTGGAGACATGCCAACATCCTAAATGCTGAAATTGTAGCTGAAGACTATGAAAGAAGATTGGAAATAGCTCTCTGTCAAACTTCAGTTTTGAGAAGCCATGCATCTGTTGGGATTCTGGTCATCCAGATGATATCTCAAGAAACATGTTGAACGATTCTGAACATCTTTCCATGCGAACATGATTCTAGGACCCATCGTTTATAGAAGACTCACAGTTTCCAACCAACTCACCCAATAAACACTCAGATTTTTCCACACTCTCATGGATCTACTAAGCTTACTATTCATTCTGGTCTTAGCGGTCTGCAAGTAGGATTGTAAAGCTTAATGGCCTGCTCTAAGTCATATACTAACACATTGTTTCTAGACCATTTTCTCAGTCATTTCTTCTACAAATCTTAAAATTTATGATCGGGTACAGTCTTGGCTCCTCTCCTAAACCATCTGTGTGACTCAGCCCTGATATTGAATCCCTCAGAGGATGACTGTGAATTTGATGACTCTGACTATGAATGACAACACATACATTTAGGCAGCAAGATGCAGAGAACACCACCCAGAATACATAACATTTCCAACAGGCATTAGTGATCGAGATAATTATGTTTAAAGATGGGCAAGTCAAGCCTTGATTTCTCTTATAGATAGAGATACTTGTACAGGCATTTTCTATTAAGATGCCACGGAAGGACATTTGAGGCAGATGGAGATCACCTGGGAAAATGATGGCAGTGTGAGGCCGACGGCAGGAGGCTGTTTGTTCTGGGTGAAGTCAGAATGTTTGAACACAGAACTCTGTGTGCTCAGTTTGAGTTTTATATTTAAGGCTATGGAGCTTTTGTATCAGGTGAGTGCTGAGAGCCATTTTGCCTTAGGAAGATTATTTGAGCAGTGGTGTGAGAAACATCAGTTGGTGGAAGCTCTTTAGGCAACCTTAAGTAATACACAAGAGATACAACTCAAACAGTAAAGGCTTGGAGGAGACCGGGGTAGACCGTGGAGAAAATCCAGCGCTTGGAGGCTGATATGAAGGGAGTGGGCTGTGGTCTGAGTTGCGGAGGCCAAACACTAAAAGCTTGTTGTGGGAATTAAAACTCAAGACTCATACCACCTAAGCATGTGCTCAGAAAGAAGCCTCCTGTGGTGGTTTGTACAGTGTGTGGACCGTGTCACGCAACATCTCGCACAGATGACAAAAATCAAAAATTTCTGGAAATCATTAAAATTATTTCTAAGTCCAAAGGTGGATGCCCTGACAAAAAAAGAGACGGAATCTAAAGTGTAGGGTTTGCAAGCCAGTATTTATAAAAGAGAACCTCCAAAAGAAGTGAATACCATGTTTATGCAAACGGATAAGAGAATGAAGACCTGGATAGACACAGCACCTACATTTAAGTTAGGTGTGTGGAAGGACCGTTCATATTCTTCTCATAATCAGATGTGAGCACTGTCTGCAACAGAATTCTCCCTTAATTAATTGAATAATAAAGATGACAAGAAGCCAATGACTAGGTGAGGAGGAGGCAGGCTTCTGGGTCCAAGAGAGGAAGAAGGAACTCAGGAAAAGGAATGTGTCCTTTTGGACAGAGAGTTGGGAGCAAAGCAGACAAGATTTAGGCCGGGGACTGTTAGGTCTGGCAGAATCCATCAGCATCCGCCACCAGAAGATTTCTAACGTAGAATAATTGATGAATTTAGTATGATAGATTCTGTGCCCAGTGATTGTTATCTGTTGATTCTAAACTAAGATTGTCTGGTATTTTCCATTCTGAGGAGACTCGGGTGGGCCAGAGGGAAAGAATTTAGCTGAGGTGGAATTCGGCCAGGCTTTGGGACTGGAAGATTAGGCAAGGGCTGAGCTCTATGGGAAAGGTAGTGAGCAGAGTGCAGACTGGTGACAGCACACCCACAGTTGCCTGCAGGGACAAGAGAGCAATCTCGATCTCAGAGGTCTGGAGAGGCAGAGCCAGCGTTGGTGGGAGAGGCTTTGGCTTTGGGCAACATGCAGTCTCGGACTATGTACCAGGCTGGGAACAGACTGAGACCGCTGGCTGGTGCCTAGCCAGCGAGAGTGTGGACTGATATTTTTTTTTTTTAAAAAAAAAACCACGCAACAACCATCACAGTATCTACTCCTCACAGTATCTACTCCTCACAGCATCCAAACAGGGACACCAACAGGGCAGGTGTAAAGCAAGAAAAGCCCATGAAGATATTTTTCAGGTGCGACAGTGTGGAATACACCCACTAATAAAAAAGATCAGTGGTTCATAACTCGGACTCCCCTGTACTGAAACATATCTCTCTCCTTGTTAACCACAAAAATAAGTGTATAATATACATGTACTAAAATGGCATAAAGAAGTCCACTATTTTGTTTGTTAAATGATCAAAATAATGATAAAATAAACATAAATTTAAAACTTGAAATAGAGCAGGTTAATTAATTTGTCACTGTCTCCACTTTCTTATATTCAAACTAAGCTTAATAAAGTACTTGTTGTGACTGGTATTTTTCCCCACCCCCATTCCTATATTGAAACCATAATGTCTAGCATGACAGTGTTTGGTAGTAAAGCATCTGGGACGGAACTAGAGTTAAATTAGGTCATCAGGGCAGGGTCTTCAGTTTGGAATTAATTTCCTGACAAAATGAGGGAGTCATCAAAAGATGATCTCTCTCCAATAGAATATATCTAAGAAAGGTCTTACAAGGATACGGGGAGACAAGGGCAGGTCCAGTGACTGGCCATTCACTCCCATTGATCTTGGAAATCCCAGTTTCCAGGGCTATAAAAAAATTCATGTTTTTTAACATCTCCTGCTCTGTGGCATTTTGTTATGTCAATCTGAATATGCACGCTAAGACAAAAGCGCACCAACAAGCTAGCATGAGGGAGTTAAAGGAGCTGTGAGAGTTAATAAGTGTTTGCTTCTTACTACTAACAGTGCAGTGTGGTCGGCCTTCACAGGTACACCTCTGAGCGCTTCCAGGGGGCAATGGATGGACCCTTACCAAGTGGGTGCATGGGAACGGCTCATTCTCCTTTTAAAAGCACTTGAGTCCAAGGGGAACTGTTCCAAGATTCCTGGATGAGAGGATCCTATTATCTTTGTGCACACTCTCATGATCCAAGCATGTGGCCTTCTTCAAGTTTAACTAGAAGGTGACCACACCTTAACCTGCAGCGCAGAAATCCAGAAGCTGCAGGCAATTTCTTTGCTTGAGAATGGCAAGAAGACAAGGGGAGCCATTTTTGTTGGTGTTGTTGTTGCTGTTGTTGTTGACAGCTGTGCTTATTATGAAAGTCAAGCCTTTTCTGGCACTCATCAAAACTCCTGAACTGGCAGATTCTCTGTTTCTGTTTCCTTGGGCCTCAGATTAATCACAGCAACCTGGGAGGTTCAGTGGACTTTGTATGTATTAATTTCACTTACAATGTTCATAGAGGCAGTACCACATGAGCTCATGCGTATATGTGTTTGTGTGTATGAATGCAGGCTCCTGTGACAAAATGGCAGGGTGGAGGTCAGACAGCTCCGAGTGTCCATCCTTGTCTTCCAATTGTTTGAAGCAGACTCTCTTGCTCATAACTGTGGCCCATAAGCATCTGGGGATTCTCCCGTCTCAGCTCGCACATTGCTACCCTGCTGGCTTTGCATGTTTTCTGGGAAACCGCTTCTGGTTCTCATACATGCACACCAAACTCTTTATTCATCTTCCCGGCCAACTCAGCTTAGCTTTACATGTCTGTGTGGACATGTGATCACACTCATGATTTTACTTAAGGTGACTTCACTCATTCCACAAAACTCATACACACAGAGAGACGTGTGTATACCTCATTCATGTGTCCTGGGAAGTTCTTATTCTATTATTGCTGTGTCTCACATTGTTCGTGCATTTTGCAATTTACTTTCCTTTCCCATGATTTACACTCACAGTGCAGTGACAGCCAGCACAGAGTGCTCTGTGATGCGCTTCTAACTACTCAGAATGAATTTAGAAAACACTGTCAACTGGCCAGCTGTCGATGCCATCACTGGAGTTGTGCAGCTTACTGTCACATCTGCCACAGAGAAGCAGAAAAAAAGATTAGGTTAAGTATAAAAATGGACGTTTAAGAAAACGGCTGCTAACGCCTCCTTAAATTCTGGGAAGTGAGATAATTTTTCAACTGTACAAGAGAGTGGAGGAGAGGGTAAATCCAGGCTGACACAGGTCAGAGATCTGAGTAAAATAAAACATTATTAATCACCACCACCACCACCACCATCACCACCATCTGGGCAGAACTCAGAGCCTTGGCCTTGTTTTTTAGGGGTGGGTGGGGGTGTGGGGGCTGGGTTTTGAGACAGGGTTTCTCTGTGTACCCCTGACTGTCCTGGCTGTATTCTGTAGACCAGGCTGGCCTCGAACTCAGAAATCGCCTTCCTCTGCCTCCCAAGTGCTGGGATTAAAGGCGTGCGCCACCACTGCCCCGCTGAGCCTTGGCCTTATATGGCAAGCATTCTACCACTGAACAACATCCCCGACCCATAAGAGTTGGTGTTAATGTCTTATTGGGGTTTTTAAGATTGTGCGGTAGAGATTGTCTGCAACCATGCCTGCAGCTGATGTATTTCTGAGACAGCATCTCCTATCAGTGACCCTCTAAGCTAAAGTGACCGTGCATGCTTAGTGACCTGATACACCATAGATGACATAGCTCTAAAGCCAGCAAGATTTACACTAAAACTTGCAGGCCCTTGGTAGTAGACATCTGTGTGTTCATGCATGTGCACATGTGAGAATGTATCATGTTGCATGTGTACTTATTCGTGTAGGTACATGTAGAGACCAGAGGTTGATGTCTTTCTGTCTCTTTCCATCTTATTTTTGAGGTAGAGTCTCTCACTGACCCTGAACCTTGTCATTTCAGCTGGGCTGTCTGGCCATGAAGTCCTCATCCACTGGTCCCTTCCAGTCTCATTGGCCGCTCCCTGAAATGGGGTTCCAGACATGTGCCATTCCTCCTGATTCTGGAGAAATGAACTCAGATCCTCACGCTTGCATGACAAAACCCTGTACCCACTGAGCCATCTGCCCAGATTAACACATACCTTAACATCATAAGGTTTTCCCTTATGTAAAGCAAATTTTTTTAATTAGATAAGTTAAAAAATCAGAGAGCAGATGGCTCTTAATGACAAATGCTAATGAACTCGTTTTCACTAATACCATGTGATAGGCAGTAATTTGAGTGCAAAGATTCTTAGAATCTGGGCTCCTAAACAAGTGCCAAGCCCATTGTAATGGGCTGAATGGGTGGGTTGCTGCAGACCTCAAGGAGAGCACACAGTGGTCCTTTTCTGGTCTGCCCACCAGACATTCTGATGTTCTCGGTCATATCAATTGACTGCAATTTAGGTGTCCAATGAATGTAAAACAAATCATAACCCTAGCCCCTTGCTAACACAGCAGAAGAGGTTTATATCTGGGAAATATCAGATCAGACATAGAGACAGATTTCCAGGGTTGGACTGAAACCTGAGTTCAGCTGGACACATGGTGTTCAGGAGAATGACTAAAGGCGGGGCTCAGAACCCAAGTAAAGAGGACTAGTAAATTCTCACCTGAGAGCTAACACAAAGCCTAATAATAAATTAGTAACATTTCCCAAGAGTAGACCATACGAGCATATATGTAGGGGACAAAGACAGTGAGAGAATTTTTTTTGTTTTTTTCAAGACAGGGTTTCTCTGTATAGCCCTGGCTATCCTGGAATTCACTCTGTAGACCAGGCTGGCCTTGAACTCAGAAATCCACCTGCCTCTGCCTCCTAAGTGCTGGGATTAAAGGCGTGCGCCACCACTGCCCGACTGAGATAAAAAAATTTTAAGTGGATATATTTTGGTAGTAACACAAAGAATTAAAGATTGAGTCAGCAAAGACAGATTAATATCTGCAAACAGGATTTCATCTTTTTTATGATTGAATAATATGGCATTGTACATAAGTACCATATTTTCTTTTTTCTGTTTTATTTTTTTTTTGTTGAATATTTTATGTATTTATGGTTCAAATGTTATCCCCTTTCCTGGTTCCCCCTCTGGAAACCCCCTATCCCATCCCCCCTCCCTGGGTGCTCCCCTACCCACCAACCCACTCCCACTTCCCCGTCCTGGCATTCCCCTACATTGGGGGATCGAGCCTTCATGGACCTCTTCTTCCATGATGCCGAACAAGGCCATCCTCTGCTACATATGCAGCTGGAGTCATGGGTAGCTCCATGTGTACTCTTTGGTTGGTGGCTTAGTCCCTGGGAGCTCTGGGGGGTCTGGTTGATATTGTTGTTCTTCCTATGGGGTTGCAAACCCCTTAAGCTCCTTCAGTCCTTTCTCTAACTCCGCCACTGGGGACCCTGTGCTCAGTTCAATGGTTGGCTGCGAGCATCCGCCTTTGTATTTGTCTGGCAGAGCTTCTCAGGAGACAGCCATATCAGGCTCCTGTATGCATGCTCTTCTTGGCATCTGCAATAGTGTCCGGGTTTGGTGATTGTATAGGGGATGTATCTCCAGGTGGAGTAGTCTGTGGATGGTCTGTCCTTCACTATCTGCTCTACACTTTGTCTCCGTATTTCCTCCCATGAGTATTTTGCTCCCCCTTCTAAGAAGGACTGAAACAACCTCGCTTTGGTCTTCCTTCTTATTGAGCTTCATGTGGTCTGTGAATTGTATCTTGGGTATTCTGAGGTTTGGGGCTAATATCCACTTATCAGTGAATGCATACCATGCGTGTTCTTTTGTGACTGGGTTACCTCACTCAAAATGATATTTTCTTGTTCCATCCATTTGCCTAAGAATTTCATGAAGTCATTGTTTTTAATAGCTGAGAAGTACTCCATTGTGTAAATGTACCACATTTTTTGTATCCATTCCTCTGTTGAGGGACATCTGGGTTCTTTCCAGCTTCTGGCTATTATAAATAAGGCTGCTATGAACATAATGGAGCATGTGTCCTTGTTATATGTTGGAGCATCTTTTGGGTATATGCTCAGGAGTGGTATAGCTGGGTCCTCAGGTACTATTATGTCCAATTTTCTTTGTTTTGTACATTTGGTGTTTTATTATGTGACACAAGAGGTTTCTTTTCTGGTCCAGTCTATTTGGAGTTCTGTAGGCTTATTGTATGTTCATGGGGACCTCTTTCTTTAGGTTAGGAAAGTTTTCTATAATTTTGTTGAAGATATTTACTGGCCCTTTAAGTTGGGAATCTTCACTCTCTTCTATATCTATTACCCTTAAGTTTGGTCTTCTCATTGTGTCCTGGATTTCCTGGATGTTTTGGGTTAGGAGCTTTTTGCATTTTGTATTTTCTTTGACTGTTGTGTCAATGTTTTCTATGGTATCTTCTGCACCTGAGAGTCTCTCTTCTATCTCTTGTAGTCTGTTGGTGATGCTTGCATCTATGACTCTTGATCTCTTTTCAAGGTTTTCCAACTCCTGGGTTGTCTCCCTTTGTGACTTCTTTATTGTTTCTGTTTCCATTTTTAGATCCTGGATGGTTTCGTTCAATTCCTTCACCTGTTTGGTTGTGTTTCCCTGTAATTCTTTAAGGGATTTTTGTGTTTCCTCTTTAAGGGCTTCTACCTGTTTACTTGTGTTCTCCTGTATTTCTTTAAGGGAGTTATTTATGTCCTTCTTAAAGTTCTCTATCATCATCATGAAATGTGATTTTAAATATGAATCTTGCTTTCCATGGTGATGGGGTATCCATTACTTGCTATATCAGGAGAAGTGGGTTCTGTTGATGCCAAGTAGCCTTGGATTCTGTTGCTTATGTTCTTACACTGCCTCTTGCTATTTGGTTATCTCTTGTGCTTCCTACCCTTGCTGCCTCTGACTAGAGCCTGTCCCTCTGGTGATCCTGGTTGTGTCAGAACTAGTCAGATTCCAGCTGTCTCTGTGATCCTGTGATTTTGGGATCCTGTGATCCTGAGATCCTGTTGTATCAGAACTCCGGGAGTCAAGCTTTCTCTTGGTGTTGCAGGGGTGGGTGGGGAGCCAGAGCTCTGGGTTTGCTCTGGGCACAGGTGCAAGCTGGGAGGAACCTGTGCCTCTGGCTGGGCCTCAATTTGTGTTTTAAGGTTCCTGTGGTGGTCCCAGTTATGCTGGGTGTTAGGAAAGATGTTGTGGCCTCCATTGTGATCCTGAGTGTGTCCAATCTCATGGGAGTTGAGCTTCCTCTGTGATCCTGGGCGTTTTAGAACACCTGGGAGTCTGGCTCCTTCTGGGTGTTGTAGGAGTAGGTGTAGAGCCAGCACCCCAGGTCTGCTCCAGGTGCAGGTTTAAACTGGAAGGAACCTGTGCTACTAGTTAGGCGGAGGTTCCTGTATTCCTGGACCCCGGGGGTGTGGGAGTCCCAGTTACTCCGGGTGTTGGTGCTGCTGCAGATGTTGTGGTCTCCTCAGCTGTGATTCTGAGCATGTTAGAGCACCTGGGAGCAGAGCTTCCTTTGGGTGTTGTGGGATTGGGTGTGGAGCCAGCACCTAAGGTCTACCAGTAGTACATTTTCTTTGCCCTGTCATTAGATTGCTTTTATTGGTTATTGTGAAGAGTGTTGTGATCACCGTGGGAGTGTGGAGGTCCCTGTGGACTTCTGACTTCATTTCTGTACAACAGGACTTCTAACAATAACAAGAACACACTACACATCTCAAAAAAGCAAGACGTTTGAGTGTTTCTCTAGCAACAAAAGACAAACACTTGTGGAGATAGTTTCACTCACCCTGATGTAAACATTCTACGGTACACGCAGTTCTCAAAACATCAAATAGGGGTGGTAGGGGGATGACTCAGCCATTGAAGTGCTTGTCACAGTTTGGATCACCAGTGCCCACATAAAAAGCTAGGCATAGTGGCGTGTGCTTGCAATCCCAGGGCTGAGGAGATGGAGACAGGATTCCTAGAGCTTACTGGTGAGCTAGTCTTGTTGAATGAGTATGCTCCAGGTTATGTGGCAGACCTTCTCTCAAAAGCTAAGGGATGGAAAGATACAGTAAAACACCCATTGATGACCTCTGGTCTCCAGCACACATGTGCTCACACACCAGCATGCACACAGGCACACATATGAACGCATACACCTTGAACACAATCTAATTATTAAATAAGTAACATGGTATCCTTTTCATATGGACAAGTTCACTAGAGGATGTGAGAAAGGAAGGTGCTGTCAATCACGGCTGACAGGTAAAAACAGTTTGGTTTCTAGCTGAGGAGCCAGAGCTCCAGGCTGAACACCCATGTGCTGCTTGCTCACATCAGGCATCTGACACCATTCTCAACATGCAGGCTTAGAAGTCCAGACCTGGGATTTCACATCTGAGCTTAAGCCCTTATAAACCAACTCTGCCCTGATGATCAGAGTTAGATTTCAGTTGTCTATGCCATGGACTAGATTTAGCATCACAAGAGACAAGGATATAAAACCTGACATCAGAAAAATATTTCTCAACATGGACACTGCTAACTCCCTTGTGGAAAATATTTAGTTTTCTAAGTACAATCTTAAGATGTAATATTTTTTTCCAAGAGCAGGAGATGCTAATTCAAACCATGTGTGAAACTGGAAAGAAATGGAACTGTAATTAGGGCTTTATCAAAAACTCCTTGAGGGCCAAAGACCTGGATCCTTAGTTAAGAGCACTTATTTCTCTCACAGTAGACCCAGGTTCTGCTCCCGGAACCTGTGTGAGTGGCTCACAACTGCTTGAAATTCCAATTCTAAGGGGACATGATACCGCTGTCCCTGGTGTACGAGCCCACACATCAACCCACATACATTACAGAGCTTTAAAAATATATAAACCTGACAAACAGTCTAGTCCCTCAGCCCTTCCAGTCTCCTTCTGCGGCCAGGGACCCCAGTCTGTGCCACAGAGCTCCACAACCAAATAGAGCAGGGAGAAGGCTAGCATCCAGGGAGTGTAGACAAGCCAATGAGTGGAAGTAAGACAGGCGCCACTGCCCAACAGGACCCACCAGTAATCTGCAGGCCACTGGTACAAAGGAAGAGCCTGGGACAGGAGCATTCCGGTTTACACCTGTGGTCTGTGCCATGCGGCTCCATACCCAAATAGCCCAGGAAGGGAGCTAACCTCCCAGGAGTGTGGACAAGCCTGTGATCAAGCGGTAAGGCTAGTAAGGGATCTGCCCAGAACCTCCAGGACACAGGGACTGAGGAGTGGCCTTCTGGTTTCCCACTGAGGCTGGGGAGCTGATCCCTTGACATAGGGCTCCATACTCAGTGCCAGGAGAGAGCTGGTCTCCCAGGAGTGCCAACATACTTTTGAGGAAACAGTAAGACCACCACTTCTGTTCAAATTCCTCAATCAAGAGGGACCCTTGAAGAGCCATCAGGACACAGGAACCAAGGAACAGCTGGGGACAGGATCCTTCTGGTTTCTTTCTGCACCCCAGAGCTGACCCTGTACCACAGCTCTCCAAATTCCTCTCAGAGAGAGCTGATCTTCAAGGAGTACTGACACAGACGCTTGCAGGAGGGACAAGCCACAGTTTGAGAGAGAGAGCAAGAGCAGCTAACACCAGAGATAACCAGACGTCAAAAGGCAAGGGCAAGAAAGAATATAAGGAACAGAAACCAGAGCAACTTGGCATCATCAGAACCCAGTTCTCCCACCACAGCAAGCCCTGGATACTTCAACACACCAGAAAAGGAAGACTTAGATTTAAAATCACTTCTCATGATGATGATAGAAGACTTTAAGAAGGAAATAAATAACTCCCTTAAAGAAATAGGAATAAACATAGGTAAACAGTTAGAAGCCCTTAAAGAGGAAATACAGGAAAACCCAATCAACCAGGCAAAGGAAATGAACAAAACCATCCAAGATCTAAAAATGGAAATAGAAACCATAAAGAAATCACAAAGGAAGACAACCCTAGGAAAGAGATCAGGAGTCATAGATGCAAGCATCACCAACAGACTACAAGAGATAGAAGAGAGAATCTCAGGTGCAGAAGATACCATAGAAAACATTGACATAAAGTCAAAGAAAATGCAAAAGCCAAAAAGCTCCTAACCCAAAACATCCAGGAAGTCCAGGACACAATGAGAAGACCAAACATAAGGATAATAGGTATAGAAGAGAGTGAAGATTCCCAACTTAAAGGGCCAGTAAATATCTTCAAGAAAATTATAGAAGAAAACCTCCGTAACCTAAAGAAAGAGATGAACATAAACATTCAAGAAGCCTACAGAATTCCAAATAGATTGGACCAGAAAAGAAATTCCTCTTGCCACATGATAGTCAAAACACCAAATGCACAAAACAAGGAAAGAATATTAAAAGCAGTAAGGGAAAAAGGTCAAGTAACATATAAAGGCAGACCTATCAGAATTACACCAGACTTCTCACCAGAGACTATGAAGGGTAGAAAATCCTGGACAGATCTCATACAGACTCTAAGAGAACACAAGTGTGAGCTCAGGCTGCTATACCCAGCAAAACTCTCAATTACCACAGATGGGGGGGGGGGGGTTAGTCAGGGTTTCTAGTCCTGTACAAACATCTTGACCAAGAATCAAGTTGGGGAAGAAAAGGTTTATTCAGCTTACACTTCCAATTGCTGTTCATCATGAAAGAAGTCAGGACTGGAACTCAAGCAGGTCAAGGAGCAGGAGCTGATGCAGAGGCCAAGGAGGAATGCTGCTTACTGGCTTGCTTCTCCTGGATTGCTCAGTCTGCTTTCTTATAGAATTCAAGACTACCAGCCCACAGATGGTACCACTCACAAAGGGCCCTTCCCTCTTGATCACTAATTGAGAGAATGCCTTACCACTGAATCTCAAGGAGGCATTTTCTCAACTGAAACTCCTTTGTCTGTGATAACTTTAGCTTGTATCAAGTTGACACACAAAACTAGCCAGTACATGGGCAAACCAAGATATTCCATGACAAAACCAAATTTACACAATATCTTTTCACAAACCCAGCCCTACAAAGGATAATAGGTGGAAAATGCCAACACAAGGAGGGAAACTTACCCTAGAAAAAGCAAGAAAGTAATCTTTCAACCAACCCAAAAGAAGATAGCCACAAAAAACATAAAAATAACATCGATAATAACAGGAAGCAACAATCACTATTCCTTAATATCTCTTAACATCAATGGACTCAATTCCCCAATAAAAAGACATAGAATAACAGACTGGATACATAAACAGGACTCAACATTTTGCTGCATATAGGAAACACACCTCAGTGTGAAGACAAACACTACCTCATAGTAAGGGGCTGGAAAACAATTTTCCAGGCAAATGGTCCCAAGATACAAGCAGGAGTAGCCATTCTAATATCGGATAAAATCAACTTTCAACCAAAAGTCATCAAAAATATAAGGAAAATACTTCATCCCCATCAAAGGAAAAATCTACCAAGAAGAACTCTCAATTCTGAATATCTATGCTCCAAATGCAAATGCACCCACATTCATAAAAGAACTTTACTAAATTTCAAAGCATACATTGCACCTCACACAATAATAGTGCGAGACTTCAATACCCCACTATCATCAATGGACAGATCTTGGAAACACAAACTAAACAGAGACAAAGTGAAACAGAAGTTATGGACCAAATGGATTTAACAGATATCTATAGAACATTTCATCCTAAATCAAAAGAATATACCTTCTTGTCAGCACCTCATAGTACCTTCTACAAAATTGACCATATCATTGGCCACAAAACAAATCTCAACAGATTTACGTAAATTGAAATAATCCCATGTATCCTATCAGATCACTAGAAAAAAGGCTGGTCTTCAATGGCAACAACAACAACAGAAAGCCCACATACACATGGAAGCTGAACAATGTTCTACTCAATGATAACTTGGTCAAAGAAGAAATAAATAAAGAAATTAAAGACTTCCTAGAGTTTAATGAAAATGAAAATACAACATACTCAAACCTATGGGACACAATGAAAGCAGTGTTAAGAGGAAAACTCATAGCTCTGAGTGCCTCCAAAAAGAAACTGGAGAGAGCATACACCAGCAGCTTAACAGCACACCTGAAAGCTCTAGAACAAAAAGAAGCTAATACACCCAAGAGGAATAGAAGGCAGGAAATAATCAAATTAAGGGCTGAAATCAACCAAGTAGAAACTAAAAGAACTATACAAAGAATCAACAAAATGAGGAGTTGGTTCTTTTAGAAAATCAACATAAAGATAAAACCTTAGCCAGAATAACCAGAGGGCACAGAGACAGTATCTAAATTAACAAAATTACAAATGAAAAGGGAGATATAACAACAGATTCTGTGGAAATTCAAAAAAATCATCAGATCCTACTAAAAAATGTATACTCAACAAAATTGGAAAATCAGGATGGAATGGACAAGTTTTTAGACAGATACCAAATACCAAAGTTAAGTCAGGATCAGATAAACCATCTAAACAGTCCCATAACCCCTAAAGAAATAGAAGCAGTCATTAAAAGTCTCCCAACCAAAAAAAGCCCAGGACCAGATGGGTTTAGTGAAGAATTCTATCGGATCTTAAATGAAGACCTAATACCAATACTCTTCAAACTATTCCACAAAATAGAAATAGAAAGAAGGTACACTACCTAATTCATTCTATGAGGCCACAGTTACACTGATACCAAAACCTCACAAAGACACAACAAAGAAAGAAAACTTCAGGCCAATTTCCTGTATGAATATCAATGCAGAAAATACTCAATAAAATTCTTGAAAACCGAATCCAAGAACACAACAAAACGATCATTCATCATGATCAAGTAGGCTTCATCCCAGGGATGCAGAAATGGTTCAATACCCAGAAATCCATCAATGTAATCCACTATATAAACAAACTCAAAGAAAAAAAACACATTAGATGCTGAAAAAGCATTTGACAAAATTCAACATCCCTTCATTATAAAAGTCTTGGAAAGATCAGGAATTCAAGGAGTATACCTAAACATAGTAAAAGCAATATACAGCAAACCAGTAGCCAACTTCAAACTAAATGGGGAGAAACTTGAAGCAATCCCACTAAAATCAGGGACTAGACAAGGCTGCCCTCTCTCTCCCTATCTATTCAATATAGTACTTTAAGTTCTAGCTAGAGCAATCAGGCAACAAAAGGAAGTCAAAGTGATACAAATTGGAAAGGAAGAAATCAAAATATCACTATTTGCAGATGATATGACTGTATACTTAAGTGACTCGAAAAACTCCACCAGAGAACTGCTCCAGCTAATAAACAACTTCAGCTAAGTGGCAGGATATAAAATTAACTCAAACAAATCAGTAGCCTTCCTATACTCAAAGGATAAACAGGCTGAGAAAGAAATTAGGGAAATGACACCCTTCACAATTGTCACAAACAATATAAAGTATCTTGGTGTGACTCTAACCAAACAAGTGAAAGATCTGTATGACAAGAACTTCAAGTCTCAGAAGAAAGAAATGGAAGAAGACCTCAGAAGATGGAAAGATCTCCCATGCTCATGGATTGGCAGGATTAATATAGTAAAATATAGCCTTTTTGCCAAAAGCAATCTATAGATTCAATGCAATTCCCATCAAAATTCCAACTCAATTCTTCATAGACTTAGAAAGAGCAATTCTCAAATTCATTTGGAATAACAAAAAACCCAGGATAGCAAAAACTATTCTCAACAATAAAAGAACTTGTGGGGGAATCAGCATCCCTGACCTCAAGCTGTACTACAGAGCAGTAGTGATAAAAACTGCATGGCATTGGTACAGTGACAGGCAGGTAGATCAATGTAATAGAATTGAAGACCCAGAAATGAACCCATACAGTTATGGTCACTTGATCTTTGACAAAGGAACTAAAACCATCCACTGGAAAAAAGACAGCATTTTCAACAAATGGTGCTGGCTCAACTTGCAGTCAACCCCTAGAAGAATGCAAATTGATCCACTCCTCTCTCCCTGTACAAAGCTTAAGTCCAAGTGGATCAAGGACCTCCACATAAAACCAGATACACTGAATCTAATAGAAGAGAAAGTGGGGAAAAGTCTCAAACACATGGGCACAGGGGAAAAGTTCCTGAACAGAACACCAGTGGCTTATGCTCTAAGATCAAGAATCGACAAATGGGACCACATAAAATTGCAAAGCTTCTGTAAGGCAAAGGACATTCTCAATAGGACAAAATGGCTACCAACAGATTGGGAAAAGATCTTTACCAATCCTACATCCGATACAGGGCTAATATCCAGTATATACAAAGAACTCAAGATGTTAGACTCCAGAGAACTAAATAACCCTATCAAAAAACGGGGAACAGAACTAAACAGAGAATTCTCAACTGAGGAAACACAAATGGCTGAGAAGCACCTAAAGAAATGTTCAACATCCTTAGTCATCAAGGAAATGCAAATCTAAACAACTCTGAGATTCCACCTCATACCAATCAGAATGACTAAGATCAAAAACTCAGGTTACAGCAAATGCTGGCAAGGATGTGGAGAAAGAGGAACACTCCTCCATTGCTGGTGGGATTGCAAGCTGGTACAACCTCTCTGGAAATCAGTTTGGAGGACTCTCAGAAAATTAGACATAATACTTCCTGAGGACCCAGCTATATTACTCCTGGGCATATACCCAGAAGATGCTCCAACATGTAATAAGGACACATGCTCCACTATGTTCATAGCATCCATATTTATAATAGCCAGAAGCTGGAAACAACCCAGATGTCCCTCAATAGAGGAATGGATACAGAAAATGTGGTTCATTTACACAATGGAATACTACTTAGCTATTAAAAACAATGACTTCATGAAATTCACAGGCAAATGGATGGAACTTGAAAATATCATCCTGAGTGAGGTAACTCAGTCACAAAAGAACAAACATGGTATGTACTCACTGATAAGCGGAATTAGTCCAAAAGTTCGGAACACCATAATTCAATTCACAGCAACTGTTGGACTGAGCATGGGGTCCCAGATGGAAGAGTTGGAGAAGGGACTGAAGGAACTGAGGGAGTTTGCAACCCATGGGGAGGGAGCAACAGTGGCAACTGGTCAGGTCCCCTGGTGCTCCCAGAGACTGGACCATCAACCAAAGAATACACATGGAGGGACCCATGGAGCTGGCCACATATGTTTCAGAGGAGGGCCTTGTTGACCATCAGTGGGAGAAGAGACCCTTGGGTATGAGGGTGTTAGATGCCCCCGTGTAGGGGAATGCCAGGGAGGGAAGATGGAGTGGGTGAGTGGGTGGGGGAGCACTCTCATAGAGGCAGGGGGTGTGGTATGGGATAGTGGGTCTCCAATGAGGAGACCAGGAAAGGAGAAAACATTTGAAATATAAATAAAGTATAAAATAATAAAAAATATGTAAATCTGTAAAAATATGAGTTTCAGAAGAAAACTAATGTAATGTTTCAGCTTAACATCCTCACTAGTACAGTCTTTGGTCACTTATTTGTTATTTATTGTTTTAATGTCTGTATGTCTTGAGGTTAGGAATCTGCTTTTGAAGGCTGATGAATTCAGCACTTGAAAAATACATCATCATTTTTTTCCCCAAAACTTCTATTTCAGGTAACCCTATTAACCCTACTCCCTAGGATGATTTGTACTTCACAAAAACAAATCAGATTTAAGCTTCTGCTAGAACATCGATTGTGAATGGTTGGCCGCTGAGACAGAGACCTTTTATCAATGGATAACTGGATACTAGGTATCCAACAAATTTATCCTGAACAACTATCAGTCGAATAGCATATGAAACTTACAAGCAGCTTTAGTGTATGCTGAAAACTAGTTTTCCGTTCTCTAACATCTAATAACCATAGGATTTAAGTATTGAGGTAAAAAAATTTTAAAAAATTGATTTTCTGAGACAGAAAATTTCTCTGTGATAGCCCTGGCTATCCTGGAACTCACTCTGCAGTCAAGGCTGCTCCTGAACTCTGAGATCGGCCTGACTCTGTGAAAGGTGCGCACCACCACCTGCTAAGTTAACTTAGTAACTGCTGTGTTCTTGCTTCTAGATGTGTATTTTTCCTTTACATTAAGATTCTTCCTCATGCTTCACAAATGAGCAAACCTTAATGTCACAGGTCTTAAGTCCTCCACCTTAACTCTTGACCCTCCTTCCCCAGTTACTTCTGACTAGAAAGATGCATTTGGTAACATCAGTCATACCACACTGTGGCAGCTTCAGGCTTGTTAAATACATTTTCAAAAGCCTTTAGCTTTATTTTGAGAGGACTTCAGAATCATAAGAAACATTTAAATAAATCTTTTGCAATAATGTTTATTAGATATCCATGGTCTGTGGCTCATATAGCTTTTAACCCAGTACTTCACTTCAAGAAAATCCATTTAAACATGTTAAAATTGGCTCTGCCTTTCCTTGTATGTCACAGCTGTTGGTAAGACAAGCCAACAGGAGTTCTTACCACTTGGCAAAAATATTAAAAGTGTCTTCTGAATTCTGACAGCTGCCATTATTTTAGGGGTCTGATGGGTTTTGTTCTCATTTTGTTCTGTCCCCACCCCCCACCCCCCCAGAGCACCCATCTGTACATTCCCAGTGCCTTGGCTGGGGTGAAATCTACAGTACTGATCACTTCTAAACATAGCTGTCTGTTTGTCCCTGATCTTCTGAACTAGAAATAAATGCTAAGATGGTTCACATTTTTGTTCCCCTGGGTCATCATAAAATGTTTCTGTCCACACTCTTCGTAGCTTATTTCAAGTCTTCAGTCCAAAAACCTTGAAACGTCTTCCCACTTGGCAGATACTGACATCAGTATCTACTGCTGAAGCTGCACACTCCTCAGTGCCCTGAAATTCCCTGACTGGAATTCATCCTCATTGCTATGATGCACAAGTGGCATGTATGACAGATCCAGTTCTGTGCTTCCGCCACCACAGAAGGCAGTCCTCCTCTGGAACCTATAATACTTACACTTGGCATTCTAGCTGCTCGCGACGCCCAGTTTCCTGGTCTAAATTGTTGTAGCCCACCTGGCCTTAGACTGTTACAGAATGGTTCCCTGTTCCCACCCATCTATCCAAAGTGGGGTTAAGACAAAATAGAAAGCTGAGGAGGGCCTTGAAGATCATTCCACACATTAGGTCTTCCAAGTTTCAGTCTAGGTACCTTTGTAGCCTTCCAACCTGGTCACTTTACCCACGGTCAGGTCACCAGCAGAAACCTCTATAAAATACCTCAGAATGGCCTCTGCTTTCTCTCCTCTCCAGTTACTCTGCTCTGTAGGATTCTCATGTACACTGTCATCTTCACAATTCTTTGTAACTGAGATTCTCTTTACCTTCATTTGTTCCTTTGTCAAAGGCGCACCTTCTCTCTTATTGCTGATTTTCCTTTCTTTATTTTATTGTTTTACTTGTGTGGTTTTTAAAATGTTATTCTCTTCATAGCCCTCTGAGAATAGAAATTTGTTATGTTCTAACTGTCCTTCCTAAAGTACTCTTTTGGGTCTGTGTGTGTTTTCCCTGGGCCAAAGCCTTTCTCATTTGTGCCATTATTTTTTGTACGGAAAGATAACTTAACTAGCATGCCAGACACCTGTTCTTTTGAGGGAATCATCTTATAATTAGGACCTTTTTTGTTTTTTATTTTTTGGCACATATGTGGCATGCACACATGTATGTATGTTCACATGCTGAGGTGGGGCAGCTTGCATGCACACATGTGCATGTTGACCCCAGAGTTGGTATCTGTTGTCTTCCTTGGTCACACTCTATCTTATATATTGAGGAATGGTTTTTTTGTTCAAACCCAGAGCTCAGCGATTCAGCTAGCCTTAGCTGGCCAGCTTGCCACAGAGTTCTCCTGTCTCTGCCTCACGATGCTGGGATTAATGTGGGCCCACTTGCCTGCTGGGCACTTACAGATGGCTTGGGATCCCAAACCCAGTCTTCAGAACTGCAAGACTAAAGTGCAAGAAAGCACCTTACAACCTGAGCCATCTCCCCAGCTCCATTTTCTAAGTGTGCAGTTATGTGTTCTAGGTTATTAGCGTGCATATTAAGAGAAACTATTCCCTCTCACGTGACTTCCTTTACTTACTGCTCAACACTAGTGTTCTCCGTTAGCCACCAACTGAGGGAAGCTCCCAACCTACTCACTCAGATAGCAACTGAGTCTCTTCACAGCCAAATATGTGAGCATAAAGGAAATGAGGCATGGCCCACCACCCTACTGGACCACTCCTCAATTTCAATAAAGTGTGGAGAAGCAAGAAGGAGGTGACTGCTCAGATCACCCCACGAGGTTCTCAGCATTGTTATATGCCAAGGATTTACACAAAAACCCCTAATTTCCATGGCCTGTCATGGCTCAAACACGTTAGCGATTTGACCTTAGCATTGGAAATGTTTGAAAGCTTCCGGGTGACTCAAATGTGTCTTTTGGGTTGTGTATAAATCAAAATAGACAACATTTATCTATACTGAGAATGGGACCACAGGCAAGCATGCTTTTTATTGATAGGGTGGGAAGGAGTGAAAAGCAACCAGAATGCAAAGGGCTTGAAGGGCCAGGGAAGAGCAGAACAGATGGGAAGGGGAACTCAAGCACAGAGCAAGGAAGATGGGATTGTTTCAGCCTTCTATCTGGAGGTGATGCCAGCACAATGGAATGGGAACCACAGGGAAACAGGTGAGGAGGATTCCATGGGCAAAGCCACTGTGGCTCCTGCCTCCCTAAGGAAAGAGTTTTAAACAGGTTTGCCAGAGGCCAGCCTAGGGTTCTTGTCTGTGACTTGGGAGAGGTTTAGACTGGGATTCTGCAAAGACCCCAGGAGATTTGGCAAGTCTGGGAAACTGACATAAATGTCACATGCCTCCAGAAGACAGGAAAGTAGCTATAGAGACCGCAGAGTCCGTGGCTAAGAATGAAAGAACTTAGAAGTTAAACTTTGTGCTAATCATCATTGTCTGATGAAAGCTGGAGTTGGAGACCAAAGAGAATATACAAATGGAAAGCTGGCACAGAGTATCTCCTGTACTGGCACTGTTCAAAAGAAACAATGCTTTATTGTTTTGCTTCAAGTTTTACTACAAACTTAGTGTAAATTTTCAGAACTTTCAGGCTTTCTATTAAGTACATTTTAAAAATCATACATAAAACACGTCAAAGTAATTTTAGCAACATGTTTTGTTGAACCCAAATATCTCAATGCATAGTCTGTATTAAAATTATTATTTGCCTATGTATGTGTACTGAGTACATGCCTAGAACCCACAGAGACCAGAAGAAGGTACCCGATGCCCTGAAACCAGAGCTAAGGATGGCTGTAGGCTGTCATATGTGTGCTGGGAACTGAATCAGGGTCCTCTGAAAAGACAGGAGGTGTTAGTGACTGATTTAGGTCCCCAAATCAGTTATTAATACATTGGCTTGCTGTTGCTGTTGATTTGGGATTCTGTTGTTGTTGTTTTGTTTGTTGTGGCGTCTGTTTGTTGCTGTTTTTGCACTATCTTCCAAATCTGGTGTATCAGGAGGTTTTGAATTGATTGTCACAATCTCTTAATTCTTTTCTCCTACTGAAATCCACTACAATGCAAGAACGTCTCTGTAGATTTAAGGCACAATTACAATTCTGTTTAAGCTCAGTTTTAAACTCACCAGAGGAGTCTTTTTTTGATCTCCTCCACTGTGATCAAGACAGAATCCACAATAGAGAGCTCTTCAGGTAGTTAGTAATCTAACTTTTACCTATCATGGTTGAATAGCACAAATATTGAGGCAGCGCTCAGTTTTCACTACTATCTCAGGCACTGCTTGTCTCCCTACTATGTCCTAGGCACTGCTTGTCTCCCTACTATGCCCCAGGCACTGCTTGCCTTCCTTCTATGTCCCAGGCCCTGCTTGCCTCCCTTCTATGCCCCAGAAACTGTTTGCCTCCCTACTATGTCCCAGGCACTGCTTGCCTCCCTACTATGCCCCAGGCACTAATTGTCTCCCTACTATGCTTGTCTACATTTTTTCTTTTGTTTTCAGCTTTAGGCAACTTATTCAACTCTGCCTAGAAATATTCTTTCTATAATTTGTGAATTTAATACTGATTTTCATACCTCAACATAACCATTGCTCAGACATTTCTCCTCCTCAGGCCCTATCTCAGCCCCCCCCCCTACCTCTTACAAAGAATGACTCCAATGTTCCTGCTATGAGGTACCACTCTAGCAGACCTATTCAAATCCTCTTCATTGGTAACAGCCATCTTCCTGATTTTCCTAATCTGTACAAGGTAAAGGACTCTCAAAGCAAATTCACTGTGTGATTCACTGGCCCCAAACAAAGACAATATTCTGATCATGTTTAGGTTATTGGCATGATCATGATTTAAGCAGTAAATAAAATTATATTGACAATTCTTTATTATAGTAATATATGGCTAAATACAATATAACACCAACATAATTTGAGATTTCTATGCTTCAACTGGCTTACTTCAGGAAGGCATGGCACTGGACTAGTAGCTGAGAGCTTACAGGTTGAAACAGCCATAAGGCAGAAAGAGAGAGAAAGAGAGAGGGGGAGAGAAAGAGGGAGAGGGAAAGGAAGGGGGAGAGGGAGGGAGAGAAGGAGAGGGAAGGAGAGGGAGGAGGAGAGGGAGAGAGAAGGAAAGGGAGGAGGAGAGGGAGAGAGAGGGAGAGGGAGATGAAGAGGGAGAGAGGGAACGAGGGAGGGAGAGGGAGGTAGGGAGAGGAGAAGAAGGGAGAGATGGAGAGGGAGGGAGAGAGGGAGACAGAGAGGGAGAGGGAGGGAGAGAGGGAGAGGGAGGAGGACAGGAGGGGGAGAGGGAGAAGGAGAGGGAGGGGAGGAGAGAGGAAGAGGAAGAGGGAGGGAGAGGGAAAAAGAGGGAGAGGGCAGAGGAGAGGGAGGGAGAGGGAGGGAGAGGGAGGGAGAGGGAGGGGAGCATGAATGAGCTAGCTCACTGAGGAGGGGAGCATGAATGAGCTAGCTCACTG
>JADRCH010000109.1:3187314-3262582 GCA_019843965.1 Rhynchomys soricoides | reverse complement strand
GACATTTTCTTGGGATTATTTGATCATTAAAAGAAGGCACAGAAATGGAAGGTTATCAGATCCAAGATATCCAAACGATAAAACTTTGAACCTAAGATCACCAACTGAGCCAGCTGCCACCCTTCTGGAGGTTTGATTGTTCATAAGACCTTTGCTTGCATGAGCTATGACAACAATTTTTCAACAATCTCATCTTTCAGCTGCTAGAGTTAAGGAGAAGAAAAGCATAAACTTAGTTGATACTGGGAAAGTGTTTTCCTTGGCTTGTGTTCTGGTTGGTATGCAGTCTCTCTCTAACAAGGTTTTAAAAAATGAAGGGTGAAGGATGTATTTGGATTAAAATCATTTGCTCTTTCTTTTTCTCCTTGGATTTTTCTGTAAAATCTGAGACTTTGAACAAGTCAGTACATACCTCTCTGTCATTTTAAGTGTTTCCATTGTCCAGTAGAAATAATGATCCCCTTCTGATATGACTTAGAATCCAGGTAGGAATTTCATTAGTAAGATGGAACCAACTTGGAGGACTGCAAGAATCTGAGTGTTCATCTCTATAAAGAGATACCTGGAATCTGAGTCTCTGGTCTTGGGACCTTCAATAACTAAAATGTTAATAAAATGTGCCACACTGGTGAATAGAAGAAAAGTTTTAAAATAATATTTATGAAATATTAGTCATGTAGGAAGTATACTTGAGACTTTTTTCTCTCAAATGTTTTGTATGTTAAAGGGAGGAAAATATCTATGCAATAATATAACCTTAGTAATAAATAGCTAAATGTTAAATAAATAGCTAAATGTTCATCAGTGAAAAGGCAAACAAACCAAACCTACCACAGTCTATCATTTACCAATAAATAAAGAAATAGGATTTATCTTATATTCCTGGCTATAAATGTTGGTGTATTTTAAAAAGGAAGTAGGAGAAAATGTACCCCCTCAGACATTTCTGTTTATTTTCCCACATCTCTTAAAAGTTTAATGCTTTTACTTAACTCGTCTCGAAATATTAACAGTTCTCAAATGATGTGCGGTTCAACTTTCTGTGTTTGGTGGTACTGGTTCAAGCCTCAGGGAACAGCAACACTCACAATAAAACTGACATTTCATTGGACTCCCAGGACTCAATTAGAAGAGATTCCAAATTGCCTCTCACTCTAGGGAAAGGGTCATAACACAGTTCATTTAGATAATAGGAAGACAAATAGAAAGGAACTGGTACACAACAGGGCTTTAAAATGTGCAGTGGGAAAGACTCATGCATGTAACTCCTGTTTGTTTTCAACTTTGGACAAGTTTGTAGTACAAAGCAAATCCTAACATAGGCTCATGAATATATACTGACACACACATGCAGAATTGTAACAAGGCTTGTGCAGAGTCATCAAGGTGTAATGCTTATATGAGTACTTACATGTGTGTATACCCATGTATATGTATGTGCGTATGTGGCTTTCTATATTTAGCTCAATTAGTCCTGGAAAAACTATTTTCACATAATTCCAACACAAAAATCATCTGGTTTTAATGTATAGACTATTTTTTACAGTTTTACAGTTATTCCAAAGTAAATTTTACTAATAACTTTTGAAAATCTTCAGTTGGTTATGGGCACACCTTTATAGATTAGATATTCTAAAGAAAAAATTTCTCACCCTCCTCCGTCTCCCTCCCTCCCTCCCTCCCTCTCTCTCTCTCTCTCTCTCTCTCTCTCTCTCTCTCTGTGTGTTGGGCAGGATTGAATAAGAAGGGATGTTATCAAGATCTTCAGCTCTCTCCCATTTCCACAAATCTAATCCCCAAGTCTCCCCCCAGCTCAGCCGCAGTCCACCAGTCTTGGCGACCTTCCTACCCCCACCCACCTCTACTGGATCTCAGAGTCACTCCTCTCCTAATTTTCTGTCCTCAGCTCATTGCTTGAGTTCAGCCTTCTGCTTTAGTAGTGACTTCCTGGGAACCCACAGGCCACTCTGACCAGGAAAGCAAGTTGGCTAACTTCAGATCTTGGCCTCTCCCTCCAGTCCCCCAAATCCAATCCCCTAGTCTTATCACCAGCTCTGTAGCAGATCTTTTGCTGTGACTTACTTATCGTTATTCACCATGCCCAAGGGACAAAACAGATCCTGGTGGAACACCCTGTTGTTCTCTCCCCTGTTCCAAAGTCCCTAAGAATCCCCTAAGTCCCTCCCCCATCCCACACAATCTAAGTGACAGCTCTAAATACCCAGAAACACATTTTACCTGGAACCCCAGTGGTGACACCTATCAGGATCCCAGAACAATTTCTTACCAGGCAACACACAGATACAACATTTTCCTAAGAACCAGAGAGGGCAACAAAAGCCAAGGAACAAAACCCGCTAAGAATTACAACTTCCCAATCCCAGAAGCCTAGATACCAGCTTTAAAACATGATCAATAACAGCCAGGATAATATGTCTCTGCTGGAGTCTAACAATCATTCTACAGCAGGTCCTGAGAATTGCAACATAGTTGAAATCACAAGAAAAAGACCTTAAAATAGTCTGTATGAATGTGATCGAGGTCCTTAAAGAGGAAATAAAAAAATCTTTTAAAGAAATCTATGAAAAGACAAAGAATGGAAGAAAATTAATTGAACAATTTAAGACCTGAAAGTGGAAATAGAATCAATAAAGAAAACCCAAACTGACAGGAATCTGAAAATAAAAATTTAAAATGTTGAACAGTAACCTGAGAGGCAAGCTTCCCTGACAGAATACAAGAAACAGAAGAGAGAGTCTCAGGCATTGAAAAAATAATAGAAGAAAAATGGACAACTAGGTCAAAGAAGATGTTAAATCTAAAAGAACTGGGGAACAAAACATCCAGGAATCTGGGACACTATGATAAGACAAAATCCAGGAATAAGAATAAAGGACACCTAGCTCAAAGGCATAGAAAATATTTTCCACAAAATGCCTTACCCTAAAGAAGGAGATGCCTATCAAGGCATACAAACACCAAATTGACTGGACCAAGAAAGGAAGTCCCCTCAGCACATAATAATCAAAACACTAAACACACAGAACAAACAACATATAAAAGTAGACCTATTAGAATTACACCTGACTTCTCAATAGAGACTTTAAAAGTCAGGGCAGATGTGCTACAGACTCTAAGAGACCACAGATGCCAGCCAGGCTACTATATCCAGGAAGATTTACAGTCACCATAGATGGAGAAAAGAAGACATCTGATGATAAAATCAAATTCAAGCAATTTCTACCTACAAATCCAGTCTTGCTGAAGGTGCTAGAAGGAAAACTCCAACCCAAAGAGGTTAACCACACCTAGGAAAACACAGGGAATAAAAAAAATCATAGACCAGCAAAAAAAAAGAGGGAAGAAGGGAAGCGTGCACACACACACACACACACACACACACACACACACACACACCACCATCACCATTACCACCAGCAGCACAAGCAATGTAACAGAAACTAGAAATACTGCTCATTAATTGCTCTCAATACCAATGTTTTCAATTCCTTAATAAAAAGATACAGACTAACAAATGGATACAAATACAGGACACTATACTGATGCATCTAAGAAACACAGCTTAAAACTCACAATAGACATCATCGTGGGTTAAATGGTGGAAAAGCATATCCTAAGCAAATGGACTTAAGAAACAAGTTGGTGGAGCTATTCTAATATCTGACAAAATTAACTTCAAACCAAAACTAATCAGAAGAGTTAGAGAAGGATGCTGCATACTCATCACCACGATAATCATCCAACAGGACACTCAATTCTTAACATCCCCAAACAAGGGAACAAAAATTGATAAAATAAACACTACAAAAGCTTAAACCACCTATTGAAACTTACACAGTGATTGTGGGAGACTTCACTACCCCACTTTTGCCCATAGACAGGTCATCCCTAAAAAAACTAAACAAAGAAATTCTGGAGCTATCTGAAGTTATAAACCAAATGGACCTAACGGATATTTAGAAAACATTTCACCCAAACCCAAAACAATATATCTTCTTCTCAGAACCTGTAAAAATTTTTCAAAACTGACCAGACTTGAACAAAAGCAAGTTTTAACACATACAAAAAAATGGAAATGACGCCTTGCATCCTATCTGACCACCACAGATTAAAGCTGAATATCAACAACAAAAACAGCAGAAAACTATCAAACTCATAAAATCTGAACAGCTCACTACTAAATGAAAAATGCATTCAGAAAGAAATTAAAGACTTTCTACAATTGAATGAAAACATTACACAACATGCCCAAACCTATGGGACACAATGAAGGCAGCTCTAAGAGACACTAAGTACTTAGATAAGAAAACAAACAAACAAATGGAGAAATGCCATACTAGTGACCTAGCAGAACACCGGAAAGCTCTAGGACAAAAAGGAAGAGACCACAACTAGAATGAGTTGACAAAATGATATCACCAAATTCAGGGATGAAATCAATGAAGTACGAACAAACAAACACCAAAGAGGGGTGTGGGTGTGCATGCATGTGTGTAGACACAGAATCAATGAAACAAAGTCTTTTTTTTTTTTTTTTTGGTTTTTCGAGACAGGGTTTCTCTGTGTAGCCCTGGCTGTCCTGGAACTCACTCTGTAGACCAAGCTGTCTTTGAACTCAGAAATCCGCCTGTCTCTGCCTCCCAAGTGGTGGGATTAAAGACATGCGCCACCACTGCCCGGCTAAAACAAAGTCTTTATTCAGAGAGAAATATCAATAAGATTGACAGACGCCTAACCAAATTAACTAAAAGGTGGTGAGAAAACATCCAAATTTACAAAATTAGAGATGAAGGGGAACATAACAGCAAGCACCAAGGAACTCCAGGAACCATGACAGACTTCGAAAACCTGTACTCCACCAAACTGGAGAATCTAAAACAATGGATGATTTTCTTGACACATATCACTGACCAAAGTTAAATCAAGATTAATAAGCCATTTAAACTTATAACCACTACTGAAATAGAAAAATTCCTATTAAAATCTCCTAAACAACAAAAGCCCAGGATTAGATGATTTTGATGAAGAATTTTATTAGACTTTCAAAGAAGAGTTAATGTAAACACTCCTCAAACTATTCTACAAAATAGAAACAGAAAAAATATTTCCTAATTAGTTTTATGAGGTCACAGTTACCCTGGTAGACAAACCACAAAAGAATGGCAATTACAGGCCAATTTCCTATATGAATATAGATGCAAAATTCTCAATTAAATATTTGCAAACTGAATTGAAGAACATATCAAAAAGATCATACACGATGATCAAGTAAGCTAAATCCTAGAGATGCTAGGGAGCTTCAACATAAGTAAATTGAAAAAAGTAACCCACCATATAAACAAACAGAAAGACAAAAATCATGTGGTTATCTTATTAGACATAGAAAAGGACTTTAAGAAAATCTAACAAACCTTCATGATAAAAGTCCTGGTGAGATTGTGGATACAAGAGACATACCTAAAAATAAAAAAGCACGTCTATCATCAATATCAACTTAAATGGAGAGAAATTCAAAGCAACTCCAATAAACCTAGAAAACAGACAAGGCCGCCCACTGTCTCCATCCCTGTTCAACATCGTACATGAAGTCGTCCTGAGAGCAATAGGAACCTGAAGGGGATCAAGGGGATACACACAGGACAGGAAGAAGTCAAAGTATCTTTATTTGCAGATGATATGGTCCTGAAATAACCCTGAAAATTCCACTGGGAAACTCCTTCAACTTTCAATAAAATAGCTGGATACAAAATGAACTCATAAAAATGAGTAGCCCTCCTTTACTCAAATGACAAATGATCTGAGAAAGAAATCAGGGAAATAACACCTTTCACAATAGCCTCAAATAATATAAAATATCGCTGGGAAATTCTAACCAAGCAAGTGAAAGATTTGTATAATAAAACTTCAAGTCTTTGAAGAAAGAAATTGGAGAATATATCAGAAGATGGAAAGAAATTTCCTATCATGAATCACCAGGATGAATTTATTTTCAAATGGCCATCCTGAAAACTATCTACAGATTCAACATAACCCCAATAAAAATCCAAACACAATTCTTTACAGATCTTAAAAGACAGTTTTCCACTGTCTGTTTGAAACATAAAAAACCCAGGGTAGCTTTTTAAAACTCTTGAATTAAAAAACAAACAAACAAACAAGCAAACAAACAAAACCCCCCAAAACAACAACATCAAAAGTAAAACCATGGTGGGAGATATCACTCTCTCTGATTTTAAGATTTTATACAGAGCTATACTAATGAAAACTATATGGTACTGACACAAACAGAAACACATTAATCAATGGAATCAAGTTGAATTCCTACATATAAATCCACACACCTATGGATGCCTGATATTTTATAAATAATCCAGAAACCCACACTGGAAAAAAAAGGCAGCATCTCCAACAAATGGTGCTGGTCCAACTGAATGTTGGCATGCAGAAGACTACATAAATAGATCCATACTTATCACTCTGCATGAGGCCCGAATCTAAGTGAATCAAAGACCTTGGCATAAAGGCAGATACAGAGAATCTGATAGAAGAGAGAGTGGGGAATAGACTTGAACACACTGGCACACGGAAGAGCTTGTGGGCAGAACACTGTCATCACAAACACTAAGATCAAAAACGAATACATGGTACCTCATGAAACTGAAAAGCTTCAGTAAGGCAAAGACTCCATCAATCAGACAAAGTGCAGCCTACAGAATGAGAAAAGATTTTTACCAACGCCACATCTGATATAGGGCTAATATCCAAAATATTTAAAGAACTCAAGAAACTAGATATCAATGAAACAACCCAACTTTTAAAAAATGGGGTACAGATCAAAGAATTATCAAGACAGAACACTCAATGGTTAAGAAGCACTGAAAGAAATGTTCAACATTCAGATCCATCAGGGAAATGCAAATCAAAACTACTTTGCGATTTCTTACTCCCATCAGAATGGCTAAGATCCACAAAACAAGTGGCAGCCTCTCATGCTGGTGAGGATGTAGAGGGGCACACTAATCCATTGCTGGTGGTAGTGCAAACTTGCACAGCTACTATGGAAACCACGGTGGAGTTTTTTAGGAAGGTGGGGTCTACCCCAAGATCTGGCTCTACCCCTCATAGACGTACACCTCGATCTGCTTCATCTTACCGCAGAACATGTGCATTGCTGCTCTATTCATAAGAGCCAAATTTTTGAAACAATCTAGGTATCCCCAAACAGAATGGATTCAAAAGTATGAAAGAAAATGTAGTCCATTTACACAGTTAAATATTACTCAGCTTTAAAAAGTCAGAAAAAATCATCCTGAATGAGGTAACACAGAGCCAGTAAGACAAACATAGTATGTATTTACTTATCTGTAGATACTAGCTGTTAAGTCAATAATTACCAAGGCACAGTTCACAGAACCACAGATGTTAGGTGTAGAGTAAGGGACTAGGGAGTATAGAGAGATCTCCTTAAGTGGACAGGGGTGGGGTGGGATGAGAGCCTCACACTGAATGATCTAAACGATGCAAGTGAGTGAATCTCTGATCCTGTGCCTCCTCTCGGGCTCTTTTTCTGATGTTTGTTCACCTTGTCCAACTCTGATGTGTTACTTTTTTGTTTTGTTTTATTTTATTTTAATTAGAAACTTGTTTGTTTTCTAAAAAGAGATGGAAAGGAAGTGAATCCAGATGGTAGAGAAGGTGAGGAGAAACCGAGAGAAGTGGAAGGCATAATCAAGATATATTATGTGAGAAAAAAATATTTTCAATAAATGGAATAAAATAAAGATCGGTTTACAGAAATACTCTTGGATAAAATGATCTGAAGCACAAGACAATCTGACAATTTTACCCCCACCCGAAGTGTGAAAAGTGTAATTAATATACAGCATTCCATAAAAGTATGTGACCTATAAATGTTATTTGGTCAACAGACTCAAGAGACCTTCTAGAAGGAAGAGAAACGAAGCCCTTGGCACTGTATCCTCACAGGAAACACGAGATGCACAGCCCAACCTGGCATTGCTACAGCATGCATAAGAGAAAGGGAAGCAGTCCAAGCACTACAACTCCCAATGGTTATATGGCTTTAAATTAATTACAAAACTCTTTGTCTTGGCTCTTTTCCCATACATTATAAACAATTTTTAAGAACACTTTTTCCGATTATAGGTTGCCACTTGGACAGACACATTTTACTCTCTCTATCTTCACTTAAATAGGTATATATTTAATAGGAATGATAATTTTACAAATTATATTCATAGAGTTTAATACATTTAAAAGAAGCTTTACTGAAAAGTGCAGAGTACTATTTGTAAATGATGTTCATGCTGTATGTGGCTCTGGGTGTGGTGCAGCACACATCATTTAAATAGTTGATAAAGGGGGTATTTTGTAGAAACAAAATGTATTCTTATCATCTCTTCTGAAGGAAATAAAAGGGTGCTCTATAATATAAATTAAGTTTCTGGAGTTAGGACATACCTGTGGTTACCAATGTCTACGTTTTTCTTCTGACTTTAAATCATGCAAAGTTCTGGTAGATGCCATCCTTCTCATTTCCAGCACATAGTGTGAAGTGGAAGGTCAGCATCATACCTCGTGTGCTGATCTTTTAAGGCTTGCAAATCTCCCTCAGATAGACTCCCACTTTTCAGAGAGATCACTGCTGTTCCTGAGAACCAGGATTCCATCTGTATAAGGAGAATGTACTAAAACAAAGATCTCCAAAGGCTTTTAACTGGTTCTAATCTTCACCATAAAAACATGAACCCTGTCTTGCAACGGCAGTTGTCTTTTGTAAAAGCATCCATACATGCATGCTAGGCTAGTGTTTTCAGCTCCATTCCTTTTCTCCCTTTAGAAGAGGGCATTCAGCCAACTTTCAACACTGCTTACTTTAAGCCAACTGTTCTTAATTCTGTCAACATTTTGTTCAAGAAAAAGCACATGACTAAATACAACATTTTCAACAAACAAACAAATACCCTAAAGGCTCATTTGTGTCAATGAGAAAATTTCCTGGTAAAATGGCGCCATGGTTCACATCTGATTATCCCATAGCAATCATTTTCTTAAATGGTACCTGGAAAGTTTCAACAATGTTGATATGATCTTATACGCAGAATTGAATGAAAACCAGGTCATCTTTATAAATAAGAGTTACTAAATATTTTAAAACCATTGGTGTTATTTCAGACATGCTGTTCTCTCCCATGTATAAAGCTCATTTAGTCCTCACTCCAATCGATTCTTGGCTATGATGCTGGTGCACTTCTTTAGAATGAAGCAGTTGAGGCTCAGATAGGCCAAGTCTCTTGCACAGCTTTATTGTCAAACATCAAGTGGTATCATTTCTAAGGTGTAATACTATTTAAGGTGCCTAAACCATTTACTTAATCAGTGTTCCATGCAATTGTGTGTTGTGTATGAATTTTAGATGAGCCTTTGGATAGCTGATTAATTGATAGATGTGCTAGATTTGAGTTTGGTTTCAATTGCTGTGATAAAATATCATGCAGAAAAGCAACAGGAGCAGAGAAAGCCATAAAATACAACTATCTTGGGATTTTGGCTGGGAAGTAGCTAGATTAGCTTAGAGGATTAAAATAGAGTAATATCACTCAGTTGTTGTGCCTTTAAAGCATGTTAAATAAATATGATGGTCCAGTCTCAATTATTTGCTAGCTAGACAGGCTAAGAGAAAGCTGTAACACACTTATTAAAAGAGCATTAACACTAGTCTTTTGTCCAGGCTTGGTGTTTGGGACAAGCTGTTTTAGCTCTTTACGCTTACTTCTGGACCAAGTCCTGGCTCTGGGCTCCACCTGCTAACCAGGTCTGTGTGTGAGCTGGATGAAGGGGCAGCAGATGT
The DNA here is from genome assembly GCA_019843965.1 of Rhynchomys soricoides. Classification (NCBI taxonomy): domain Eukaryota; kingdom Metazoa; phylum Chordata; class Mammalia; order Rodentia; family Muridae; genus Rhynchomys; species Rhynchomys soricoides. The sequence continues at coordinate 3,252,690 of JADRCH010000109.1, read as the reverse complement.
TAGCGGAAAAGCATTGTTACAGGTGTGTCTTCTGTAGAGCATACTTCATTCCAAATCATTGGACAACTAGGAACAAGTGTCGGGATGAGAACAGAATGGAGCCTACAACAAGACTAACGAGGAAGGAAAAGAGAACCAACTACTGAAAGTTGCCCCCAACTTCCACTCAGATGCTACAGCAATGTAGTCTCCATCTGTCTCTGTCTCTCTGTGTCTGTCTTTCTCTCATGTAGTAAATAAATATAATAAATTTTGAACATCAAAAATGTTGGGCCTATTGACTTCTGACTTCAATATTTTCTCAAAATGAAATGAAGATAATCCCATTTGCAATAACATCAAGAAAGAATAATATGCTTAAAGATAAATTTATCCAAGGAAAGACAAGTCCAGAACACCAAAACTACCAAATAATGTTATAAGAAACTTCAAAGCAGCTAAGTCGGTGGAATATGAATGCCGTTAAGGTAACAACAACACTTGTTTGATACCCAGAGTCAATGCAATAGACTTCTATCTTAGTTACTTTTCTACTGCTGTGACATTGCATGATAAAGACAATTAGAAAAGAAAGTGTTTAGTCAGACTTATAGTTTCTGAGGCTCAGAGCCCATGAAGGCAGAACAGAGGCATGGTGGCAAGAACAGCTGAGAGCTCACAAGTTGATCTGCAAGTAGGAGGCTGACAAAGCTAACCCTGAAGGCCATGGGCTTTTGAAACCTCAAAGCTCACTCCCAGTGACACACATCTCCTCCATCAAAGTCACATCTTTAACCCTTCTCAAATAGGATTACCAACTGGGGATCAAGTATTCAAATATATAACCTTGTGGGGGGCATTCAAACCACCACTACATCCAAAATCCCAATCAACCTTTTAAAAACAGAGTCAGGCACCCTGATCTTAAATTCATGGAAATTCAAAGAACCTAGAATAACTACAACAGACTACAAAACTGGATCAAATTTGGAGGATTCATACTTTCTGATTCCAAAATTTATCACAAAACTATGGTACTTCAACAACACTGTGTAATGAAACAGAATTAAAAATCTAAAAATAACTCACGCACTTATGGTTAATTTATTTCAACAACGGTGTCAAGAGCACTCAATAGGAAAAGACAGTGTCTCCGCCCCTCACCCCTCACCCCCCCCAAAATAGTTTTGGAGCTGTGCATGCATGGTAGCATACTTCTTTAATCCCAGCAGAAGTAGGTGGATATCTGTGAGTTCAAGGCCAGGCTGGTCTATATAATGAGTTCCAGGCCAGGCTATCCAAGGTTACATAGTGAGATCCTATCTCAAAATAAACAACAAACAAACAAAAAGTCCTGAGACATGGTCTTCAGGCCAAAGAACTAAGTAAGAACCCTGGCATTTATAATAATCTAAACACAATTCAATGCTAACCAAAGATGTAAATAAAACACTACAACTGTAAAGAGCGTCTGAAGAGAAAACAGGGACTATCCTCATGTATTAGCTAGCTAAAGATTTCTTACATTGAACTCCAAAACAACAAACAATAACAGAAGAAAATAATGGGACTTGGTCAAAATTAAAAGAACAAAAACTAGTTTTTATAAATGTGCTGTCAGGAAAATGAAAAGAAAACTTATTGAACTAGCGAAAATATTTGAAAATAATTTTTAAAATATTTGGAGAGAATATTTGAAAATTATTTTTGCTAAATACATAATGAACTCGGTGGTAATTCAACCGAGAATCAACTCAATAGGGAAAGAAATCAGAAAAGAGTTTGGGTGGACATTTCTTCAAAGAAAGCGCACAGTCAGTGGGTTCATGAAAACATGTTTAACGCCACAGTCGCTCGGAAGTGACAGCAAAGCTGCAGAGTCATCGGTTCCGTGACTAGAAAGGTCGGCTGTCTTTAAAGGGAAAGAGTGCAGATTGCTGAGGATGCACAGACATGAACGCTCACATTCTCTGAATGAAGATACGCAATGGTGCCAACAACAGCAAACATGTTGGCCATCTCTTAGAAAGTAAAGCAGAGCCATGTGGCCCACTAATTCTTGCCCTTGTGTGTGCCCAACATGAACGTATAGCTATGTAAAAGTCAACATTACTGACATATCCTTGAAGGAGCAACACCCCAAATAGCTAACAGCTAAGGAATTGATAAATAAAATATAGTGTAGCCATACAGTGGGATACAGTTAAGCACAAAGAACAGAGTACTGACCATGTCAGCAGGAATGACTCTAGAAGACATTATGCTAAATACTGGTTGCCAGGGTCTGGGAGAAGGAATGACAACATTATTCAAAGCCACAGCTCATTTGTTTTCAGCATTTCCTAGTCCCTTACCTGATTTAGTGGTGTTCTTTACCCATGATCCAGCTAAATAAGCCAGGGAACCACCTGGCTTAATACGCACAGTCATTACCTTAGTCCACACTGGAATGTGATTAGGATCCCTTTTATAGATGATTTTAATATTCTAGGATTAGCTGGTAGAGATGCTTGTAGACATTGTAAATACACGAAAATCCACAGAACTATAGTTAGAAGAAAAATAGTTAAAAAAAACTAGGAAAAATTGTTTCCCATTTCACCTTATGTAAAGGATACTTCAATAATTCCAACACCGCAGGGTCAATAAAGATCAGTATTGATTATTTTTTAAGAGCGTGTGAAGGGCTAAATAGATAAAGAAAAACTTGAAAAACATCAGCATCCAATTTAATGACCAAGAAGTGCCCACTAGCCCTGAATGTGCCAGGATATATCTCATACTGATCTTGCAGGAAGACTAGAAACATGCACACCAACAGAGGTAGTAAACAGGAATGAAATCATTAACATTTTAGAAGAGTCCCTTGAACCTAGGCTATCCTTCAAGAAACAGAGGCTACCTCAAACACAAAATGAATCAAATGGTAACAAATGGGAAGGACCTCAAAAAAGGTGACCATCTTCAAAGATGACTGCTTATGAACAGCAAGTTAGAGATGCCCATGCCAACTACAAAAAGATCCTTTCAAGTAGCTTCCCGCTACTCCAGGGAACATAACAGTTGAGCCTTCAGCATGTTCTAGCATGCTCACAGTGCAGGCAGATTAGGTGCCCAAGGCTTCCAGGGAATGCCAGCTTTCTTGGTTACCGATGAAACACAACAGTCATCCAGTAAAGCATTTTATCACTCAATAGATCAGAACCATGTACATGGATATGTCAGGATTTTCATTCATGTGTTCAAGAAATGTTTACTGAGTGTCTACCATACACAAAATAAGAGAGGATACAAAACTGGTAAATTTTTGGTACAACATTCTTTGTGGGTATCATAAAGTAAAATGATAGGATCCTTTGCTTATGCTCCCCAACTGACGCCCGATCATTTCTGAGAATAAAAGCCATGGTCCCAGGAGGTGCTACATTATTATTAGCCTCTCTGGTCTCTACTCTCACTCTTCTGGTGCCCACTCCTTCCACTACAGTCACTAACCTCTACTGTACCCATCATGCCTCTTCCTACTGGCTTCCATGCCAGCTCCCTGATCCACCTTCAAAACCTTCCCTGTGTTGACTCGTTCCTCCTCTCCTTCCACGTTTTTAAAATGTTGCTCATATTACCCCTTCGCAGGGCTTCTCCATCCTGACCACCTTACATAAAACCATAACCCACTTACCTCCGGCATTTCATCCACCATCTACTCCAGCCTCCTTGCCCATGTCTCGGTGTAACAAGCTCCAGATATTATCCTGATTTGTGTGTAGTGTTACTGGCCTACCCCCAGACGCTAAGCTGCATGAGGATGGAGACTGATTTGTTGATGTTGCTCACTGCCATCTCTCACACACTCACAGCAAATATTTGTTAAATAAAGATATTTTAAATACTTTAAACATACCTTCTTGAGAAGAGAATAAGATCCCCCCTTTTTCTTTTGTTTTTGAAACAGAGTCTCACTATGTAGCCCTGAGTGGTCTGGAACTCTCTATGTAGACAAGGCTGGCCTGGAATTCAGAGATCTGCCTGCCTCTTTCTTCTGAGTTCTGAGATTAAAGGCATGCCCTACAGGGATCTCTAGAAGAGATAAAGTCACTTTGAACTGGCTTTTTGAGGACACTATTCTAGAACACCTGAGAAGGCGGCTCTAACACCCTGAGACATGGGAGGGAAGACACCCATCACTCTGCAGGGACAGATAGCATTTCCTAAGATACCTGAATGTCAGTCAACCATGCTCCCCACCCCTGCCCTTGCCATTAGCACCTGTCAGTGAGCTATGTGAAGGATGAGAGTCTAGGTACAGTGTTTATTAGGTAATGGTTTCTATTTTTCACACAACCCAAGAGATTATGAGAACAATTACCTGGGTGGAAAAACTATTTCCTAAGTCTTCTCTGATCTTCATAATTCCTACTAGCTTGAGGAATAAATGGAGCCACTTAAATTTTGTATTCTGTCATCTTGTCTAATTTATTTCTGTCTCTTCTCTAAAGGAAAGAAGAAGATGAATCCTTGGTGCTTTATGCCTAATTAAAATCTGGCCACAATATATTTGCTGAAATGTCCTTGCTTTTGTTTGTAATCCTGTCTGTATATTCATAGGCTGAGAAAGCTCAAGGCCACTTAGTCATGACAGTTTTAATCAACAGAAAGGACTTGTCAGGAAAACATGCATCTAGAAATATGAGAAAATCACAAATGGGGCTTAATGGGTGCATGATGGGAGATTCTCAGGAGACAAGTGGGGCCCACTGAAGTGCCTTTGTTGGCCTTCATAGGGCAGCACAAAAGCATGAGGTTGGCTGAGAAAAGATGTCACCTTCCATTCTTGTCACCGGTTAAGTCATCTGGACACATGCATTGTCTTGAAGCATTTCAACTAAATTCCACGGATTTGTCTGTAAAAATGAGAGATTAAGGTGAGCCTCTAACAACTTATTTACCCTCTAAATAGAAAAGTCTAGTACAATCACATCCATCAGAAAGCCTAAGTCCCGCAGATGCTGTTGTTTTCAAAACCTGAGCTCCCTTTCACAGAAGGGAGTGCAGATAGCAAGGCCATGCACTGAGGGGTCCATGTTCACCTGGAGCATCACATCCACCTTCCCTGACTAGTACGTTCTAAAGCAACTGGTATTTGGCCCATTACAAAGTAAAGGATTTTATGAGTATGTTAATTTTAAAAGATAAAAAATGTTAAATAAGAATAGCCTTTCTCATGGCTGGAATCATGGCTCAGCAGTTGAGAGCTTGTATTGATCTTCCAGAGTAACTGAGTTCAAGTTAATCTGGGACAGGAGGCTCAGAGCCATCTGTAACTCCATCCCTGGGAGGCTCTTATGCTTCTAGCCTTTGATGGATCCAGCCTTTACATGCACACCCATATCCTCTGTAACACACACTTGCACACGTGAGTGCACCCCCCCCACACACACTGTAAAATAAAATATATATTTAAATATCATTTCTCATTGGTGAACTAAATAGAACTTTTGCTCCTTTGTTAAATTTACAAAGTAAATAACAAAAAATAAAGATGAACATTTAAGGCTGTTTTAATTTGAAAATCTGTAAGCAAACAAAGTGACACTTGTACAAAATGTTGATTTTCCCTGCACTTGGGAGATGGAGAGATGGCATGCAGTGATTCACAGTCATCCTTGTCTAAATAATAAGTTCAAGGCCAACCTGGGCTCCATTGATGCTTTATCTCAAAAAACTGATGCCAGATAGAAAGTAGTGGAGAGATAGATAGATGATTGATACATAGATAGATAGATAGATGATTGATAGGTAGATGATTGATACATAGATAGATAGATGATTGATACATAGATAGATGTTATATGATAGATAATATCTTTTTACCAAAAATGGTAGCATAGGAGCTCCCAGATGTCATGTGTTCTAAGGTAGACACTGTCTTCCCTCAAAATTTGGAACTTCTATTTATTAAAAACACCATTTTAAAAAATTAAAAAGCAAGCTACAGAAGAAATTATATATAAATATATATATAACACAAATATATAAATATATAACAAAAGACTTTTATTTCAAATATATAAACATTCCTACTAGTTAATAACAAAGGGGATAATAGTCCAATATAAAAAAAAATGAACAAAATATCAGAAGAGAAATTGTACAAAACAATTATACAGAGAGCCAACAAAAACCAGGATGACACAATTATTGATTAGAAAATGCTAATTAAATAAAAATTCCTTGCCAGTGCTCAACTCCCAGCAGAGGTGAAAGACTGACTTCCAAAGTAAAGGATGTGGAGTAACCAGAACGCTCACGCATTGCTGTGGGAGTGTTGTGTTCAACTTCCTTGAAAAGCTGTTAGTAGCTATGAAGCTAGACACATGCCCAACTGATACCTCAGGAGCTCGGCCTCTAGTTATACACCCATGAAATGTTAATGAGCATGTTCATCATGTGACCATGGACTAGTCTGTTCATAGGAACCTCGTTGAGAAAAGTCACAAATGGGAAACAACTGAATGTCCCTCAAAAGTAAATAAATTGTAACATATCCATGTCATGGAAAACTGCACAGGATTGGAATAATAATCCATGAACATACACTATAGCATGGACACAACTCAGAGACACAATTCTGAGGCTGCACATTCCAGATACAAGCAAACCATGAAGGATTCTGTAGACACTTGACTAAGCACCCACTATAACTGCATCCCCTACTTTGTCCCCTGACCCTTTGAAGGCATATGACAGAGCACATGGTTCTTCTCATCAAATGCATCACTGGCTGCCGTTTCTCTCACAGGCAAAGCTGAATCATATCGAGTTGCCTTTGAGCACACACCACCTTCTCCTTTAATCTGCCTTTTGTTTTGCTTTGATTGCTGCCATTAAAGTTCTCTTGCTGAAGGCACTTGCCCAGAGTGGTCCCTTTGCCTGGGAAGATCCTCTCTCCTAAAGATATAAAGCTCACTCAACCTCCTTCAAGGCTGTTTGAATGTCATATGCTCACTAGGATTTAACCAAATTTCAAGGTTGTAAAGCCCTCCATTAACTCCACTTCTCTCTCTCTGTCTCTCTCTCTCTCTCTCTGTGTGTGTGTGTGTGTCTGTGTCTGTCTGTCTGTCTGTCTCTGTGTAAGCATACACAAACGTACTTGATTGGAAGCAATTACATTCGGACTAAATTTCCTGAAGAAAGAAAGAAACTGGGCTTCTGTGAATCATCAAGAAACAGCAAAATATTAAGACAAAGAAAAAATAACAGACTTGTTTAACTGGATTGTTTTTTAATATAGAAAATTCTTTCACATTCCTACCTCTTTAGTCTTAAGCAAATATTTAGAAAGTACTGAGACTTAAAATGTGGTCTTTGGGGAAGCTGGAGAAACCAGCAGGATGTGGGAAAATATGACAACGCTATCAACAGTGTCAGTGTGTGTGTATGTATATGTGTACACGTGTACATGTGTACATGCACATGCATATTCATCCAGGAAGGCAAAAATGGAGGTAATGAAGGAGGGGAATTGAAAAGGGCCAAATGGAATGCTAATAAAGCTTTGCCTTCACATGTTCTTGTACTGAACCCAAGGGAGATTCTTGATTTTCCTTCAGGCTAAAGAAATGGCCTTGGCTGGATAAGAATGAAGCAGTAGATTAAAGCAGGGGAATGAGAGTGAAAGGAAGCTCATAATCAAGGCATGAAGACTGAAATGTCTTAAAGCAGTCATTAGCTATGGTTTGCAGAGCGAGACCATGGAGAGGACCTTGCTGTCCCACAAAGGCTAAGTCTCTGCATGCTCATTTTGGAAATGAGTCTCGCACACGTCATCACTGGTCCTGTCTGATGGACTAGACATGCTGGGAAATCACCTGTAAAGAAAGGCCCACTTTCCAAGTCCTGTCAGCAATACAGCAGCACAGCATTTGATGGGTACTTATGAGGTTGGGGAACACTCTACATGACTATGTTTGCTTTCACCAGCTTCTTGAGTGACATGAAACTTTATCATGGAGGGGTATGGATCACATGGCCTGACAATTTTAAAATGATGGAGGTATCTCTAGTGGGAAAAGATGCTAGAGGGAGTATAGGACAAATTTCTAGAGGAAAACCAGCGTTATGAATTTCTAGGGTGGTTAGATCTAGGCTGTACCACCTGTGGTAGGGTATTACTGGGCACTATTCCCAAAGCAGATCTCCAAGTGGCACACACCCAGGCAGAGACAAAGTACAATGTCTAAGAGGTCTGCCAGGTAATCATACACAGACAAGTTTCCTGTCTACAGGGATAGCATTAAAGCTAAGCATCACATGCTTTGCTTTCCAGTGGCAAATATGGCTTTTAACTGCCACCGTATGAAATGTTCCTAGGAAGGACCTGTTATACCTCCCATGCCCAGTGATCAGTCCAACACCAACCATATCCTCCTTCTATCTGCTGGCTGCATGCACAGGCCTTGGCTCTACATTGGCTAGAAGCCAGAGGGTGAAGATGGGTGAATAGACGGTGGGAAAGAAGTGCTGAGTTGGAACGTGCAGTCGTGAGGTCTTCATAGGCTATGTGTTAGCAAAGCACAGCACTACTTCAGCAGTCCACACCTGGGGTTTCCGACCCTCTAAACGGCTGCGCCATTATTCCTAAGTGGGCTGTGTTCTAAGGATGAAAATGTAGAGTCTGAGAGGCACACTTCTATTTAAAATGCTGTTGCTATGTTGTGTGGTTAGTTTTGTAAGTGAAGAAAGAAAAATACCTTTCAAATCCAACAATGATATAAATGTACATTTGGTGGTTTGAAAGAAAATGGCCCCAGAAAGCTCCTAGCGAGTGGCCTTGTTGGTGGAAGTGTGTTGCTGGGAGTAGACTTTGAGGTTTCACATGTTCAAGCCAGTCACAGTGTCTTTCTGTCTCTCTCTAGCTGCCTGCTGATCCAGATGTAGAACTCTCAGCTCTTCCTCAGCACCATGGCTGCCTGACACCACCATGCTTCCACCATGATGATAATGGACTGAGCCTCTGAACTGTAAGCCAGCCCGAATGAAATGTTTTTCTTTATGAGAATTACTGTGGTCAGGGTGTTTCTTCACAGCAATAGAACACTGACTCACTAAGACAGCATTTTCACACACACACACACACACACACACACACACACACACACAATTTTCCTCTGAAAATAGATCAATGTACAAATCTTAAATGAATAAAGATTTTGTATAGAAAAAAACTTACACCTTTTCATATTATATAACTAAAATAAATTTTATTTTCCAAATTTGAAACACTTGACTCTATATTGGCAAGAGAAATCCACATAAATAGAAATGAGGCTTGTCAAAGGTATAGGTGATACAGAGCTGACAAGGAGCTTTATAGTGGGGAAAGACAAAAGAATGTCAGATTCTGCACTAATCTTCACATTTCTCTAGACTGGGAAGGAATATTTGTTTTTTGAGACAGACTATCGTTATATAGACTAATGTGGCCTTGAACACATAGGAATCTCCATGTCTTTGACTTCCCAGCATCACCACTAAAGCCTTGTACCACAACACTCAGGGGATGAAGAACATTTAAACAAACGAAAACCCCCAAAGTTTCTAAGTATAAAAGTTCTAGTGAACACAACAGAAAGCTGATTACAAAAGACAGAACTTACTTTTTGAGTCTGTCCCCCAGTTCTGAATCATCTCTGGAAAAACATCCGCTTGCTTTCTTGTGGGCTGTGCTTTTTAAATGTGTTGGGTTTTGCTTGAATGCCTGTAGAGTTAGTTATTCTCTTAACCCAATTTAAATTTCTAACTCGGCTGAAGAGGTAAGTAAGATAAGAATTCAAATACTTCCCAATGATATTACAGAGAGTTGAGCCGTGCTAAATCTCTGTAGATGGCATGACTGTCTTCCTGTGTTTCCTAAAATAATACATGAAGTTATTTCCACAATAAACCTTATTTTTGTGGGCCTTTGGGAAGAGTGTGTTTTTTGTTCTTTTGAGGAATCCATGGCTTTTGCCAAATTTCAAAGAAAACCCAGATACCTCTGCGCCACCTCTAGAGCCTGGGTCTGAGGATAGAGTTTCTTGAGCACACATAGTTTGAGGAGGGATCTCAGCACCATCAGAAATTTGCATGGGAGTTGGAGGAGGGTTCTGTGTGGTCCAGCAACCAGCCCCAAGTACCCACTGAGTTTAAGTCCTGGTCTAAGGTGTGCCAAGCAGACCTAGCACCGCTGTCAGTGGAGCAGAGTCAGCCCAGTGCTTTTTCTCGGTGTGAGGCCAGGCTGGCTGCTGCAAGGCAGTTTCCCAGGGCTGATGGATGGTCACTCAATAAAATGGAAAGGTACATGGTAAGGAGGGGAGTTCCAGAAGTAGTTTCTTTTCTCCCCTGGGTACCACATCAACCTGCAGAAGAGGAGGAGCTGGCTTTTCTCTGCAGGAGAACAACTGTTGGGACCTTTCCCCCATTGCTCAGCTTTGCCTCCTCTTGGAGAAGGCATGGCATCCTTGTCACTGCCAAGCACTCAGGGAGAAACCCAGAATGCATATACATTTTCTTTAAGGGCCTGAGGGACCTAGACGAGAGAAGTGCCCAGCTTGGGTCTATCCAAATGTAGGCTGCTAGTCATGGGCATGAGCCTGGTTTCCAAACTTTGATGGTTAGGTTAGACTGGATTGCCTTTTCTGTCCCCAAAGACTGACACTGGAGTGTCTGAATCACAACTCTTCCCTTAAGACATAAGCTTGCCTGTCAAGGAATCATTCTAGATTCACTGTGAGGGATGGTAGCAGGAGGAGGGATATTAGTGACACTGGTGGTGGAGCCTTTGTCACAGTTCCCAGTTCATTCTCTGCAGGACCAATGGTGGCATTCCCTTCTTCTTCAGTGTGCCTCTGGGGCATCTCTCAAGTGGTTCCAGACTCAAGACTGATAAGGTAGGGATGTGGGACAGGATGACATCTCTCTTTAAGTTCCTTGAGAGTTTCACCAAACTTAAATGATTAATGTCAATCACTGGTAACCATGTACACACCCACAAAGCGGTACTAGGAAATTGCCATCAAAATCTGACTGTATTATTTAGACAATGAGACAAAGTGTTTGCCTGCAGGACTGATGGAGAAAATCACTCCAGGTGTAGTTCCCATAGTATTTAAGAAGCTGTAATCTAACGTTCACACCCGCTTACTGTAATTACAGTGGATTAGTTCACATTCTTCAGACTCGTTTTGCTGTGTAAAGTGAGAAGTTCAGGGCCCTGCTCTCTGAAAGCCGTTCCAGGGTGAAAGTTCTCTAAGTAGATGGTCTCAACCCAGTCTGCAGAGATCTGAAGCTTTTCCTGTGCTGTCCACTGTAGAGTTACTGCAGGCTCTCTACCATTCTATTTTCCATTTGTAATTTAGCTATTTTCCATAACAATAGGCTTCATTGTAGTTTCTTGTCAAAGGCTGTGAGATCATTATGTGTAGACCTGTGAGATCATTATGTGTAGGTCTCCCATGGGAACCTCAAGGTGTTTGGTTTAAGCTGTGGCCTTCTGAGTGGTGGAGTGCTTGCCTGGCATGTGTGAAGTCCTTCATTCAGTACCTATGAGCAGATCCTCTTCTTAACATTGAACAAAGTCCTGGCTTTCAAGAGCCTCATCCTTGGGGGCAAGAGAGGCGGCATGAAAATATCAAACTTCCATATTTGGTGTGGGATGCAGCTCAGTAGCAGGGGACTTGCCTAGTATATATAAGATTCTGGGTTTAATCCCTGACACCCCAAAACCAACATTATCATAACAACAACTCACAATACAGACTAGGAGATTTCATTTGTGGTATATCCAACAAAGGATTCATAGTCAGATTCCCTAACAAGTTCCTGTGAACAATTAAGGGGGAAAACTAGGTGAACAGTTACTTTACACAAGAAGGTAAGAGAGGCATAGAAAGATTCACGTGCATCAAGCAAATACAGATTAAAGTTCTAATGAACCATTACTGGGTTACGGTAATCAGAAACAGTGATGCTTTGGAGGATCGAATCATTCCTGGAGGTGTAACACAAAAGCAAAATCTCAAATCTGCTGATGCTGCTGTCTACTGGCTCAGAAGGCAGCTTGGCAGGGCCATCTAAACCAAAACATGCATCTTCCTTATGATCGCAGTGCTGAGTACAGTCGTTTGGGAAGAGGGAAACTCAATCGAGAAAATGTCCCCACCACATTGGCTTTTGTCTTGATCAGTGAATGATGTGGGAGGGCCCAGCTCCTATGGCTGGTGCCACCCTTGGGCTGGTGGGTTTTGGTGCTATAAAAAGGGAGGTTGAGAAAGCCACGAGGAGCAACTCAGTAAGCAGCACCCCTCCTCGGCCTCTGCTTCACTTGCTGACTCCAGGTTCTTGTCCGACTTCCCCGGGAAGATGGACTGTAAGGTGAAATCTGCTTCTTCTCAAGTTGCGGTTGGTCACAGTGTTTGAGCACAGCAATAGAAACCCACCGTCACTGCCATTATTGGAGCCAGTGAGCCAGCAATAGAAACCCACTGTCAATGCCATTATTGGAGCAAGTGAGCCTTTATGTCCAAAAACAGGGCAAAACCCAGACCTCACAAAGGTGTTATAGTAGACAAAAAATGTGCAATAGGTAAGTCAAATGTATATTAACAATATACAATATACAAGATAAACTGTGGGCTAGCTAGGCAGTAGAAGGTTGCGAAGCAATGACAAGTATGGTCCCACAGTTGCTATCCTTAGTGAGACTGAAGAGGAGAGATAAGGATGCTTTGTGCTTCAGATTACACTGAGAAGCAAAGCCAGTCCAGCATGGGGGAACTCAGAGGTTACAGGCAAGAGCTGGCAAGGAAGGTAGCTGCCGTCTGGGCTACAAGTTCTGAGTCTCGGACTGGAGAAGAAGAAGAATCAAGATGAAAACAAACGTATGAGGTGTCCATTCCAGAGAAAGTCACCGTTAGACATAAAGGAAGGCTGCAAAGGACTCCTGTGGCATTTTGGCTCCTCTCTACCCTATCATTTAAGCCTCTTTCACCTCTCAAGCTGTACAATCAACCCCTCAAGGCTCTGGTCTGGGTGTTGATCAATAGTGACATTAAGGACACAGCATGTGACATCTGACCACTTTCATGCAAATAGCTCAGGCCCTGGTTTCAGCACATGTGTTTCAGAACGCAACTAAGCTGTGAAAGAACTGCTAGCCCAGGCCTGCAGAGCTTGCACACCACTTGGAAATTGAGTTCCCTAGACTCTGTCATAGTCAAGGACATGTTTTATTTTAATCAGCTTCAGCACACAAAGCTGCAACCACACCATAGCACATAAAGAATCATTTCCAGGTTTCCTGAAGGTGTGGCATGGCTCGGACAGGAGTGTGGCCAGCCTAGCTGCTTCTCCAGCCCAGCAGGAGCCAGTCCTCACCAGGAGGCAGATTTTGAAGACAAAGGTGTTGGGCCAAGTCTGATCTCTAAGACTAGATCTCAGGTTCTGGGGAGTAGGCACCTCCCAAAGCCAATGCTTTTCCTAAGAGTCTTCTAAACAACTGGCAAGAATTGAGTGTCTCTGCCCTTCAGCACAGTCAGCAAACAGCACCACAGTTTTGCTTGGCACTTCCTTTTGACAACATCTTGCAGTTTACACAGCTGGACTTCTATTATAAAAGTTGTGGGTGACGTTAGTACATAATCATCCATCAGCTTTAGAGAAGCTAGCGGCCATTTTTTTGCTGGCTGATCACAAGACTTCCTGAAGGGAGATGATCCTCCAACCTTAAAACTGAATGACAAGATTTCTTGATTTGCTCAGTGAACTATGGGGTAGCAGATGCTGGAATACCCATTTCAGAATAGCTGGTTCTTTTAAAAATGTTATTCTGTACAGTCCATAGGACAAGATAACTTTTGGAAGTTATGTTCTAAATGAAGTTCTTAAAAATGTGGTGTTTTATAAACATACTGTAAAGTTACAAAATAAATATTAGAAACATAGAACATACCAATGCCAATGTTTTAGAAAAGATAGAAGAACCTGGAAAATATGCAAAGAGCTGAATATATTATGTACATATATGCACATAATATATGCTTATAATATGCACATAATAAATGTTTATATGTTATACATAATATATAATGTATACATGTATTTAAAAGAAGGTATAATTTTTATGAAATACAAGATAGGACTACTTCAATAAGCTGTTGTGTGATGATTTTATATACTTTAAAAAATCACTTCCAACACTTGTAACATCTTTAGGAAACAATTTTTCAGACTAAACAACTGGGAAAAATCCGTTCAGTAGAAAGGGTTGCAGCATATTAACACTTGAGAAACTTTTCCTTGCGGAAATGACTTAGCACTGACCAGGAAAGAAACAGAGAGAAAGGGAACCATAGGTTAACCATGTGAGAGGCTCAGGCCTCTTTATCACTCCACAGTCCTTCTTGTGAGGAAGGGCAAATGAAGTACGTCAGGAGACTAACTAACCATCAGTGAGCGAGCAGGAAAGCTCTTGGTGGAAGTAGGAAACACCAGTAGGCAGAGTCTCCAGAGATTAGCTCTGAAGCACACTCAAACGGTTCTCTGGTAATACCCACTACACGTGGTCACACGTGTCTACAAGACCAAGAGTGGCAGCCATAGAGATGGGGTTCTCAACTTCTTCAATCTCCAGATCACTGAATTCTGCATCTCATTGCATTTAGTTTAAAAGGAAATCATTAAGTGAAAAGGCACTGCTCAGGAAAGCTGGATTCTTGTCATTTGCAAGTCTAGAAATGAACAGTAGCTCCAGGAGCTGATGATTCTGGCTGGCAGAAGACTGTCAGAGACTTTTCTAATCAGAGACTAAAACAGATTGTTAGAGCCTGTACTGTGCTTCTGTCACATTCCTAGGCTGAAGCCCTCACTCCTACACTGCAGTACGGGCTCTGAATGTTCCTCAAAGAACTGTGTGTAGAATGCTTGGTCTTCAGCCTCTAGAGCCTTTACGAAGCAGGGCCAACTGGAAGAAAGTTGGTCCACTAGGAGAGTGTCCTTGAAGGGGACACTGGGGCCTTATCCCCTTCCTGTACCTCCTTCAGGCATGGCTGCTGTGATATCAGTAGTTTTCTCAGCTCCATGTACAATGATACTGTAGGGCCAGATGCAACAGTGCCAAAGACCCATGAACTGTCTCCTCGACAGGGAACCAAATGAATCCTACCCTTCTTAAAGTTGATTATCTGGATATTTATCACAAAGAAAAATTGTTAGCCCTAATACCTTAGACTATGTTCAGCAGTAGAGTTTTAGAAATTGCAATTAAGATTATTTAAGATCGTGGAGGTAAGGTTTTCCTCTAAGGGGACTGAATGAAGAAAAAAATAAGGGCAGCCTCCTGAGGATGGCCATGCAGAGATTATAAAGAGAGGCCCCTCAGAGGACACAAGTCCGGGAACAACAGTCCCTAAGGCAGCGTGGCTGATGGGTTTCAGGTTATGAGACACTAAACCACTGGCAATGGCTAGAAGAAGTGTTACACTTACCACTGAGTCTGAACTAGAGCCTTGCTTCAGGAAAAAGAGCCATAGTAGCTATTTCAATATTTCCTGTGGCTACAGGAGCAACTGTGAGTGCATGTGCCTCAGGAAGGAAGCCAAACCAAACAAATAGCAAATTGGCTTGGCACTTTTTATGCCCAGTTATTTTAGATTAAATAGGACTGTGACACACTTTGAGTATAATAATATGTCGGGTAGGTAGCTGGAGAGAGTGACAGTAACTATCTGTCACAAGCACATGCACCCCTTGCCTATAGAACACACTCAACCGAATCCCATCCATTCACATAGCTACACTGCTCCTTCTCTTGCTGTCTTGCCCTTCCTCCTCTGCACCAGCCTCATTGCCTACTTCCACACTGTTACACACCCTGTGTGTAACTGATCATACTCATGTTCGTGTATGTGTGTGCACATAGAGGCCAGAGTGCGTGCTGGCGATATAAATTCAGGGCCTCATGCTTGTGAAGCAAGCAACATACCAACTAAGATATTTTCCCACCCCTGAAGCATGCTCTTGACACTTAAGCCCTTGAAATCATGCCAGCATCCTTCACTATGCAAAAGACAATATAAAAGTCACTAGTATTCAAATAATTAAACGGTCCTAAAGACTTCAGGCTTCCTTGCTACTTACGATCAGAAAGACTAATTATTCATAGAAAACTGTCCGGCAAGCTTCTAAACTCCCATGTATTTGGCACGTGTAACAGAAAACCACTCAGTTTCCACTGGAAGCCAATTTTAAAATAGTGTGAATTTCATTATATATTGTACATTAAATATGTTTTCAAGAGAAACTATGTAATGCAATAGTGAATCACTTCAAGAGGTGTCATATATGTCTATAGACAATTTGATTGGAACAATTGTGGGACATTTAACAATACAATCCAGTTTTAACTTACTGTTTTATTGTAAGTTACAATTCTTTTATTGAGGCACAAGGCTTTGCACATGATTTCATATCTTGGATTTATAGATTATTTTATAGGTTCAAATAAACCCAGGACAAAATAAAACTAAAGCCAGTAATAAAAATGCCAAAGCTGTCGGTTCTTTATGCATCGAAAGTTCTTGTACTGACACACTAATTCACTCAAGAGGCCCACTTTGAACTTATTTGCTGGACAACTTTGCCCCTATCTTAACCAACATACAACTTAAGCTATGGTATTCAAAGGAAGGTGTAAGCAGTGGTAGTTAGTTTGGGCAAATTGCTTGGACGCTAAGACTCTTCTCATGGCCTGGTCAATGTATCCCTAGACAGTAGTTGGTATTTTGTTTTACAGGTTAAGCACGGGACAAACAGAATGTTCAAGAAAGCAGATCAATAGCTACAGTGTCCATGTAACATTTGTGAGTGATTTGCTGCTGCCTTTGGAGAGTGCGAGAGAAAACAGTGAGCGTTTGAGATCTGGGCAAAGGTAAAAGAGGCCGCCTAGAGCAAGACTTGCAGGCTGAGGTTAGGAAGGACGCGAGCACCCAGCTGCTTCAAGTCAAGCATTCATAATCAGAAATATGGAGAAGGAAAACACTCCGTAAATAACAGAATTAAGCGTGAGCAATACATATGTGAATATTTTGGGAGCCAACATCAATAAAATATTTATTAAGTGAGTCTGTGAGTCTGAGTTCAGACCCAAACTGAGCGTTCATTTTGAAACTTGTCTAAGGTTCAACTCTCTTTCACAGCCAAGGCAATATACTGCAATTTGCAAATATAGAAAGAGCAAACTCTGGCTGTTTATGAATGTTTCCTTGACTTTGAAACAACATTATAATACAGAAAATATTTAGGCAAACCACAAACTCGAAAGTTATGGCTTTGTGAATTTATGGTTTTGGTTTTGTTTGGTTGGTTTTTTGGGTTTTTTTTTGTTGTTTAGTTTTTTAGAAAAGAAATTGTAAACATGGAAACACCACATGAAAGCTGAAGATTAGCGAGTGGTTCCCTAAAACTGCTTTAAAAGGTCATTATTTCTTCAATAAAATGCTTAAAACTTTTAAGCCTGTTGTACTCCTAGATGGCTTTTCTATTTGACTACAGTAAAAATAGCGGCAGGGGAACTGTGTTAATTACCCTAGTTTCATGTGAAATTTTAACATTCAGTAAAATTTAATTCTAGGAATTATTAAAACTCTTAGCATCAAATGTTGGGTTTAAGTCAAAATCCTATGGTTGCTATATTTTCTTTCTCAGCTAACATAATGAATTAACTCATAAGAAGACATATTTCCTCCTCTCTCCTCCCCCCTCCCTCCCTCCCTCCCCCCCTCCCTCCCCTCTCCCTCCCTCCCTCCTTCCCTCCCTCCCTCCCTCCTATCTCCCTCTTTCCTTCCCTCCCTCCCTCCCTCCTATCTCCCTCCCTCCTTTCATCCCTCCCATCTTCCTTCAGTCCTTCCTCCCTTCCTTCTCTCCCGCCCTCCCGCCCCTCCTTCCTCCTATCCTTCCTCTCTCCCCTACTAGCCTCCCATCTTCCCTCCTTCAGTTCTCCACCACTCCCCCCTTGCCCCACATTTAATGCACTCAGGCACTGCTTGCTGAGGGAATAAGTTTACAGATATGTCATTAAGTCATCTTCTCTTTACATCATTTACTACATTAAACTAAGATGGTGGTGATTTCCCTGGGTGGCTTCAACTTTGGGGGTCACCTTTGCATCTGTACACCATTCTTGATCATGACACTGCTATATGGTACATGCTTATGTGTAATTAATAAGATCACCCACAGTTCCACAATTAGAAAATACACATGGCCTTCTGGGTAAAGGGGCAATATGCTAATATCTTGCAGCTCCCTCCCTAATCGACCTATTAGAGAGAATGCCTGGCAAGGGTTCAGCCCTGAGCAAGGCCCCCAGTAGAGCGGGTATTTGGGTCACATGATGGTGGGCTTTGTAACGAGTCATGCTTTTCACGGGAAATAAACAAATAATCCTAAACACTGGTTTGATTTGGACACTGTTAAAACTGAAACCAAGATTTTTACATTTTGAAGTCATTTTTACTTTAAGAAAAGAACTTAGGAATCAATACACTATTTCTAAATTTTGCTGTTCCAATGAGCGGTTTTTAAGTGCCTATATAACTGTGTATGAACTGTGTAGAGACAAGTCTGATAATCCCCTGTTCCCATAAAACTCAGCACCTGCAGCTGAGGTAATAAATCAGTGGGTGAGTCTAAATGCTCTTGTGTGCTTGTTTCCATGAGCCCACAGAGCTAAGCTAACCCCATTGTCATTTCCTGAATCACTGCCAGACTTATTTGTGTTGGCAGTCTCACGCAAATCATTGCATTGTGGGTCTTTGTGTTTAAATCACTTAGCTTATATTCTGATACTGCAAACAGATTGGAAAATAGGAAGGGATCTTGGAATTGTTTAATGAAATATTTATAATTTCTATTTCTATCTAACTGAACTATTACAGCACTATGTGAAATAGCAAACCAGGCCATTCTGTTCCTAATTAACTACACTTGAGTTCACTCGCATTTAGAAGTTATAGTCACCCACAAAGAAAATCCACCAGCATTTTTCAATGTTTCAAGCTATTTTCTCTTAGTCTGTGAATTAATCTCTGAAGTTGCAATTAACCAACAAAACACCAAATTATTAAATGGTACCTTGATTGCCTAAAAGGTTTGATGCAATGTAAAAATAGATCCAACTTTCCTCTATTGCTGTCCCCAGAGGTAAATACTTCACCACACACCTTTTTTAAAAAAACCACAGGAAAACAATTGGCCCCAGTCAATTTCTACCAATTGTTGGTGGCTGATTAAATTTTCAAGAGCCAGGGAAAAACCCCAACCAACCAACCAACCAACCAACCAACCAAAGAAGTATCTATCAGATATATACGGTGCATTTTAAAACCAGCCTCTTCTTTTCTAATGAGGCAAACTGCCTAGGGAGGGGGATGGATAGGAAAGTTACGGAGAACAATTCAATCCCACAACTCCAAAGCCTGGGCACTAAAAGCCAGAATAAACAAATAGGATTATATCAAACTAGGAAAGGGAAATTCAACAGAGTAAAGAATCAGCCCACAGTACAGGATGAAATATGTGTAAGCTGTGTGCCTGTTAAGGTCACAGTATCTAAAATATAGTAAGGAGACAAATAGCCCAATTTTAAAAATAGGTAAAGGACCTGAACAGCCAGCCATCACTACAAGACATGCATGTGAAAATGGTCAGCATTATTGATCATCAGACAGATGCAAAAAAAAAAAAAAAAATCACAAGGAAGTATCAGTTTATGTTTGTTAGCATAGGACTGGGTGTAGTGGTGCTCACCTTAAGCCGCAGCACCAGAGAGGCAGAAGCAGTTCAAAGTCAGTCTGGACTACATGGTGAGTTCCAGGTCTACACAGTGGGACTCTGTCTCAAGCAAGCAAGCAAGCAAACGAACAACAAAAAGACAGGCTTGATACGTACTGCTAAAGGATGTGAATGCTAATCTCATCAGTAAAGCCATTGGAGATGACAACATGGAAATTCCTCAAAATTAAAAATAGAACCTTCATATAATCCAGCATGCACACTACTGAAGATTTAACCAAAGGAAATTAAATCAGAAATTAAAACAGAAATAGAAGCTTCTTTTACAGTCTTTCCAGTACACTTTACAATAGCCAAAAGGTAGGATTAGCAGCAGTGGGAAATGGATAAAGAAATGGCATGTACATAGAGAATTACTCAGCCATCCCAAGGAAAAAAGCCCTGTCACTTTGATACTATGAATTAACCATAATGACATCATGTTAAAGGAAATAAGCCAGATACAGAAGTATAAAAACGTGACGATCCCATTTATACGTGGAACCTAAAAGCTACGTTTCACATCTGTACAGCAAAAGGTTGGAAAATTGAGAAGACGATGGAGGTGATGCTTATCAAATGAACAAAATTGTATGAAATAGAAGGAGTTAGTTGAAGAGATGAGACAGATGTATTACACAATCTGGTGATAATCAATGTATTGTATTCTTGAAAAGGGCTAAGTACTCTCAAACAATGCTATATGCTGTAAAATATATTGCACATAGTAAGTACAGATAATCATTTGCCAATTAAAATGTACACATAAATATTGCTTTAAAAAATAAATCCAACCACCTTGTCCATGAGAGGACTACAAAACATTGTTATCAAAACATTACAAAGTTTACAACAAGCTCCATTCAGACCAGGGCTGAGTGTTTCGGGCCAGCTTTGTAGGAAGGAGCAGCTTTGATGTAGAAGAGAACAACCTCAGGGACAAGATAGTCCTAAATCCAAGAGTGTGCTCTTGGATGCAGACTAGAAAGCCTGAACTTAGGGTTTCCTTCACCTTGTAAACCCGTCTAGGATGAGAAGCAGCCTCAACCTTGTTCTCACCAGAACCTCTGGAGCCAGAGCCTCTCCAAACTCAATGGGAAGGATTTTTGCTCTGTAAGACAGCAAACACACTCTCCATGATGACGACTGACAGTGAGCTGCTTAGTCTGTGCCACACACTGTAAGCAGTTAGGTACTGCTATGGCTTTGTTTTATAAATTCAAATCTAAAGCATGGAATGCTTAGAATCTTAATAGAAACTCTCACTCCCATAACAGTGAGCGGGATCCAAGGCCCTGTTTAATAACCATAATGCCTCACTAAGCAAACAAAACCCAGCAAAATTCCATCCCTGCCCAATGAGAACCCAGAGATTTTGGGCATGCTTGATTGCTTCTTTGTGGGTATAAGATGCATAGAAAGCTACTAGAAGTTGGTAAACTATCCAAATACAGTGTAGCATGAATACAGAGGATCAGGAATGGAACATTCAAATAAATCAGGAATGAAAATGCAGGGTCCAAGACACTGGGAGGATGTTGCTGAGGGTGAGTGTCAGCTTGCACAGAGCCTTCTCAGACACAGAACTTTCAGCCTGCATACATGTCCCCTTACACTGGTACCTTGGCCTCAGCTTGCTGCCAAGTCACAGCTCCACCATCAAACTGTGCTGGCTGCAAGCCAAGTGAGTGTGGAAGAGTTCAGGATAGTGGGAGATGAGTAGTGGTGGCAGATACACACACACACATGCACACACACACGCACACACACACATGCACACACACACGCAATACACACACATGCACACACACGCACACACACGCACACACACATGCACACACACGCACACACGTGCACACACACGCACACACACGCACATGCACACACGCACACACACATACATTCATATGCATGCACATATGCACACACATATGTGTACACACATACATAAGCACACAGTCACATGCACACATATACATATACACAAACAGTCGTGCACACACATGCATACACACATAGCTCAACAATGATTTTATTCCCATTAAGTCAAAAGACAAAGCTTTAGAGCAACATGGAGTCTCACCTTAGCTGAACATTAATAATCTTTCAAGTTAGTTCCAAACTTAGCTAACTGGTGGTGAGATTTCATAAAGCCCCAGAGACTTAAAAAACAAAACAAAGCAGCCAAACATAAAAACCTCCTCACGTCAATGTGCCCATTCTCATTTATCCTTACACTCACACCTGGGCCTCAACCTGCTGTCATGTCACAGCCTCCACCATTAAAGTATAAGTATGTCACCTAGACGAGTAACTCATGCTGCCATTGACATCGCTGACATGCAGGAATAAGTTCACTGTATTAATATCATCTCACAAATCACTTGATTTTAGGATAATACCTTGGTGTTTTGAACTTGGCAATGGGGCCAGACAGAAACAATAGAATAGAGTAGAGTAGAGTAGAGTAGAGTAGAGTAGAGTAGAGTAGAGTAGAATTGTCAAGGTCTAGGGTGAAAGGAGGCAGTGGTTTCTCAGGGTAAGAAGCAGGAGGTAGGTGAGCAGGCTAGAGCAATCGCCCAGAGCTGAGGAGCACATGCTTCCCCTCCTGACTGTGCTTCTGAGCTGATGTGAAACACGGTCATTATTTGTCTTCGATGCTGTGGGAAATGGAATTATATCTGCGCATCTTACCTGTGAATTGTATCTTGGACTAGTTATGCTGAAAACATTATTGGGTTGTAATTATTTCAGCAAAGCTCTACCTATCAAGGGAAAACTGCATAGCACCTTTGTTTTTGTCCAGACAGATATAAATGACTGAATGCACCAAGTGGGCCAGACTTTAGACACATCCATGCAAAGGGAAGAGAAAAGCCCTCAATTCATGCAGTGAGATGCTGAACCAACAGTGGCATGCCATAGGAGGAGCATCATGCTCCTCTGGTAGCATAGACACTAAAGAGCAGGGTGACCCTGGCTCAGATGCTTAGCTAGGGTTACAATCCACTG
Organism: Rhynchomys soricoides; assembly: GCA_019843965.1. Taxonomy (NCBI): domain Eukaryota; kingdom Metazoa; phylum Chordata; class Mammalia; order Rodentia; family Muridae; genus Rhynchomys; species Rhynchomys soricoides. The sequence goes on along the minus strand of JADRCH010000109.1, from coordinate 3,229,833 downwards.
AAAAAACATGGTAAAGTTTCACGTAGCTTTAAACATCCACCCTGGAACACATGTTCTCTGAAAGGCAAATATTGTCTGCTTAGCTAATTTAATTGAAAAAATGTCTCGCACAATTTTCAGACTCAAATTCTGGTGAACTATGGACTTAAATTATGGGTATCTGCATTAAAGCAAAGCAAGAACTTCATCTTGTTTCCCTTTTTAAAAATTGTAGTTTATTTTAATTTTTGTGAAAGCATCACACACACTACCTAACTTTGGCTGGCCTGAAATGGGCTGTGTAGACTTGGTTTCCCTCAAATTCACAGAGAACTACCTTTCTCTGGCTCTTGGGTGCTAGAATTAAAAGCATGTACCATCAAACCTAGGCCTTCGTCCTTTCTCTTAACACTGTGCATTGTCAGGCTCATCAGATCTCTCAACTCCAGGACCTTCTTACAGCAGCCTACATTCATAAGTTATGCCAAAGTCCCTAATACGGTACCTACTACATATTAATATCTTGTTAAGTGTTTCCTAAGTCTAAGTCTATAAAAACAAAATGTATTTAAAATATATTTCTCAGAAAATACATATTCATATCTTTCAAATATAGTGATATCATTTTAAAAACAATGTCCAATGGCTTCTGTCTTCTCCAATATTCTATTTGACTAAACAGTCAAAAGGACTTAACTTTTCTGCACAGCAGACCTGAAAACAGTTCAGATTTTCTTGTTTTGCATATATCTCATTTCACATCTGGTCTCCAAGTAATTTTCTCAAATTTTTCAGTGCTGTGCCACCAAATACTTTCATTAGGAAATAGAGTGATGGGCTATGCAGGTGGTCTGAGAAACTGAATGATGGAAAAGAAGGAAGGCAGAAGTCCAGAACCAAAGGCAAGGGCAGACATGGCAAACATCAGTCATTCCAGTCACTTGTATTAGTCAGGGTTCCCTAGAGAAACAGAACTCATAGAATGAATCCCCAATCTCTCTCTCTATGTATCATATATGATATGTGATACATATATATTACAGATATGACATAGATGGATTAGATAGATAGATAGATAGATAGATAGATCTTATTAGAATGACTTACAGGCTGTGATCCTGCTAATCAAACAATGGCTGACTGTGAATGGAAAGTCCAAGAATCCAGAGGTTTCTCAGCCCGAGAGGCTGGATGTCTTAGCTAACCTTCAATGGGCATTGGAATCTAGAATAAGTAGGCTGTAACACCGGTGAGGTAATGGACTGCTTAGCAAAAGCTTCCTTCCTCCACGTCCCTGTCTAGGCTTCCAGCAGAACGTGTAACCCAGATTAAAAGTGTGTGTTCCCACTTCAAAATCCAGATTAAAGGCTTACGTCTTTCTACCTCAAATTCTGGGCTAGAAGTGTTTTCATCAACTTCAAACCAGGGAGGGGGGAGAAACCTCACAAGTGTGCTCTTTCTTTCTGGATTGTAGTTCATTCCAGGTGTGGTCAAGTTGATAACCAAGATTAGCCACTGCACTTGGATCATTTGTATAGCTGCCAGATAAAAATATAAGTGTCTCAATCAAATTTGAGGGTTTTTTTTATAAGCTGGCTCTTTAAAATATCTGTGACCCCTCTGCAGGTTCCCAAGCTCTCCAGACTTGTACCTGCTTATTTGTAAAAGCATTAGGTTAAATCCATTCACTTGCCTTTTTTTGGCTGAGACTATTACCTCACTGGCTCCCCAGGCACAAAACATCTTTATCATAACTGAATGGGCACCTCTGAACTGGCTCACCCAACACATACACGTTCTATTATGAAAAGCTGTTTTTGGAAGCAGTCCGTTAATTGATTAACTATTATTGTCTTTAAAGAAGCACTGATCATATTAACTTGTGATTGCTACTATACACACATTTCCCTCTTCCTCCAGAGGCTGCATAAGGTCTATTCCCTCTCGATGGCTAGCTCAGAGTCCTGGCTCACAGAAGCCTCTCGTCAAATACCTAATAGATCCTTCAAAGATGCTAAGATATTTAAATGAAGGAAGTAAAATTCAAAATGAGAGAGGGTTCAATTTAAAGATTAAACAATAACCTATAACTCTGCATTACTCGTGTAACAGGAACATATGGCTCTTTCAGGAACCATTGTCAAAGTAAAGCATACATGTGTATGATTAGCTCTTGTGCTAATCTGATATGAGGGACATGCACAGAAGGTCCTCAACTTGAGTGGGTCCCACTTGGGTTTGGGATATTTACAAAAGAGCCCAAGTGAGACACATTCAGTAAAATCTGCACTTCAAATTCTGAACTTCGATCCTTTTCCAGGCTGGCACTATGCTGTAAGAAGTGTCAGTCGTGAGGTACAACTTGCAGTCAGCCACACGATTATGAGACCATGCTCTCCAGTGTACACTGTACCAGGCAGCCTAGACAAACAGCAAGCACTGGCATCAGTAAGAGACTGCCTCAGGTACTTGTGATGGAAGGACACACCCAAAGCTGATCTCTGCTCTCCACACACACACATACGTGAATATTCAACTTCACATACATGTACACTGACACAACCAAGCACACAACACATGCACACACACACAAAAAAAATGTGAAATTAATGCTGGGTACAATACCTCTTAATACTAGCATTCTAGAAATTGAAGCAGAAGACTGTCCATGATTTTCTAGGCTAGCCTAGGCTAGATGAGGAATTCAAAGATAACCTGCAATTCATAGCAAATCTCTGTTTCAAAAAGCAAAATAAAAACAGAACAAAAAGTTTATAAGACTATATTAGTTGTCTGCATAAAAGTTGTGCCCTGTGTTCTACTAAGACTTCCTTAGGTATGCTAAATTCAATGGAAATTCCTGAAAATATTTAATGAGTAAGAAACTGCAATTCAAATATGGCACAAGAAAACTTTTAGCATGTTTTTTCTGATAGGTATGTTCATTGTTTATATTACAGTTATATTATGGAATGTATATGCATTTGTTAAAACTTATTAACTCACAACTATAAGGTAAACTCACTAGGACTGGATGCTGTGGTGCACACCTTTAGTCCTAGCCATTAGGAAGTAGAGGCAGGAGGATCCCTGTGAGTTCCAGGCTAGCCTCATCTACATAGTGAATTCCAGGATAGTCAGAGCTACATAGTGAGACTGTCTCAAACAAACAAACAAACAAACAAACAAAAAATAGATTCATTAATTAATCTTTTGACTTTTGGAAGATTATTGATTAAGCTCAAAATGTTTCATTTAAGCAAGCAAACTTTGCCTAAGTCATAAAACACCCTCAGTTTTGTAATCAAGAATATTTTAAAATATGAATGGTATAGATATTCACACTCCCTGCCCCAAGTCCTGCATTAAAATGGCTACCAAGTTTATAAACCACCCATCCAACTAGCTCCTCCCATCTTCTTGCTGCATAGTTTTCACTATTGACAAAGAAGTCACTGTTACATTTTTCTGTTATAAATCTCCAGTAAAGCTGTTGCTTTTCTCAACCATAAACAGAGAGATAACAGGAAGATGAGGACTGAACACTGTCTTAGTCACCGGTCTATTGCTATGAACAGACAACATGACCATAGCAGCTCCTAAGAAGGAAGCATTTAACTGGGGGCTGGCCTACAATTTCAGAGGATTATCATCATGGCAGGGAGCATGACTGCACTAAGGTGTGTGGTGCTGGAGGAGTAGCCGGGACCTTAATATCTGATCTGCAGGCAGGAGGCAGTGAAGGAGTGACATACTGGGCCTGGTGTGGCCTTTTGAAATTTCAAAGCCCACCCCTAGTGACACAAATCCTCCAACAAGGCCACATCTACTCCAACAAGATCACATTAACAAAGCCACACCTACTCCAACAGGGCCACATCAACAAGGCCATACCTACTCCAACAGGGACACATCAACAAGGCCACACCTATTCCAATAGGGCCACATCAACAAGGCCACACCTACTCCAACAAGGCCACGCCTTTTAACCCTTACCTAAACATACCACCAACTATGGACTAGGCATTCAAATAAATGAACCTATCTGGGTCCTTCCTATTTAAGGCACCACAAATATAGTCAAAGTACACAGTACACTTGTGTATAAAATTACTTTTATGAATCCCATCACTATGTACAATGAAGATATTCCAATAAAATAAATACACTTAAAACAGAACAAGATACAAATTATGATAGGGCTTGTTGTATTTACCTTGGTTTGCATATTTCAGATTTGCTCATGTGTTCGAGTCTGTAGAGCATTGCCTGGCATGCTCACTGATACAGCCAGCTCCAGGACCCAGCTTTGATAAATATGCACACGTCAGTTTTTTTGACACCTGTGGCCCCAGGGTCTCACTTTAAGAAATCGTGAGGTTTGTCCTTCATTATAGCATTGTCTTTAAAGTAAAATAAGAAACATAGACGCAATGGTTCCCAGCCTGGCAGTACATCAGAAGTCCCTGTCTGGGGCTCAGCCAACTGCTCCAGGTGATTCTGGTTGACAAGCAAGGTGGAGAGCAACTGGCTAGGCAAACATAAGAGCTGGTTACACAGCTCTGTGACCCATTTCCTCATGGTGCTTGTACAGTGTCATAATTAGTAACCAAGCCCATGTCTAGCTAGAAGCAATACCAGCAAAACCACATCTACTAAGTTTCTTCATCTTTCATTGTTTAGCCACCGAGACAAGAAAGAAATGACTCTTAGAATGACCACCCACAGGGGAAAGCGTGGTCTCCTTCAGTACCTACCCCCAAGACTCTGGAATGCAGGGGGGCTCCACCACAGCAGGGCTCGCCACCCCCCACTTTCCTTCCTTTTCTGATCTAACAGATATTTGTGGGTGTTGGAGAACCTGGTGGAATAAGTCTTGAAATATCCATGCCTCAAACATCTCCCCCTCCCCCTCCTCCTCCTCCTCTTCCTGCTCCTCCTCCTCCTCCTCCCTCCTTCTTCTTCCTCCTCCTCCTCCTCCTTCTCTCTTTCTTCTACTTCTCCTTCATCTTCATGAATCATACATTTTATTAGCTTTATAAGACACTTGGCTGGCTTACATTCATGACAAAAAAATATCTCAGAATTCTATCATGTAATGATAATATAGTCATTTTCCCAAATAAGACTCTTACATGACTGCATGAGATGTGAAATGCATGTATTTCGTCCACTTGAAGGATGGACTTCCGACATCTCATGTCATGCAGAATGGAACAGAAGATGCTATTACATACTAGAATCAGGGGACTAGAAATGGTATAAAAGTGAAAGTGCATATTTTTAAGGGTTTGGTCACTGCGAGTTTGACCATGTTCCAATGAGCATATTGGTAAAATAAGTTGTTCCTCTTCCTCTAATGTATATTTTTTGGTAGGGAAGGCACAAGGATGGGAGGGTGGATCTGGGAGGAATGAGAAGTGCTTATGATTTGAATATACTGTATGAAATTCTCAAATACTCAATAAAATATTATGTTGGGGAAAATGTTATTAATGCAAAACAAACAAATAGGAAAGAGGATTACTGAGAAATACCAAAGATGAAAACTTGGCCAACAGTCTATGTAATAGATTAGGTGTTGCTGGAAAACATCTTAGGAGTTTGGTGATAGCTCTGAGGGAATCTATGGATGAGTGCAATGATACAAGGTTGTTTGAGAAATGCCCCATCGCCTTTTATGACCAAAATATGGAGAGCGGAAGGGAAGAAGCATCACACACCAATGCCTAGAGCACAGAAAGCACACCACTGCGACAAGATATGCAGAGCCCCAGAGGCAATGCACCCAGAAAACTAAAGAGGGGACTGCACAGAGGTTTGTGAAGGAGGCCAGCCTTTAGCATGGGTTCAGGGCTTCATCTCAATCTGGACTCAAGCTGCACAGATTTACTTGGGCTACACAGGCTGACTTTGCTATGCTTACCTCGGTGTGCACAGCACTATTTTCCTGGCTGAGAAACATGATGTGTATCTTGACCCCTCACAGCAATCAGGCAGATAGCAACTGTGTCCATCAAAACTCAGTGGTGCACAGCCACACCTGTCATGGACACTTTGCAATTCAACTATATTATAGAAGATGCTAGCGGTGTGTGCAAGGGGTCAGCCGTTGCTTACAAATGAAATGTGATGTTTTAGAAAGAGTATTTCATAAAGGCAAACAAGACACTGCCTCTAACCACATGCACAAGTTTCAAATGGATCAAGAAGTCACCTATAGAAAATAAGCCGGTGAAAGTGCCAGAAATACCCACCATGGATAATCTCTGTACAGCCTTCCAGTGCTTCTCTGTGATTAGAAGTCCAAAAGCAATATAAGAAAAAAAAATGGATTGATTCAGCTACATAGAAGATCAGGAATGCACGTGATCAAAAACAAAGCACAATATTATATTACAAGGCTAATATGAACATATCAGGGTTAAGAAAAAACTCATAGGAGAAAAGCCAAGTGATATGAGAGAGAGAGAGAGAGAGAGAGAGAGAGAGAGAGAGAGAGAGCAGCTGGCCTTAAAACCTCACGAATTCTACTAACAAGAGTGAATGTAAGTGGATGGACTCTGTCCCATGCTCCAGTGAGTTCCATAAACAATTCATCACATACAATTCTTAAAGCCTAGGTAGTCGCTCAGATTCTCTGAAGAACATACACAAGGGTACAGAAGCACCAAAAATGAAATCACTGTCCTGAGGCCACTGAGCTGGTAAATGATGGAGTCTACCTCTGACCCTGAGTGGTGGTTCCAGACAGTTTACTAGTAACTGCTAAGTGCACTTCCTCTCCTACCTGTAGAGAGGCACACTACAGCACATCAAAGCTCAATCTTTCCAGTCTCAGACAAAGACAGAACACGTTCCAAGGTACTTGGTTACTCGGACAATTTGCTGCTGAAATATAAACAGTCACATCCTACCAAGGCAACCCAGCAAGTCGATTTCTAGTCATTTATCACACATATATAGCTGGACATATGCAAGACTGCTGGCTTGGGGTTATTGCTCCTGTCGGGTTTTTATAATGAACACAAAACAGTGGGGGAATGTCCACATGCCTGCCCATCATAATGGCATGGTCTTTGAGTGGAATACTGTATAACTGTCAAAGAAAGCAGTGTTCTATCAACTGATATAGAATAATAGCTGATATATAGCAAACCCAAGAAGCAAGTACAGATCCACATGGATAGTGTGTTGTCTTTTGTGAAGATAAAGTAGATACTAATTTAAATCTTAATAAGAGTTACCACCCAACACAATCCATAGACATATGAGTATACCCCATCCTTTAAGTTAAAGTAAAATGGCAGAACATTAATGCCGGATTGTGTGGCTCCGCTCTGCCTAGTTTTGTCAGCTATATGACCACAGCACAGATGGCAGGGTTTGTGAGCTCCACTGATGCTTGCGTTTAGTTTTTGGCCCAAGAGACCTGCTCAGCAGTTCCAGCAGCAGCGTAGAGGATGAACTGGTTTCAATGCCATCCTGTTTCTGTTCTTCAGCTTCTGCGTCATCTTCGCTGACTCTGTTGTTCTCTGCTATTCAGAAACAAACGTTCCATCAGTGCTGTCCCTCCAGCCTTCAGTGACCTTTGTAAATATTTGGAGCTCATAAGAACAATGTGGCTTTTTAGAAGGCACCGATTAGGGTTACTATAGCCTGAAGGTTTACAGTCCCCACAAATTTATACTAAAACTTAATCCTGGCTGTAATAGTATTGGGATGGACCTTTTCAGGAGATTATTAATCACAAGGGTGAATGCTTGGGGATGGAATTTAGAGCCCTTATACACAAGGGCTCAAGGTAGCTCAATTATCTTTGGAACCATATGAAGACATAGCAGGAGCTCACCATTCATGAACATGAAAATGGGCTTTCTTTGGGAATGGCGTCTGCCGGCAACTTGACCTTAGACGTTGCAGCCTGAAGGATGGAAAGAGGCTTTCCGTGCTCTGTGAGCTTATACTGTCAGGTTTTAGTGCTTCATTTTTGCAGCCCAAGCTAAGACAAGAGTCACACGGAGACGTCGGCTCCCTTCCTCTTATTCTACTTCACTGAGCAATGTGGGGAAAATACACACTACACATCTTCTCTCAACAGCCGCAGTCTGTTTCCTAATAGTATATGGCTGGCTGAACAGAGTATTCTGGACAGAGGCGAAGGTTTCATAACTACATGGACAGTAGACAGCATAGAGGACTGAGCCTAGAACGAAAGGCTCCTGCGAAGGAGAGGTGGCTGCCTGCCATGACATCATCACATCTCCTGTAAACCCAGAGGCCTACACATTCCTGATGGTATGCCACCATTGCTTATTGTCTTTTGATAAATCAGCCGTTGGGACTGAATGGGATACAGAGAGAACAGCCTTCAGCATCCATTCCAATCCAGGCAGCAGCAAAGCAGAGGGAGGGAAGGGCAGGGGTGCTGGGAGGCTGGCAAGGGAGCACCAATAAGCAAGGAGCCTGCTGGGTTTCCCTGATGGCTCTGCTTGTCCCAGACTTACTTTACTTTCCTGGTGACTGTGACCAGAACACACACAGTCTGAAGATCAGTCCCCAGTAGTAAAGAGCAGGCCACATTTCCTGGCTGTTTCTGTTTTGTTACCATGATCAAATGACGTTCCTGACAGCCTTTCCATCTGGAGAGCCCCTCATGAACTCTAAGCCTTCTGAATCAGTGTAAGAGACTGCGTTTTGTACAATGCCAAGGCCAATTTATCAGAAGTAATCACTGGCTTCCTTAGGACTCCTTCAGAGTGGCTTTATGAGTGAGTGATAATATCTTCTAAGATCAGGAGAGTTCAAAGCTGAATTTAAGAAACATGCCCAGAGCTACAAACATCACAGAAGGCATCAGGAAGACAGGAAGCTTGGGAAACAGTTTAAAAATTTTATAAAAGAAATTGTGTATGTATGATCTCTTTATAAAAATCTGAAATCAGACAACACAAATCAACAAAAAGGAGCATGTAGAATTTCAGAGAGACAGAAAGAGAAAACGGGAATGTTACAAAATGATGGTTACCAGGGAAACAGCGATAATGAAGATAACCAAACAGGAACAGCACGCATGAGCTACAAGAAAGGGCACAGAAGACACAGAACAGATTTATACACGATACATGAATTCTACGCTTAAAACGGTTAGAAAAATCAATATCCAAAGGACTCGCTTCCTGAAAGAAACAGAAAATTTAAATACAATAAAACAAACTCTCTCTTATAACTGATGCTAGAACTTTCCAATCAAAAGTGCTCACCGACTCACAGAACATTGACAGAATTTCCTAGAAAGTACATCTTTTAAAAGATACACACTGTTCTCTACGAAGGGAAAACTCAGTTTGTATGTACATGTTTTATTAAGCCTCAAGAGTATTAAAAACAATGGAATTGCATGTATGATGGAAAGATTCTTTTGCTCTCATTTCCCCCAATAGTGAGGACAAAACTAGCAGGGGACATTAAGGTGGACCCCAAATGTTAGAAATATTACGGGGAGAAGGGCACAGCCAGGAGCCTAGCACCCTTCAAAGGTTCCAAACAGACATTCACTAACTTAGACAAAGTCAAGGGACAAGGTCTGTTTGAAAGTTTATTTAAAACTTCAAAGCAAACAGGAGACTGGTGGCAAAAACTAAGTTCAATAAAACAGCAAAGAAGCTCTAACTTTCATGACAGAATCATATTAATCCTCCTTGTACCAACAGAGTGTAGGAAAACAAAGTGGGGAAGAGGACCCGGCAGAAATGGGCCAGTTTCCTCAGATTCTCCGTTAGAAAGCCTGACATTCCATCGGATGTGGCTCTGACTCTTTCAAAAAGTACCCTTTGCGTGATAGTTTGCATAGTTTTTCCTCGAGATTTCTCTTTCTAGTATGCTGCTTTTAAGGTTTTTTTTATATTATTTTCATGAGCATTGGTGTTTTGCCTGCATGAATGTTTGCTTGATGGTGTCAGAGCAAACTGGAGTTGCAGTTGGTTGTGAGCTGCCATGTGGGTGCTGGGAATTGAACTCAGCTCCCCTGGAAGAGCAGCCAGTGCTCTTAACCACTGAGCCATCTCTCCAGCCCTAGAATGCTACTTGTAATGCTTGCCTAGACGTTAAGTCTTTGGGAACCACGCTTTTTGTCTTTTAAAATAAAATAACAGGAGTCATTTTAATTAAAACACACAACACAATTCAATTATTATGTATTTGCTTTTCATATATATATGAAAGTTTATATATAAACTTCTAGAAGACATATACCCAATATATCTATGTTTTTCTTTTCTTTTCTTTTTTGATAATAGGATTTGAGGTGAGTTTTATTTTAGCTGATATTTGTCAGGGTTTAAAGGGTTTTCTTTTTCTTTCCTTTTTAAATAGTTTATTCTATCTCTTTAAGTTTATTCCCAATGTCCCATGTTTATAGAGCTAGCACACTCTCTCAAGCAAACTAAGATACAAAACCAAGTAGAAAGACAAATAGGAAGAATTGTGCTGAGACCTGAAAGGAACAAGAGCTCTGAGCATAGGAGCAAGCACCCACGCTCAGCACTCAAGGAAAGCAGGAGAGGGCTTTAGAGGAAGCACATGTTTCAGTGTGTGGTCAAACAAAGCTGAAAAGGCACTAGTCTTGGTTGAATAGCTGATGGTTGCCATTCACTGTATTGTGAATTTCTTGCAACTCTGTTGTATATTAGCTTGTTCATCAGGTGAGACCAGATAAAGGACTTGATGTTAAGGTCACATAGCTACTCAGTGGAGAGTCCCAAATGAGAAGCAAGGTCATATGATCCCAAGCATGCTTTGCCTTCTACAATCCTGCCTTCCAACTTCTCAATTCTAAGAGAAATTCTTCCCTGTTACCCTCTTAGTGGCGGGAAAGTGTTCAGCCACTGCTGTGGGACAGTTGCAGCTAAGCACAGCTCAGAATCCTTTCGGGCTGTAGCGGGGCTCTTGAACTCGGTAGAGGACAGGCTGAACCTGAGCATCAAAACACTAAGCCTCTACTTATCACAAAGCTGGGTTTCCAGTAATGATAGACTTCACACCAGCATATCGTCAAGGGCAAAAATGCTAAGTCAAGTACTGTCAAGAAAAATCATAGGAAACAGGGAAAACGATGCAAAACTGTTGTTAATCCTACCCAGTCTTTTCATTTGTAGAGTCCTTTGCGTTCTACTGCCTCGGAAGATTCTGATGCAATTCTAAATGGGAACAACCGCTGTAGAGGAAATAAGAGCTGGAAGCCAATAAAAGCTCTAAGCTACGGTCCATTAACATTACAGCCTCTGTTAAAACCATCATTGTGCACTGTACACACCCCCAGCAAGACATTTTACTACTCAGACTTTCTTCTGAAATTTGTATTAATTTCTCTCTACTCACAAGTAAAGATCAACACAATAAGATATCTCTTGTTTGAATAAAAAAAGAGATTAACAGATGTGTAAACGTAAGTTTCATAAACCAGAATAATTATCCTTCTTTATATGAACATCAAATTTTCCTTTAGAGAGGTACATGTAGATGTGTATGATAATGTCAATAACTCCAGTCACTAAGACAGATTTTTGGTACCTTTTTGATTACTTATTTTTTTTCTAAAGAAGTATGCTCAGATCATGCATTGTTAACTAAGTCACTATTAAAAGCCACACAAGGTAAGAGTCATGATTTAGACAGAACAAGGTGATCCTTTAAGAACTGAGAGATTATTAGACTAGAAATCTGAAATAGTTAGACATTAACTCTTAAGCTTTACAAAGACAAAGTAGTTGGAATTATCAAGGTAGACTTCACAGGTGGGCTGGTCTTTCACTTCAAAATGGGCAGTGGCTAGTTACGAGGGAGGATGCCAAGCCAAAGAGAAAGTCTTTGCAAAAAGCAAAAAGTCTTTGCAGCAGCAAAAAGGCTCTCACTTAACCCAGTTTATTGCTATTATGTTGCTGTGATCACCTACCTGATAGACAACTTAACGCAGGCAAGGTTGATTTTGGCTTATGTTTTCAGAGAGATTTCAATTCATCATGGCAGGGGAGGCATGGCAGAGAGGCTCCATCCTTGGTAGGAGGAGCACAAAGTGGAGGTTTGCTCACACAGTAGTGGACCAGGTGTTAGCAAGCGGGTATCTCCACTGCCTGCCCCCAGGGACCTAGTGACGACAGCAGATGTCATCACTAGCTCCCAAGATGCACTGCACACTCACAGTCACCAGAGTCAAGTCACGGATCCTCTTCCTGTGTGTGTACCTGCCACATCCTCTTATAAACGGTCAGCCCTCCTCTCCTCACTCTTCTTTCCTCCGCCCTTGGCCAGAGGCAGCCTTTGTAGACCCCTTCCCTTAGAAAACCTCCCACGTGAGATCTGTCACATGGTGTCTGACTGTATGGCATCTATTTCTTGAATCATAACTCCAGGAAACAGAGAGAATGGCCAGATCAACTGAAAAGTATAACTTTCCAATCTGTCCCTAGTCATCTGCCAGCCAGGCCCTACCTCCTAAAGGCTCCACACCCTGTAAAATAGCACTGGAACTAAAGAACAGAATATTCACAAGATGAGCCGTGGGGGCCGTTCCAGACTCAAACCACAGCACACATAATGTCTGCTTGCTGCCATGTAGATGTAAATATGTGGAGTGTGGCCAAAACTAACTCCTAGAGCTTCTCCCATTTCCTACTGCTGTGCCCTCTGAAGAGAAGGATGCCTAAGACGGACCAACATTAGACAGGGAGAGAGCCCGGGATGAAGCAAAGTCCTTCTCGTGACATCTTCTGCACAGGCTTTTTTCTTCCATAAACCTTTATTCGGCCATTCAGGCCCCTTCAAATCTGAGCCCCTACTCCTCGATGAATCTCGGGATTGTGTCCTAATGTCTTGGTTCTTTTAGACTTGTCAACACAAGCGATCTGATTTTCCCCTTCACAGCTCCAGTCAGACTGCTCAGATCAGTGGTGTCTCATCGTTTTTACCCTTCATTGATTGATTTACTCCCTGTCTTAGCTTCCTTTCCTGTAGCCATGACAAAGCAACTTAGGGACAAACGGGGATATTCTGGTTCATAAGTTCGAAGGTCCACGTATCTCAGCAGGGAAATCAAGGCAGGAAGGACTTACGCAGCTGGTTACATCACACCCATTATCAAGAAGCACACAACCGATATATTTATGTGTTCTCCTCACGTTCATTTTTGTATATAGTTGGGACCCCCATCCAGGGAATGCTTTACGTCAGAGAGGGAAGGTCTTTCTACTTCAATTAACCTCATGGAGATAACCTGTCAGAGACAGTCCTAGTAGACTCTTTTCCCAGGTGTTTCTACACTCGATAACGTTGACAATTGAGATTAATCATCACACTCCCTCAAAGAAAGCTGACACGAAGAAGATTGTCCTCTGTCTGCAGGAATTGTACCATCTTTGGCTCATCCACTTTGAAAATGTTCCGAAGTCCTTAGACTCATTCTCTGCCTGATCCACATGCCTTCTTTTTGACCCTCAACATGACTCTAAGGCCACAGGATATGCTGGCTTCTGCATCATTCATTTGCATCAAATCCATTTTAGGCCATGAGAGAAATGCAAAGCCTACCTTCATCTGTCTACAAAAGTCACCTGGGTAGCTGAAGAACCCAGGGATTCAAAGGAGACAACCCTGAACTCGTGGTCCCATCTTCTACATTAAACATATTAAGATGAATTTCCCATCTACCAAGAAAAACGTAAAATATTTGGGAAAGGTACCCTACCTCACTCAGCTTCCTGTTACACAGCAACCACATAGTGGTTTCTTACAGTATATTTTGACATACTTTCAAAGAAAAGGTCAGCTACCTTTTACTCAGTGTCCTTTCTTAAGTTGTGTAAACATAAGGTGGTATTTAAAGAACAATATACATTCACGGTATTTTGATTTCAGGCAAAGAATATATATATATATATATATATATATATATATATATATATATATATAATTTTTTTCATTTATTTCTTTGTTATGGTGAGGGGTGAGTTACCACAAGGCAGATTCCATCATAGCAGGAGGGCATGGAAGAGGGGAGGTTGCATAATGACACTGAAAGCCAGAAAGAATGAGGAGCCCGACTGACTTACTGTCACATCCAGTGTATCATGAGACCTGTTCACAACCATACGCCCTTCCAAGGGTTGTACCTGAATGCCCTAAATTCCTTCCAGCAGGCCCACCCCTTAAAGGTTGCATCAGCTCCCAGCATCTCGTCTGGAAAATTTCTAACACACAGACCTTCGAGTCATGTGGCAGCCATAGCAACTGGACGGAGAAACCTGTCTCCCACTGTCACCGTGTTTCCAGCTCCACGCGGTCCTCAAATCTCTGCTCTACATGTACACAGACTTAGATCTTGTTTCCAAAAACAGCTCAACCCACCTTCCCTCCTGAATTAGTCAACACTGCTGGCCTCCTCAGCCCTCGTTAAGCCTCATGGTTTCCTCTTTTTCCAAAGGCGCTTGGGCCCAACTTTGTTAAGGTGTTGATGTTTGTTTCTCTCAGCAGCTAAAAGAAAAACTTGAAGGCCATGTAAACTTGAGGAGACAATAACATTTCCTCTCTGTAGGTTAGGAATAACGTCAGCACCCCTCCCATTAGAAGGCTCTGCCTTAGGGGAGGTCCCTATATCTACTATGTACTCGGCCGACCTAATGTGGGGAGCGAGCGAGCTCCACAGCTTCAGCGATGAGGCGGCACGGGACTAACCAACGGAATCAAAAATCAAGAACAGACTCTATTTATTTATTTATGTATTTATTTATTTATTTATTTAGGTTTTTCCGAGACAGGGTTTCTCTCTGTAGCCCTGGCTGTCCTGGAACTCACTCTGTAGACCAGGCTGTCCTCGAACTCAGAAATCCACCTGCCTCTGCTTCCCAAATGCTGGGATTAAAGGCGTGAGCCACCACTTGGGAGGCGGAGACAGGCAGATTTCTGAGTTCGAGGCCAGCCTGGTCTATAAACTCTTAAACAAAAAAGATTATAGTTTCCTTTCCGCTTAATTCATTACACACTTAATTTTGAGATGGACACTTGCCAGCCACAGAATTGGTATTCCTGTGACTTCATTTAATGGCCAGAAAAGGCCTGAGTTCAAAACCTAAGTTGTCATCTACTTGAACTCAGAACTTTAAATTATGGTATTACTTAATTCCTTTTCTCCCTAAGTGTACGTTCGCTCTATAGGTGATTCAGAGTGCGTCAATGAAGTACTTCCTGTTTGTACTTCAGTGCATACTTTGGTCTCCAGCTTCTGTTCTTCCCTCATTTGAGCGGTGGTTCTCAGCCTTCCTCAGGCTGCAACCATTTACTACAGTCCTCATGAATGGTGACCCCCACCTAAACTTATTTTTATTGCTACTTCATATGTATTTCTGCTACTGTTACGAATTGTAATGTAAATGTCTGTGTTTTCCGAAAGTCTTAGGCAACCCCTGTAGAAGGCTCACTGGACCCCCAAAGGGATCATGATCCACAGTTTGAAAACTGATGATTTAAAAGGTGATTTAAAAGAAAAGAATTTCAGGTGAGAATGCATATTCATCTGTACTATAAGAAATCTCTTCAACATGTCTTTGACCTCTTCTGAGTCGCTGTTCTAAAAATGTGTGTTACTCTCAGCCATCCTGTGTGTCACCTCATGACACAATTTACTTTAAACATACAACGATTTATATGTTAACCTGTTTGTTGAATAAAATTAAGGTTAAAATATAGCACTGCTTTGGAGATGGTACCAACTCAAAGTAATTAATATTTTGTTTCATGACTAATAGGAAATACTCTTTGATATAGGTGCAGAAAGCACACATATGTTGACTAGCTGCATGCACTCTAGGGTTGTCTTAAGAGTGTATCTCTGACTTCCAGCCATCTCTGACTATGAATAATCTTCTGCTCTGTACGTGGAATTTTCCTTAGTCTCTGTGGCTTCCTGATTACTAAGTCTTTGTAAATTAGAGCAAGCAATTTCTCTTTGTTTTACCTAATATTCGAAAATGGAGAGACAGAGAGAGAGAGAGAGAGACAGAGAGAGAGAAGTCCCCTGGGCCACTGAAAATTACCCTTTCATTCCAGCCGCCAGCTTCAAGTCAAAACATCCCAGACTTCAAAAGGGGCGTTCGGCCTTCTTAGGCCATTTTGGTGTCCCTCTCTGGTTGGTCTAGGAGGGACCAGTTATTTGGATAAATTAGTTTCTGGAGCCTGCTGGTCTTCTAGAAGACCTCAGTGTCTGACTGCAAATTAGCTCTATTGAACATGAAGAAATCCCTGGACAGGCTAGAAGAAATAAATGGTGATAAAATCTAATACTACAAATGTTTGTAATGTGATTTTATTCTGCTGTGTAGCTTTCGAGCACAGCTAATGCTGAATTAAATATTTTAAATTTTTGAAAAAAGGGGGCATGAAAGCAGAAAATCCGATCAGTATCCAAGTCCCAGAAGATTTGAAGTGAGACTTCCAGCAGGATCCCTGTATGAGAACATAAAAATATCCCAGTTTTCCCCAAATCAGCTATATATTTACATCACAGATACAAACCCAGTCCTTGGCACCCCTCCCCCACCCCAGGCAGGAAGTCAGGCAGTTCTTCAGGCTGTAGCTGGGCTGGGACTGCTCAGTGAGGTGCCCCTGCGCCCTGCACATTAAGGGTGCCTGAGGAGAGCAGATTCTAAAGCAAGAGGAGCTTGTGAGCCAAAACTAACAAACAGGGCCCCTCAAGCGGAACAATGGTCCAGAAAACTCAGCAAAAAAGAAAATAAACCTCATTGGCAGTTTGTTTTTTGACTGTTAAGGGCTTAGCTACAACCCTATCAGACTTTTAAGAAGGTAAGAAAGTTCACACACACTGCTCCTCACAGCTGCTTGAGAGTTTATAGTAGGAATTTATCATCTCGGCTTGCCGTGGCTAATCCACTTTAGGAGATACTTGTGTCTTTTCTTTCCAGGGTAAACAGAAGAGCCACACCTCTGAGAAAGACAAGCAATACTTCCTCTCCCACCTCCACAGCCTGGGGCCAGAGTTCAGCCTGGGTGAGAAGAGCTAGCTCTCAGGCCAAAGGCCTAATTCTTTCAAAGGGCTTAACACAGCTGAGGTAATGAGGGGTAAAAGCACAGAGTGAAGCCGTGAATGTTGGTCTCGCTTCCACAACACATGCCTGCAAATAAGCCAGCCCACGAAGCAGTAAGGTTTAATGGATGCTCATTCGGAAACTTACACACGGACCTGTGGCTTCCGCCTCCGTCCATCTCTGGCCTTAGCTGTAAATTACATTCCAGAGGTACATGCAGCTCAACATGTAACTGTTTGAAAAGCTTTAAAAATAATATTTAATCATAGCCTGGACCTGGTCAGAAGACAATAACCATTCCGACAGTGATCAATTTGCATAATCTTGAAAAAACAATCCTTATTTCCAGGCTGGATGGCTTTGAGGTGGCTCAAAGGCTAAGATTGCAGACTGCCCTTGCAAAGGACCTAGGCTTGGTTCCCAGCACCCACTTTAGGTCGTCCACAGCCACCCGTAACTCCAGTGGCAGGGATCCAAAGTCCTCTACAGGCACCCAGTCGGCACACAGACAGTCATATAGGCATACCTGGATACACATAAAATAAAATAATAAACGGACAAATGATTTTCAGTTGTTTAAAAATACTTACTGAGAATGACTATCACCAAAACACATTGTGTGCGTAGATGAAATCCTCAAAAATATATAAAAATCCATTTTGTTTTTTTAAACTCTAAGCCAATATTACTTAGAATTGGGCCAAAGAGAATGAGATACAACTAAAAACAGATATAAGGAAATGATAGAAGTCAATGGAAGGTCAAATGTAGGGTAAATAGTTGGTAATGACACCCATAAACAAGGAGAACTATAAAACCCGCCGACTATAAAGAATTCTTACTTTATATCTTAGATTTATCCTTCATACTGATTACATTTCTATTACATTAAACCAAGCATAACATCATATATAATTTGACCAGATGTTGTGGCATAAACCTTTGATCTCAACACTGGGAGGCAGAAGCAGGGAGCTCTTTCTAAGTTTGAGCCTAGTCCATATGGCATAGGGTAAGTTCCAGGGTAGCCAGGGTTACACAGTGAGACCCTGACTCAAAAAAAAAAAAAAAGTCTGATTTCTAATAGTACAGACAGGCAGGTTGTTAGAAGTTGGAACATGAATTGCAATCTTCTATGAATATGTAAAGAATCAAGTTAAAATATATTCAAGGTTAGAGGCAACTTCATATATTAGAAATGTCTAGCAGTACAAGTGTCTTGGGTTTGGAGATATCACCAAGAATCCCCTTGCTTCTAAAAATCTTTAAAGAAAGGAATTTGGATGGACTCTTGGCACATTTTTTTAAACCACAAAAATCTGAAAGAATCTAAATATATTTATCCCCCTCCAATTAAAATAAAGTAGAGGGATTGCTTTGAGAACCATAGATTACGTTTCCAAACTACCGGAGACTGTCGCAAGCTTCCCAAGCAAGACCATGCTTTGCTCTCTCCCTAGGCTGCACATATTTTCAAAATTATTATTATTATTATTATTATTATTATTATTATTATTATTAGTGGACCAAGTAATGACAGAGGAATTACCGCTCTGAGATCAGATTCATAGCTATCCACCTGAGCATCTATAAATAAGAAAACAAAGGAAAAGAAGCTCAAAAAGCAGCGGGATTATCCCTAAATTAATTCATAACCTGCAAGTTTAGTGGGATTATCCCTAAATTAATTCACAACCTGCAAGTTTACCAAACTTAATCACAAATCAGTACTTAGTTTTTCTAGACCTTTAAAAAATTAAAGGATTTTTACTATACTTGAGAGCTGGCCAAGGGTTCAAAAGAATGTAAGAAATATTTAAAGTATTTTTGATTTGTAAGTGTGCTATGTGAGCCTTTCTAATCTGTAACAACATAGGGATTCTGCTCGTCACCAGTCACGGGACAGCAGAGAGTGTCGAGCACTTTCACTCCTTGGAGATGGAAAAGCCACCTTGATCCTTACCTTCTCATGGCCTCTCTCCCCTCAAACAGGAGGCAATAAATCCCGAGGTCATGAAATCTCAGCCTTGGGAAGGATTTCAGGGGCAGTCCCGTCTCACCTTATTCTCTACACAGTGGTTTCCAGAAGATTTCCACCAGGCAGTAATGAGCTCACATAGCATCTGTGGCAGCCATCCTTAGAGCAGGCCAGCTTCAGTGACATACACTTGTTATATATTCCTTGTCACAATAGGTCCAACCTAAGGACAGGAACAGTGCCTGTCTCCAAGAAACCAGCTCCATGTCTTCCTTTAATGGGTAATAGTCGAGGACAGCCATTGGTATAATGACTTAAGGATGTATAATAAGCATATGGAGAACACACTGTCAATGCCAATTTTTTTTTTTTTGCATGCACTTAAAATCATGCTTGGAACAAGCTAATACCTAATTGCTTTGCCATTTGTTAGGAGAATATATTTGTAATTTTAAAATACTTCATTAAATGATAGAATTGTCAACTAAATTTGTGTGTGAGTGTGTATGTATGTGTGTATATGTATGCCTTTAGTATTTATGATTTTTCAGATGGGTTGAGACAATAATAATTTCAGCTAATTATTAATTAATAATTATTAATTATAATAATTTTTAATAATTATTTGAGACAATAATTTCAGATCTGGCTTTCCAACGTAATATCAAAAATTAATCCACTGCTATGGGATGAATCAACAAGGGCCATTCACCTGAACAACTGCTATAGCAGAAATGAATAAAATTAACACAACTTTCAAAATCACCAGTGCACACTGTGTGCACCAGACCAGTGCCATCTCTTTCTACCATGCTGGTGATCTAGTAGAATCATAGCCTTCCTTTAATGTCACAATCAGATCTGATGACCATTCGAAACTGTCGTTGGCAACTGTTTTGTGTTAAGACAGCATCATGGCTTACAGTTTGAATTAATTCCAGATTTCAAAATGAAAAAATTTCAATTGAATCAGCAATTTAAAAAGTGTATTTCTTACCCAGGATCCTGTAAGAAAAGCCTAATAATGAGTCATCAGATAATAATAATGAGCACAGCAATACTTTTCTCTTTTATGGAAAGAAAACTGGGACGGACCATAGGATTTCCTGGGGTTCGTGTTCACCTCGCTGCGTGGAAGATGTGTGTGTTTATTTGTCGCGCGTGTGTATGTTGTTACAGCGCTTGGTAAAGACACTCGTGAGCCTCCGATGCTCACGACTGAGATAGTTCTCTCTGGACTTAACATGCTGTAGCCATGGATTCAGCCAGAGTTCGAAAGCTGTGTTTAAGAAAACAGCTGCATCTGTCCTGAACAAGCGTATAATATTTCCTGTGCCGCCGTTCTTCCAAGTAACGCTACGTTTACGCAAAATGCTCATTTTCCTCGGTATCATAAAACTCGAAACATTATTAAATTAATTAATGTTTGCAACAAAACCTTGATCCATTGCCCAAGCTGCCCCTTGAGTTCAGCTGAAGTGGATCCTCTCACTGCAGCCTCCAAGTAGCTCGGGACTACACACATGGCTGCACCAGGCTCTTGAAGATGATTCAAAGTACACAGGAGGGTATGCATAGATACTTACAAATCCTTGCCATTTTGTAGAAGTCTGGACTAAGCCCTGACTGTATACCTGAGCTATACTCCATGCTCTGGTGTCTGTTAAAGTGCTATTCTGGAGTCATCTGTTACACAGCAGTAGACAACTACAAAAATTAATAAAATATTCAATATCTTTGAGGCAAAGCCAGAAGGTTTTAGTATTACTAGGATCCTCAGAACAATTCTGTATAGATTTGGGGTAAAGATTATGCAGCATCCCTATTTTAGAGGTAAAGATGCTGCCCCAGGTGATGTGTTAATAAAAAGATAAAGAAAGAGGAATATGTTCTATGGAGATGAGGTAGGTGTGGGGGAAGGGGTGCCTCAGCGGGCCCATGCGGAGGCATCGCTTCCCCCTGAGGGACCAGCCACACCTATAGAATAGAGTTTATTCAGGGCATGGGGAGGGGAGCTAAGAGGGTAGTAGAGGCAGAGAAATGCAGAGAGAGAGAGAGAGAGAGAGAGAGAGAGAGAGAGAGAGAGAGAGAGAAAGAAGAGAAGAGAAGAGAAGAGAAGAGAAGAGAAGAGAAGAGAAGAGAAGAGAAGTAGAGGCAGGCCATGAGCACGTGGAGAGAGGGGGGAGAAGGGAAGCAGAGAAACAAGAGAACAAGAGAGGGAGGAGGGGGCAAGCAGTTCCTTTTAGAGTGGGTCAGGCCCACCTGGCTGTTGCCAGGTAGCTGTGGGGTGGAGCATACCTGGCAGTTGCCAGGTAGCTGTGGGGTGGAGTTTAGGCAGGATGCTAACATTAGGGATGACCAGAGATTAGCACACAGCTAGGCTGCAGCTCCATTGAGACCTCCGGAACCCACCCTCAGCTGCTTCCCACACAAGCGGGCTCCTCCAATACTCTCAAATTGGTATCTCTTATTCATACTAAGAACACAAAGTCAGCCATTGCTTTACTGTGCGATTACGGGGACTGATAGGTTTTTAAAGCTGGATTTTGAGGAACTCTTATGAAGATCCTGAGAATCCCTCTGAGGCTGCTGTGGTGCCACGTGCACGGGATCCCAACACTGGGGCTTGCAGGGCAGCAAGGCTGAGAAAGAAAGATCGGAGTTCACGACTTTGTCTATATGGTGAGTTTGAGGTCAGCTTGGGCTACTTGAGACCCTGTCAATAAAACAAGAGAAAAACAGAACATAAACACAAAAGCCTAAAAATAAAAAATTCTTTTGACTTACAGTCATCAAGTTTAACTTAAGGGAACTCTGGACAAAGTTCTTAAATAAATATAGCTATTTAAGGGGAAATGTGATTAAGATCTTTGGTATGTGATTATTAACTGGTTTTGTCCACTTATTTTCACTAACTCAGATAGGTTGAATTCATCTCGAGTATTAATTTTTCTTATAGGCCTATTTTTATAAAGGCACGTATGTAAAATTCCTTCTGTCCTCTGATCAACTTGCCACAAATATGGGAATTCTCGTTCATGAGGCTTCTTCCTGGAAACGCTGGGAGTGATGAAATTCCAATTCCTGAGGCTTCTTTCCCTAGCAGTGGCATTTGTCAGATCAAGAGCACCTCCACCTTCATGAACCAAAGCAGCACTGAGTAGCTCTGAGCTAGATACTGCTCTGTTTCCAGGGGTGCCTGACTCCCTGGAGCCAGGAAGAATGAACTGTGCCAAGCCAGAGCCTGTGAAGATTTCTCTGTTTACAAAACCTTCACTTCAGGCAATTGTATTCATTCATTCATTCATTCATTCATTCAACCAAAACATTTTGTCTGTCTTCAACAGTGCAAAACAGGGAGCCTCAGCAGCAGAGGCAGGGGTTGCTCCCAGCACACTGCTGTCCTTAAAGAGATGAGGATCTAAGGCAAACAGACTTTTAAATTAGGACTGACATCACAGGATAGAAAAAAACTATGCTAATTAGCAGTTCAAAGCACTTATTGTTTGGGGAAAGGGTTCTTTGGGGGAAGGGAAGAAAATATAAATAAATTAACTTCTTCTCAGTTGACAAGAGAGAGAGAGAGAGAGAGAGAGAGAGAGGATAAATGCAAAGAGTTGTAATAACTACTAATTGTATTTATGGAACTGCACATGTATAATTATTCAAATTTCCTTATTATCAAGCTTCCCTTCTTTCATTCAAAATTCCTGAGTCTTTTGAGCTGGTGAGAGCGCTCCACAGTTAAGAGCTGCTCCCATAAAGGACCTGAGTTTAATTCCCAGCACCCACATCAGGCAGCTCATGGATGCGCATAACTCCAGTTCTATGGGATCTGACACTGCTGCTCTCCAAGGGCACTGAGCGCGTGCACACACACACACACACACACACACACACACACACACACACCAATTAAAAATAAAATACATCTCTCAGAAAAACCAGAGTATTTCACTAATTTCATTGAAAAATAGGTTGTTAGGTTCACTCCATTAGTTGTCTATCACTGTGTAACAAAGTATCCCAGAATATAACCCATTGTCAGACACTAGGTTGAAGAATACAGATCAGTAATGTAGTCTGCATCCCGTGTGTGTGTGTGTGTGTGTGTGTGTGTGTGTGTGTGTAGATGTAAAATAGGTAGGCAGACAAAAATATACACTTGTGATAATAAAACATTTTATTAGAGCTACAGTCATCCTAGGCTGTGTTCTCAGTTGTCTCACTTACATGGTTGCTGCAGAAGACTGCGGTCCTGACCATGTTGTCCTGGCCGTAGAGCTGTCTGAGTGCCCCTCCCCATCACAGCTGGCTTTCACAGAGGATACTCTGAGCCACAGTGGCTTTTATGACCACATGCTATTATGTCTTTTTATGTTTTTCCTGCTTAGAAATGTGTCACCACACTCATGGGGATGGGTCCAAAGGGTCCTTCCCAAGGAGTTCTGTCAATTAGGTCTCTCTCTCTCTCTCTCTCTCTCTCTCTCTCATATATTTACACACACACACACACACACACACACACACACACACACATTGTAGCTGTCCTCAGACACACCAGAAGAGGGCATCAGATCCCACTACAGATGGTTGTGAGCCACCATGTGGTTGCTGGGAATTGAACTCAGGACCTCTGGAAGAACAGTCAGTGCTCTTACCTGCTGAGCCATCTCTTCAGTCCAAGGTTCCTCTCTTAGAGAGGGGTAATAGTGAAGTGACTCAGGCTCCGGATGGAGGGGTGTTTCTTCGTAATGTTCTAAACATCCTATAAAGTTAATCATAGGAAGCACACAGAGGGTATCACAGGCAAACTCCAGACAGCCTACAATGTGGGTCTGAGCACACTCATCACCATAGTGCTGACGCAAAGGTAGATGCTCTGTGACTGAGAGAGATGCAGAGACATGTGTGCGTGTGCGTGTGCGTGTGCGTGTGCGTGAAGGAAAGCAAAGCAAAGTAGAGTTTACAGCATAGAGATTCATCTCAAATGCACTCCTGGAACAGTGGGGAAACACCTCAGCTCGTGCTGATGCCCAGCGTATGATGGGTCCTGTGCACTCCTTGATGACACACAGACTCACTGTGATATGAACTGTTTGTGAATGTCAATTTTCCTGTTCAAGTAAGTGCCCAAAGAATGACGCAGAGTTCAACTCAAAAGTGATCAGCTCCCAAACTCTCCATGTTAAAAATGAGCACCGTGCAGGCCAGCAAGAGACAGAAGTCACCACCAAGGTAACAGGTGAGACTAGAAGACTAGAGAAATCTTTGGAGGAGAAATCGAGCAATTGTAGAGCCGCTGGCCAGAACCTGCTTGGAGAGGACATCCTGGAGATCCTCTCTGTGTCTGCGTACAACCTTGGGACTTTCTTCTATGTAACCAACCGTGTGGCTTTTGTGCCACAACTTCATGGGTTAGCACTGGTGACTGGTGGGTCACACAGTGATGGTGATCACCATGCCCTCTAACAGCTGTAAAGCCCTGCTCCACGTTTTGCTTTGTTATTCTTTTGGATTTGCACTTTGTTGTACTCAAGATGTAGTTCAGGCTGGCTCCAACATTGTAATCCTTCTGCCTGACCACATGAAAGCTGAGATTACGTGTATACGTCATCATATCTGGCTGGGGTAGTTTTTATTTTAAAAATTTATACTGATTACCCTAGATCCCACTACTTAAAAAAGAAATCAAGTTTCAAGATCTGTTTACTCAGGAAGACAGCCTCACACGTATCACTGCTGTGGAAGTGTGTTGCCCGGAAGCAACAGGGGCCGCTCGTCTCAATGGTTAGAGCTCTCCTTTCACTTTCTTTCCAACATCAGTCACAAACAATTTCCATCTTTGTCACCCTCCATTTATTTAGTGCATGTGGACCAAGTGAGCTACACCAGAACACAAAACATTGGCCAGCTCAGATAAACAAACGTTTACTGGGTGCCTGTGAATGGCTTGTCAATGTGCTTGTCCCTGGAAAGATAAACATCTCACTGTACTGCCCCTGGAGTAATTTTCCTGTCTGGGTTTTAGCTTTTACCTAAAATCATCCAACTGCTATTCCAACCTGGCACCCAATTTGAACTTTGCTTTCACATTTCTTCCAAGCTCTGAGGACATAGTTCCTTAATGTGCCTAACCATAGTGACCTGCTCGCATGGAAAATGTCCCCTCATTCCTTCCAGCATACTCTGAACTCCCAAGTTATAAATTCAGCAAAATCCTGTGAATAAGAGTGTCTAGTGTACTTCAGTTAAGAGATGGTAACTTATTCCTGCCATAGTCAAATACACTCTAACTAAGTAAGAAAAATGATTAAGTACTTGGTGCACATTTGGGATAGTATTAATAATTACAGAAAACACCGAGAGGCCATGGAGTCTGTGATCTCGGCAGTCACACGTAGATCTTCCGTTAGTCGTCTCAACACCCCTGAAAGTCAGTTCCTTGTCAGACATGGGAATTGGCCCAGCAGAGGCAATCCACTTGTTTGGGGTTGGGCAGCTTGTGAGCACACCAGAGGAGGTGTTTGCTCAGAGTCAGGCTGGAGAGCCTGAGCTTCCTCTCCCTACGCTGCTCTTAGGTTATAACGTTTCTACTTACAGAGACATTATTCCCCAGTTTGCAAGTGAGAAAGAACTGTGGCTCCGGGAGCAGAAAACGGGGCAGGTCTGTCTCGCTTAAGATACCCTGCTCTTGCTGAAAGATGCCCCAGGGCTGAACACTGCGTCTACCTACATCACTACAGCTTACAGCGTGCTTTGGCATATACGATATTATTTCAATATTGTATATGGCATATTTTGGCATATACAATAATATTATTGGGTCTATTGCATAGCCCCAGCAGTATATATCTTATGATCTATTTCTAAAAACAACATGGAAGCTCAGAGATAGAGTTCTTGAGGTTACTCATTGAAATACTCCATAGTTAAATCCCTTACGTACTCCTCATCCCAAAATAAGAGAATGAGCCAATGCTTTGTGCCCGCCTCCTGAGGTAAATTTCCAATCTTGGTGCACAGCTAATAATCCTTGCCGTCTTTACCATGTTCTACCTTCCTGTGTTTAAGCTGGATGTGTTTAAAATGTACCCAGTGTGTCTGAATCAGTGTAACCTCAGTTCCAGATCTGACTAGCTGGTGCTAAAGGCCTACACTCCTACGCTCTCAGACAAGGGAGAGAAGAAATCACGGGTGCTAAGCTAACAGCCTGCAGCTAATGGTTATGGAAAAGCCCTTAAGTGCTAGAAAACTATTACATGTGTTCATTATTAGATTTCCATGAAGACACATCAAGGGCTAATATCTTGTATTTGTCAGGGTTCTCTAGAGAGATGGAACTCATACAATGAATATATATACATACATACACATACACACACTAACACACACATGGATACACATGTACACAGAAATGATGCTAGGATAATGTTGCTTTTGTTCTCTTTGTTTTGCTGATGCAACAACCAAAGTTCTCAAAGAAATACTTTATAAATATATTTAATGTTTTTCAGAAGACATAGATGCAGTGCACACTACCCACAAGTAAAAAGAACAATCTGCCGACTTAACTCCAAGCACCTTGCTGTAACTTGCAGGTACATGGGGAAAGGAAAAGAGAAGCAAGGGACTTGGTGGAAGGAAGGATTCAAAATACACGAGTTTTTGAAGCAACAGGCAGAATTGATCGGAAGGGAAGCCCCATGAGCGATGTTCGTGGGGTCAGGAGATGGATACTCCTGAACCAAACAGAAACTGAGGAGGTTGCCAAGGAGAGGAGAGCTGTGCTTAGTGACAGGGTGAGAGTCATATGGATATGCTCGTTTGTCACAACTGGGCTGTGAAGATTGTCTCTGACAGCACATGGAACAAAAGATACATGTTCACAGCACATATACAGGGGTACAATATGCTTTGTTGTTTGTATCAAATAGAGTTGACTTGTGATAAGAAAGAGGAGCAAGGGAAATTTCAACCCTGCTTGCAAATATGAACACTCTTGTTACTGGTTCGAGACTCAGTCTACCCTGTTTTCCTAAGCAATGTCAACACTTGCAGCCAAGGTCTGGGTCTTCTTTCTACCATGAAGCTGTTTTGTTAAGGAAAAAGGGAGCCTGAGAGTTGAAAGAAGAGAGCCCACCCCAAGCCACTACCCAGGAGACTCTGAAGAAAAGATGCTCATCCCTGATTGAGCGCACAGGAGCCAAATTGCCAGGAAAGGCTTCTCCAATTAATACCACATGGCATTTGTCTTTGAGAAGTAGCCACAGAGCTCCATAGCCAAATAGCACCAGGAGAAAGCTAGCATCCCAGGAGTGTGGACAACCCTGTGAGTGGAGGTAAGAGGAGCACCACAGTTCAGCAGGACCTACCTAGAATCGTCAGGACACAGGGACCAAGGAACAGCCTGGGACAGGGGCCTTCCGGTTTACACCTGTGGTCTGTGCCACATGGCTCCATACCCAAGCAGTACAGGGAAAGAGCTACCCTCCCAGGAGTGTGGACAAGCCTGTGAGTGGGGTAAGGCCAGCACCTCTGCTCAGAGGGACCCGCCCAGAACCCTCAGGACACAGGGACTGAGGAGTGGCCCTCCTCAGCCAAGGAGCTGATCCTGTGACACAGAGCCAAATACTCAGTCCCAGGAGAAAGCTGGTCTCCCAGGAGTGCCAACACACCCTTGAGCACAGGAAGACCACCACTTCTGTTCAAATTTCTCAATCAAGAGGGACCCTCGAAGAGCCATCATGACACAGGAACCAAGGAACAGCTGGGGGCAGGAACCTTCTGGTTTCTGTGTGCACCCCAGAGCTGACCATGTACCACAGCTCTCCAAACCCAAATTCCTCTCAGAGAGAGCTGGTCTCCAAGGAGAACTGACACAAAGGCTTGCAGGAGGGACAAGCCACAGCCAGAGAGAGCAAGACCAGCTAACACCAGAGATAACCAGATGGCGAAAGGCAAGGGCAAGAACATAAGGAACAGAAACCAAGGCTACTCGGCATCATCAGAACCCAGTTCTCCCACCACAGCGAGCCCTGGATACCCCAACACACCAGAAAAGAAAGACTCAAATTTGAAATCACTTCTCATTATTATGATAGATGACTTTAAGAAGGAAATAAATAACTCCCTTAAAGACATACAAGAGAACACAGGTAAACAGCTAGAAGCCCCTAAAGAGGAAACACAGGAAAACACAAACAAACTGGCAAAGGAAATGAACAAAACCATCAAGGATCTAAAAATGGAAATAGAAACAATAAAGAAATCACAAAGGGAGACAACCCTGGAGATAGAAATCCTAGGAAAGGTATCAGGAGTCACAGATACAAGCATCACCAACAAAATACAAGAGGTAGAAGAGAGAATCTCAGGTGCAAAAGATACCATAGAAAACATTGATACAACAGTCAAAGAAAATGCAAAACGCAAAAAGGTCCTAACCAAAAACATCCAGGAAATCCAGGACACAATGAGAAGACCAAATCTAAGGATAATAGGTATAGAAGAGAGTAAAGATTCCCAATTTTAAGGGCCAGTAAATATCTTCAACAAAATTATAGAAGAAAATTTCCCTAACCTAAAGAAAGAGATGAACATAAACATTCAAGAAGCCTACAGAACTCCAAATAGACTGGACCAGAAAAGAAATTCCTACTGTCACATTATAGTCAAAACACCAAATGTACAAAAACAAGGAAAGAATAATAGAAGCAGTAAGGGGAAAAGGTCAAGCAACATATAAAGGCAGACCTATCAAAATTACACCAGAATTCTTACCAGAGACTATGAAAACTAGAAGATCCTGGACAGATCACATACAGACCCTAAGAGAACACAAGTGCCAGCTCAGGATGCTATACCCAGCAAAACTCTCAATTACCATAGATGGTGAAGCCAAGTTATTTCATGACAAAACCAAATTTACACAATATCTTTCCACAAACACAGCCCTACAACGGATAATAGATGGAAAAAGCCAACACAAGGAGGGAAACTTCACCCTAGAAAAAGGAAGAAAGTAATCTTTCAACAAACCCAAAAGAAGATAGCCACACAAACATAAAAATAACATAAAAAATAACAGGAAGCAACAATCACTATTCCTTACTATCTCTTAACATCAATGGACTCAGTTACCCAATAAAAAGACATAGACTAACAGATGGGACACCTAAACAGGACCCAGCATTTTGCTGCATACAGGAAATGCACTTCAGTGTTAAAGACAAACACTACCTCAGAGTAAAGGGCTGGAAAACAATATTCCAGGCAAATGGTCTCAGTAACAGGCAGGAGTAGCCATTCTAATATCGGATAAAATAGACTTTCAACCAAAAGTCATCAAAAAAGATAAGGAAGGAAACTTCAACCCCTTCAAAGGAAAAATCTACCAAGAAGAAATCTCAATTCTGAACATCTATGCTCCAAATGCAAGCGCACCTACATTCATAAAAGAAATTTTACTAAAACTCAAAGCACACATTGCATCTCACACAATAATAGTGGGAGACTTCAACACCCAACTATCAACAATGGATAGATCTTGGAAAAATAAACTAAACAGAGACAGAGTGAAACTAACAGAAGTTATGGACCAAATGGATTTAACAGATATCTATAGAACATTTCATCCTAAATCAAAAGAATGTACCTTCTTCTCAGCACCTCATGGTACTTTCTCCAAAATTGACCATGTAATTGATCACAAAACCAACCTCAGCATATATAAGAAGATTGAAATAATCCCATGCCTCCTATCAGATCACTATGGATTAAGGCTGGTCTTCAACAGCAACAGAAACAACAGAAAGCCCACATACACATGGAAGCTGAACAATGCTCTACTCAATGATAACTTGGTCAAAGAAGAAATAAATAAAGAAATTGAAGAAATTTAATGAAAATGAAGGTACAACATACCCCAAATTATGGGACACAACAAAAGCAGTGTTAAGAGGAAAACTCATAGCTTTGAGTGCCTCCACAAAGAAACTGGAGAGAGCATACACTAGCAGCTTAACAGCACACCTGAAAGCTCTAGACCCAAGAAAACCTAATGTACCCAACAGGAGTAGAAGGCAAGAAATAATGAAACTCGGGGCTGAAATCAACCAAGTAGAAACAAAAAGAACAAAAACAAAAACAAAAACAAAAACAATCAAAACCAGGAGCTGGTTCTTTGAGAAAATCAACAAGATAGATACGCCCTTAGCCAGACTAATGAAAGGACACAGAGACAGTATCCAAATTAACAAAATCAGAAATAAAAAGGCAGATATAACAAAAGAATCTGAGGAAATTCAAAAATCATCAGATCCTACTACAAAAGTCTATACTTAACAAAATTGGAAAATCTGGATGAAATAGACAATTTTCTAGACAGGTACCAAATACCAAAGTTAAGTCAGGATCAGATAAACCATCCAAACAGTCCCATAACCCCTAAAGAAATAGAAGCAGTCATTAAAAGTCTCTCAACTAAAAAAAACCCAGGACCAGATGGGTTTAGTGTAGAATTCTATAGGACTTTTAAAGAAGACCTAGCACCAATACTCTTCAAACTATTCCACAAAATAGAAACAGAAGGAACACTACCCAATTTATTCTATAAGGCCATAGTTACACTGATACCAAAACCTCACAAAGACCCAACAATAAAAGAAAACTTCAGACCAATTTACCTTATGAATATTGATGCAAAAATACTCAATAAAATTCTTGCACACTGAATTCAAGGACTCATCAAAATAATCATTCATCACGATCAAGTAGGCCTCCTCCCAGAAATACAGGAATGGTTCAATACCCGGAAATCCATCAATGTAATCCACTACATAAACAAACTCAAAGAAAAAAATCACATGGTCATTTCATTAGATATTGAAAAAGCATTTGACAAAATTCAACATCCCTTCATGATAAAAGTCATGGAAAGATCAGGAATTCAAGGCCCATACCTATCGATAGTAAAAGCAATATACAGCAAGCCAGTAGCCAACATCAAACTAAATGGAGAGAAACTTGAACCATTCCCACTAAAATCAGGAACTAGACAAGGCTGTCTCGTCTCTCCCTATCTATTCAATATAGTACTTTACGTTCTAGCTAGAGCAATTAGACAACAAAAGGAGGTCAAAGGGATACAAATTGGAAAGGAAGAAATAAAAATATCACTATTTGCAGATGATATGATCATATACTTAAGTGACCCGAAAACTCCACCAGAGATCTGCTCCAGCTAATAAACAACTTCAGCAAAGTGGCCTGATACAAAATTAACTCAAACAAATCAGACGCCTTCCTATACTCGAAAGATAAACAGGCTGAGAAAGAATTTAGGGAAATGACACCATTCACAATAGTCACAAACAATAGAAAGTATCTTGGTGTGACTCTAACCAAACAAGTGAAAGATCTGTATGACAAGAACTTCAAGTCTCTGAAGAAAGAAATCGAAGAAGACCTCAGAAGTTGGAAAGATGCTCATGGATTGGCAGAATTAATATAGTTAAAATAGCCATCCTGCCAAAAGCAATCTACAGATTCAATGCAATCCCCATCAAAATTCCAACTCAATTCTTCATAGACTTAGAAAGAGCAATTCTCAAATTCATTTGGAATAACAAAAACCCCAGGATAGCAAAAACTATTCTCAACAATAAAAGGAGTTCTGGGGAAATCAGCATCCCTGACCTCAAGCTGTACTACAGAGCAGTAGTGATAAAAACTGCATGGTATTGGTACAGTGATAGGCAGGCAGATCAATGGAATAGAATTGAAGACCCAGAAATGAACTCCCACACCTACAGTCACTTGAACTTTGACCAATATGCTAAAAACATTCAGTGGAAAAAAGACAGCATTTTCAACAAATGTTGCTGGTTCTACTGATGGTCAACATGTAGAAGAATGCAAATTGATCCATTCCTATCTCCCTGTATAAAACTCAAGTCCAAGTTGATCAAGAACTTCTACAAAAAACCAGATACACTGAATCTAATAGAAGAGAAAGTGGGGAAAAGTCTCGAACACATGGGCACAGGGGAAAAGTTCCTGAACCAATGGTTCACCAATGGTTTATGCTCCAAGATCAAGAATTGACAAATGGGACCTTATAAAATTGCAAAGCTTCTGTAAGGCAAAGAACACTGTCAACAGGACAAAATGGCTACCAACAGATTGAGAAAATATCTTTACCAATCCTACATCCAACAGAGCGCTAATATCAAATATATACAAAAAAACCTATTACAAATGGGGAACAGAGCTAAACAGAGAACTACCAACTGAAGAAACTCGAATGACTGAGAAGCACCTAAAGAAATGTTCAACATCCTTAGTCATCAGGGGAATGCAAATCAAAATGACCCTGACATTCCACCTCACACCAGTCAGAATGGATAAGATCAAAAACTCAGGTGACAGCAGATTCTGGCAAGGATGTGGAGAAAGAGGAACACTCCTCCATTGCTGGTGGGATTGCAAGTTGGTGCAAAAACTCTGGAAATCAGTCTGGCAGTTCCTCAGAAAATTGGACATAGTACTATCTGAGGACCCAGCTATACCACTCCTGGGCATATGCGCAGAAGATGATCCAACATGTAATAAGGACACATGCTCCACTATGTTCATAGCAGCCATATTTATAATAGCCAGAAGCTGGAAAAACCCAGATGTCCCTCAACAGAGGAATGGATACAGAAAACGTGGTTCATTTACACAATGGAATACTACTCAGCTATTAAAATGAATGACTTCATGAAATTCTCAGGCATATGGATGGAACTTGAAAATATCATCCTGAGTGAGGTAACTCAGTCACAAAAGAACAAATACGGTATGTACTCTCTGATAAGTGGATATTAGCCCAAAAGTTCAGGACACCCATGATTCAATTCACAGCAATTGTTGGATTGAGCATGGGGTCCCAGGTGGAGGAGTTATAGAAGGGACTGAAGGAGCTGAGGGAATTGGCAGCCCGATGGTGGGCGAGCAACAGTGTCAACTGGTCAGGCACCCATGTGCTCCTAGAGACTGAACCACTAACCAAAGGATGCATATGGAGGGACCCATGGTGCTGGCCACATATGTGGCAGAGGAGGGCCTTGTTGACCCTCAGTGGGAAGAGAAGCCCTTGGGTCTGAGAGTGTTAGATGCTCCAGTATAGGGGAATGTCAGAGAGGGAAGATGGCATTGGGTGGGTGCGGGAATACCCTCATAGAGGCATGAAAGGAGGGATGGAATAGGGGGTCTCCAAAGAGGAGACCTGGAAAGGGGAAAACATTTGAAATGTAAATAAAGTATCAAAAAAAAAAAAAAAGTAGCCCTGTCAGCTTCTGTGGCTGTGTATTAGTCAATTGTTGATCAAGAGCAAAACTACTTCATGTTCATGGGGGATGGGAGAGAGAGAGAGAGAGAGAGAAAGAGAGAGAGAGAGAGAGAACAAAATGACATGTAATTATGTTGCTCACTAAACATGTTGGTTTGCTCTGAAGGGGACAAACAGGAGGAGGGAGAAAAGAAGGCTGAGGATCCAGGATATTTGTCATCGAATATGTACTTGTATAGGATGTCCTTATGGAGCACTGTACCATGATCATACACAATGAAGAGTTTTTCAAGTCTTAGGCAACATGGTATTTTTTTGAAAGCCAACCCATACCTCTGAATCTTTTACACATTAATTATTTTAGTTTTGATCATAATTTCTTCAGTCTTAAATTAGGATTGGCAAAATACAAAATGTGGTCACCAAGCACACATCTTTGCAAAAGTTGTTAAACTTGTCAGACTCCCCGACATGTCCCCTTGGCTCTATAACAAGGACAGCTCTATTAAGCTGTTGGTGATTTTAGTTTTCATTGATATTATATGAATTATACAAGTGCTTTCATATAATAAAATGAATCATCACTGATTACTAGTAGGAGTTTAAATAAAATAAATAACTAAATAGATTACTGATGCCTGCTTCCTGTTTAGGGTAAAAGCTACATCACACAAAGTGGTCCTGAAGTGCTTTGTCTGAATTACCTCAGAGATGACTTACAGGATCCATAAAGTCTACTCTGTAATTGCATACAGTACCACTGAAGCTGGAGTGATAGCACTTGACCATTGGTTATTAAAATCTGTATCCATTAGCAGTCAGAGCTTATGGCATAACACCAAAAGGGCTTGTAAAACACACATTTACAGGAGCCACAACAGCATTACTAAAGATCCCAGGTCAGATTTGTGATGATTCCATTGTCTGCAAAGCCACACCATGAAACCTGAAAGCCTTTGATCTGAGCAGGGCACCTAAAATGCAAAGTCCTGTATCCTAACCCAAAATGCTGCTAGTGAAATTGTCCAAGGAAGCAACTTTAACCCACTGAAACAACTCAGAATCTGGGTACCATGACTTCAAATGAGAAACAGTCGTGTAGAAGCCTCACTGAATTTTCCTCTAGAGATAGACCCGAGTAACATATCTGAACATTTTCTTTGCTTACATGATAAACTAAGTATAACCCACGGTCCCTTGTATGAAATTCATTTGGGAGTTTGTCAGACTGTGGAACTTCCATATCTAACGTACATTTTATATACTATAAAGAAAACACATATAAAGCCATCTAAAACAGGAATTAATTTTAAGTTTTGTGAGACAATGTGCTTTCCCTGAGGCAAGGGAAAATGCAATAAGCATTAAAATTATGCTGTACATATTGGCGTAATTACGTAATACTAAAGGTTGGCTTTTTCTCTCCAACTCGACTTGTGACAGCTGATACCTCTAAGAAGAGACATAAATTAGGTTAGGCTGATGAAATGGTGTACTACTTAATTCATAAAGTTCAAAATCATTAAAAATTGGTACAGAGACTGAGAGATTTCCAGACACTCAGATTACAACAAAAATAGTCATTACAATTTTAAAAGCCATAACTCTTTGCTTAGGACTGACATTCTGTTTACTTACAGACTGTCCATTTATCTCACGAGGGGCTTCCATTGAAGACTTCTTCACAATTATATATGGGCTATTAGCAACGCACTTCTTCAAAGGGTTTCAACACCCCACACCTGTGTGGAGCAGAAATCATACAGCCGTGTTAATAGTGGGCATACATCTGCACCCTTCCATTCACAGCATACACAAGCCAAGAATGCTTACTTCACTGAATGAATCTCTAAAATAAATATTATGGGATCTCTGTTTATCACAATTTACATGAGCCAAATGTCACCAAATTACAGCTCGCTGGTGCCTGCTGTCAGCAGCTGCAGCTGTAGAAGAAAGTCGAGGAGCAGACTCCCAGAGAGCTTTACACATGCATTATTTTTGAGCCAACAGTACAGAACATGTTTCCTCCTCTCTTTTTTCATTTTGAATTCAGTTTCTCCCCTGCTATCTGTCAATGTCAGCAGCCCCACAATGCAAAGAGGAAGTACTAAGAAAAAAATGACTGTGGTGCAAGCAAGGATGAAAGCCAGCACGAGGCTGAGTGCTTTCCCCTTAGGGCATGGATATTGTCATACTAATTCTTTGCAAGTTGACATTGGAGCACCATTTCATGGTTGATCAATTCTGCACCTTCAGACACTCAACACCGCCAAGAAGGCAATGTTTAAGAGGTTTCAAAAGAGAGTCAATAAATGCAGTTCTTTACACTTAACTCTCTTCAAAAAGATAATGTGGCCATCTAGCTTCCCGATCTCACTCAGAATCACTTTCCGTGGCTATTGTCAAATAAAGAACTTAAAAGGTACTCTCTGGGTTTTGCATTTGGACTTGAGAACCAAGTCTATATGCCTCAGAATGGAGATATGTAAATATGTAATAAGCATAAGAAAAAGCTTTAATACTAAGATACGATTTCGAGACAAAGAACACGTGGTAGTTTAATTTTACGTTCATTGGTTCTGGATGTTCAAATGTTAGGAAAACCATAAGGGAAAAGACAATATTTTGAGTTTTGGTTTGATGGACATCAACAGGTCAGGCAAATAATGAAGATTGTGTGGGCCTCTGTTTACTCATCTGTGAAATGGAAGATTCCAACTAGGTGATATCTTTTACCTTTATATTTTACATGAATATTATTCTACTTTGCTTTCTGCTGCTGTGGTAAATGCCATGACCAAGAGCAACTTGGGAGGTACCAAAGTGTTTATTTGACCTTGCAGTCCATAGCTTAAGGATGTCATCACAGAAACAGAAGCAAACATCATGGAAGGCATGGTGCTTACTAGCTTGCTCTCCCTGAAGGGTGCTTGGCTAGCTTTCTCATGTACGTACGGTAGCATGGTGCCACGCTGTGGACTGGATGCTCCTATAGCATTCAAGAAAATTTTCCACAGGCATACCTACAGGACAAGATTCTCTCACCCCAAGTGTGTCAAGTTAACAAGACTAGCCAGCACGATTTCATATTTTATTATTTGATAAATACATACATAATTTCCTGGTAAAATAGTCTAAGCATACTTCACTTGAAAAGTCATCTTGGGACATTGGGATAATCCTCCTAGTTAGTTTGCTTTTAATTATCAATGCTGAAAAACATGTATCAACGCTATAAAACACGTGACCTCTCCACTGCCAACAATAAGGTGAGTCTCCTTGGATGAGGTAGGACTTGTGGATCCTGTTAGAAATTAGAGAGTGCTTTTTAAATGTGCTGTTATTTGTAATTTTACCAAGAAATCAATCAATTTCATGAGTCCAAGTCATGAGTTCAACTTCAGAATAAATAAAAATTGCACTGCTCAGTGACACCCATTTAGCCAGGAAAATACAACACAGTACTCTTTTGCATGTATGCACAAAATTCCCAAAGTGCACATCACAGTTCACAAGTGCTGCTTTATAGGATTCCCTGCCTACTTAAGGGAAAGATATAACAGAACAGTCTCTTCTTTTCATTGCTTACATTTGTCTCTGTAAGGGTGCCCACTTTTCTAGGCACTAAGGTGGGGGTTGGCAGTCAGAGTCACAATCCTTCTTCACACCAGCAAGACATGCCACATTTTTCAAAGTGCCCGCAGTGCATCCATATCTGAGAACAAAGACTCACTGCTCACAGTGGTGAGCAGGCTAAGACAAAGCCCCTGTGATTTTCCATAAATTGTCATCTTCCCCATACCTGTCCTGAGCACATATTTTAATCAGAATCTGTACATCTGATACCCAGTGTTGCTGGCCATGTGTT
Organism: Rhynchomys soricoides; assembly: GCA_019843965.1. Lineage (NCBI taxonomy): Eukaryota > Metazoa > Chordata > Mammalia > Rodentia > Muridae > Rhynchomys > Rhynchomys soricoides. The sequence goes on along the minus strand of JADRCH010000109.1, from coordinate 3,192,577 downwards.
TCTTTCCCATACTTCCACATTGAACTTCCAGGGGTATTAAGAATGGTCAAGTTACATGAGCATGAAAGGTATTTCATCTGTAATTTCATTTCTGCTGAAGATGAAGCTGTTCTGTACTAAATATCATGTTTGTTATTGTTTCCTGGGCTCAAAAGAAAGGGCAGAGATTATGGAGAAGTCAAAACAGTCAGCATTCATCTGCTTCAGGTAGAGGTTTCCACCCGAAAGGCTACCACTCAGAAATTTGGGGAAATCACAGAGGGCCATGGACCTTATTTACAAACTCTGTGCTGCTTGCTAAATCAGCATAGTTGTTTCCAGATTTCCCCATGTCAATCCAAGCCATGAAATATATGACATGACTGAGCCTACTGATATTTAGGAGCCTGGCTCAGACAAACCCTTAATTCCCTTGCCGGACTTGATCTTTCATGGTTTATAAATAAGCCTGCCTCCATTACAGCATTTATCTAGTGGGCCTGCAATTATCTCTCTACCTGTCTCTTTGACTCGCTGCAGCTCCTTGAGGTCTAGGACTATGCTTTGCTTTATTGTCCTGGTCACATATGGCACTCATTAAATATGTTTTGGATGAATCAGCAAATAAATTCGAGGGTGGACGAGTAGTGCTAATGTTTGACACCATTTGAATGGATGGAAGTATTGAGCTAGAATTCAGAGAACGATTAAGGAGTGATATTATCATCAAGCGGCTTACAAAGCATCCATGGACATGCTGGCTCTAACCACGTTTTAGTTACCCCAAGAAGTGGGCTCCAGCAAAGCAGGTGACCCGATTCCTGTCTGTCTGAACACCTACTTCTCTGTAGTTATCCATTCCCAAAATGGTAGAGACCTACTATAATGCTTAATTTAGAGTGAATTTCAGTCACCTAGGAAAAACTTCATCTCTGGATCCATATGTGTGGAATGTTCCAAAGATGTTTAACTGAAGAAGGAAGGCTTGTGCTGCTGTGTGTGACGCCATGCCTTGGGCTGCAATCCCAGACTAGATAAAACAGAAACACGGAGAAATCTAATTACTAGTAATCACTTCTCTGCTTCCTGCCTGCGGGATACAGAGTGTCCTGCCTCCTTGTCCTCCTGCTGCTGTGTCCTTCCTCCATGGCAGACTGTGTTCTAGTTTGCCTTCTGTTTGTTTGATAAACACTTTGACCAAAAGCAACTCAAGGAAAAAGATTCATTTTGACTCACTGCTCCTGATCTGTGATCATGGGAGCCAAGGCGGAATCTCAAGGCAAGAGTCTGAAACAGGAACCAGTAAAGGAGACTGCTTACTGGCTTGCTCACAGTTCAGTCAGCCCTTTTCATATACAGCCAAAGCCAATATGTACATACTGGGCTGCCCCCCTCACGCATCAATCAACAATCAAGAAAATGCCACATAGACATGCTCATGGGCCAGACTGATGCAGGTAATTCCTCAACTGAGATTTCCTTTTCCCAGGTGTGTCAAGTTGACAAACCAAGATAGATCGTCACAGATAATCACGGCAAACCATAGTTCCAAATAAACTCTTCCTCCTTAAGATGCTTTTTGCCATTTGTTCACAGCAGTGAGAAAAGTAAGAAGTGTACTCATGTATAAGTACATGTGGAGGTGACTTTAGGTGGGCTTCTCAGTCTTTGCCTAATCTAGGCGTGGCCCCTAAAAGAGGATGCAATAGTGTCCACTGAGAATAATCTTTTTGGACTTGTTTGGTACTACAGGCAGACACTTTGGTATCGGGGTGCCCCTATGGAACAGGGTGCTAGAAGTCAGGTAGAGATTATGCACCCACAAACCATCCTGACAGACTAACCACTCATCTGTGTGTTTGCTCCAAATGGTAAAATCCTTCATTTGCCCACACGTGGCTCAACCATGAGAAGGACCTGTACAAATTGTCCTTGAACTGGTACAGGACAGACAGCTACCCTTGTGCTGGCTGCTAAAATGCAAGGTGCTCTCGAAAGAAACCAAGGGACTTAGCAGTACCTTGGGCCCTACCTGTAAAACCTAAATCCTGAGATTGGTAGGGCTGGTAATCTGCTCTGAGCATAAACAAAAGGTCCTGAATCCCACATCATCATTGCATCATCATAGAATTCCTAGGAAGAAGGGCACCCTGGGCAAACAGAGAAGTTGCTGAACAGGGTTCAGCTGGGCATGCAACCTAACTCTTGTGTCTTCCACATTCCTGGGGCCACCTGGTTGCTCTCTAAGGGCACACAGAGGCAGACAGCTCTCTCTAAGGCTAACGCCCATCAGCCATCCCCATCAGACTCCTTGAGACCTATGTTTTACAGCTGGAGGGAAGAACCCTGACTTGTAGTCACAGATTGGATTAGATACTTGCTTAGAAAATTATTTTTGAAAAATAATCCCCCAGGCAAAGAAAGAACGCTCTTCAGTATGAGAAAAAGACATCTTTTTCAATACCTGAGGGAACTAGACTTTCTCGAGTCCTTGAAGAAGGCCGGCTGCAGGATGTATGGAGGATGTCCATTACTGGCCTTCACTGAAGAAAAGGAGCTGAGGGAAGGAAGCAAGGCTCTGGGCTGCTAGTGAAAAGCTCATTTTGTTCAGTGCATGCGCCCACACAGGATTAGTGGACTCTAAGAATTCCATTCCTTTGCCACTATAGTAGAAGGCGTTCCAATGAGCACACGTCAGCAAATAAACAGTGTGAAGTGTTAAACTTAAGCACTGATAAAATAGTGAACTCTATAGAAACCAAGGATGGACTCTGCTAAGAACTTAGGAGAATACCTCTTAAGGGGCCAGAGACATAGTGTTGTTGGCCCCCCTGTGATGACATAATTATTCCCATACAGCTCTGGGCATACTAGGAAACAGTACTGTACATATTATTGTGACCATTAAGCTTATCAAAATATGAAACATAGACAAAATCATGTGAGCCAAAACATCTAGTTAACATTTAGAGCCTAAATTTCTCCAAGCTGTTGCCAATCATCCTCCCAAATCGATAGTGTGTGTTTGTGTGTGTGTGTGTGTGTGTGTGTATGTGTGGGAGTGTACACATCACTTTAATGTCATTCACCTTGTTTCTTGAGAGAGGGTTGCTCACTGGCACTGGTGGCTTACTATTTGGACTGAGCTGGCTGGCCAGCAAACTCCGGGAATTCTCCTGCCTCTTCTTTCTAAGATTACAAGCATGTATCACAAAACCTGAGGCCTTTCCTTGGACACTGGTGTTGTAACTCAGACTCTCATGTGTGTGTGGTGCTCACATTACTTACTGAGTTATTTCCCCAACTCCTGTGCTTGATGGTCTTTACAAAATGCTTCAAAATCTCAGAACCCAGAGCTTCCGACTTTAGCAAAGTCATTTGCTGAATACAAGAGAATCTCCCCACATGCACACATGCTATCTTCTTATACATCTGCTAAGATAAAGACTAGCATTACATCTTGTGTGAAGTCAGCTTTTAGATTGGATCTAGCTCATCACAAGGTCCTGTCTGCTAAGTGTGCAAAGTAGACAAAGAAAAGGTTGAAGTCGGCAAGCCATTGAAACAGTATTTCTGAATTAAAGAAAAAGGCTAGAGGTAAAAACAGGGAATGAGAGAATTAGGAAAAACGATTTCCTTGTTACTTCATGTAACATATGTATTTTATTTTCTTCCTGCTGGTATTGAAAACTGGATTGTTTTAGAGGGCGCATTAGTCATCGGTAATGAACCCCATCAGACACTTCATACCTGTGGCTCCCCCGTGAAAGAGTATTTTCATTAGAGCACACCGTGGCTTTGCTCTTTGCCTTCTCATCAAGTGTTGAGTGTTCTAACATTCCTGAGAGGGAAAAGGAAGCTGTCCATCGAACATTGCTTTATGGAAAAGAAAAGAGCTATTCTGAGTTATGCCCCAGAAGACTACACCTACAGATTGAGTAAACGCACCAAATCAAGGGGGCCCTAAGAAAATTTACAAACAGAAGCCTGCAGTGAAAGGAACCATTGGATAAATGACCTGCAGAGAACTGTGGAACTTAGGCATCCGGGGCTCCAGAAGCCACAGGCACTGACTGTCACCTTCCTTTGCTTTTCTTTGCCTTCTTAAGAAATTTGGTTCCATCAAGGATTAGGCATGTGCACATATGCCATCCTCAGGAACCCCACACCCAGGCCTTTCAGGAAGAAGGGGTGTGGCTCACCCCCTGAAGCCCCTGCTTCAGAGCAGCTTGGTCTGTACTCAGGCAGAGGCTTCTGCTGAGGCAGATTTGCTTTAGGGAAGCAAATTCCTGCCCTCAGTCTATTTTATAGTTTTTGTTCATTTTCTGACTTTGCTGATTTAATGGCTTTTGTTGTTATGTTTTATTCTGAAGCCTGTTTATTCTTTATGTAATTTCCAAATGAGTAAGACTAGGCTTATTTTTTGATTGTTATATATTTATATGTGTTTACAGAAGATAACATGGTCTTGCAGTATATGTATATATTGCATGGTGATAGAATTAGGGAGGTTATTACGTGCATCACTTATAGACATCTATTAGTTCTTGTAGTGAGGTCATTTAAAGTCATTTATGGCAGCTGTTTGGAAGGATGCACTATATTACCATCAGCTTCAGTCACCCTATAGTGCTATAGAATTTCTACATCTGTGACTTAGTCTAATTTCATATAAAATCAAAGGCAATTAGACACAGATAAGGAAAGTGACAATATACTTATTTGGCAAATAAAGATGAATCCAAGCTGTTCTTAAGAATGGCAGACCTATACATTATTTTTGATATAGCATTTATTTATATTAACAGTGTTAAGAAAACTAATTCCATGCTTACTGATAGTGCATGGTTGAATAGATGCAGAAATTGGATACTACATAGAACATACCTTGAGAGCCTCAGCCTGCAAAGTCCTGTGTGATGAGGAACTTGAGGTGTTCAACAAGAATGATTTAAAACACAAGTAGCCATGACACATCTGCAGTGTCACCAGACTGGGTATTGCCACCCCTGTGTCCTCTGACAGCATGTTAGCATGCTCATCTGTGTGTCACAGAAATGGTTTTTAGCCTTTAAGGAATTTTAACTTCCTTAAGGAACGTGTTCCAGACCAGCTGGTAGGGAATGAAGCAAAACGAAATCATTTCTACTCAGTGGTTCTCTTTGCGCTAGTCCAAACTCAGCAGCTCTATCGCAATGATGAATCGACTTACTTTATTTAAAGAGGAAAAAGAAGAAGAAGAAGAAGAAGAAGAAGAAGAAGAAGAAGAAGAAGAAGAAGAAGA
>JADRCH010000109.1:3154787-3176369 GCA_019843965.1 Rhynchomys soricoides | reverse complement strand
AGAGAGAGAGAGAGAGAGAGAGAGAGAGAGAGAGAGAGAGAGAGAGAAAACAAAACAAAACAAAGACCCCAAACCCAAACTGTATAAAAAACAGAACAGAGGTGTAGAACCCCACACGTGGTTCTGTAAATTGGAGGGGAGGGGGAGGGGGGCGGGGAGAGAAGTGAAAGTGGAATCAGGATAGAGCCTTCCTTGATTTTCTTTGCCAGTATATATTGTTTTAACTCTTTCCAGTCCTGCTTGTCCGATAAAAGTGGAGACTAGACGACAGGTTTTCAACAGCACGGAGTTAAACTTAGCAGCCACGGCACAATGGAAATGCTTGTGGTACTTCGGAGAAGGCTCTAACAGAGATGCTGTTGGCAAGGCTGTTTCCATGCGGGAGATAGTTCCCCCCAAAGAGATATGAACAGCGCCTTTGTCTAAACTCAAGATTAAAAGATGTGTCGACTTCCTCAAACAGGATATTCGAATTTCATTCATTAATAGTGGCTCTCTCTTCTCTTAAAAAGGAGAGAAAATGAAGAAACTTTTTTTTTGTAGCTTTTGCGTTTTTCAAATCAGGTAGGCGGTGGAGTGGCTTACTTCTGGAAGTGTCGGTTCACTAATTTATTTTTTTAATGAAAGGACAGATTTCTGTAAATGAGTCTAAAAGACAAATATTGTCAACGAAGCTGCGTTCTTCAACAAGCTAAAATCAAACACACTTCATTGCAAAGCTGGAGGACTACCACCCTTTCTATCACATTGAGGGCTTAGAAAAAATAAAGAACGATTTCCCAACAAAAACAGAGTTTTGTTTTTCTTCTCTAGCATGGCTTCAATTAAGCAAACCATGTCGGCAAGATTGCAGTGAAAACCCTAGGCGATGTAAACACCCAAAGAAATTCTAGGTTGATTATATCTAGGAGTCACTAAAATTTCATTACTATGTGTTACTGAAGTAGAGGAGGCAGAGACCCTCAAAGCAGATGAGTCTGCCCCCCCCCAGTGTGTGTGTGTGTGTGTGTGTGTGTGTGTGTGAGAGAGAGAGAGAGAGAGAGAGAGAGAGAGAGAGAGAGAGAGAGAGATTTACAGAAATTTCTTCCAGTTAGGAAAAACAAAACAAAACACATGAAATGTAAATGCGAAAGGCGTACCTTGGTTTCATTTTTCTAGGGCTAAGCATGTATTTAGTAGTTCTTGAAGGCCAGTTGCCAATTCATGGATGTATGGGAATAAAACACTCATACAAGTGCCAAATGCTTGTGGTTTATGCAAACTACAGAAAATCCGGGGGTTTTGCATTTAGGTAGATAAATGGAGAGATAAAATGATAGAAATCAGTTCTGAGTTTGTTGTGGATTTATCTTCGCGATAGATTTCTTCCTACATTTCCAAAAATGTTCGTTTACAAACGCTTGTTAATATTCTAAGGACCTGGGACCAGCCCATTTCCTTACATCGCCTGTGTGAAGTGCTTGTGGAGAGGAAACCTAAGAGATGCTGGAGAGTAAAGCGATTCCTTGCAGCTAGACCTAAAGACCTAAAGAAACAGTAAGGCTTCTGGATTTTGCGAGGACGCTTTATGTGAAAAGATCTGAAGGGAACTTAAGGGCACCCATGATATAACCTCCCTATAGTGCTTTGAATAGCACCTTTTCCTCGATTTCTAGGCGGGAAAAGGAGGGGACTCTTCTAGGTAGTAGAAGTGGGGGTGAGTCCTGTGCTTCATCTGGTCCAGTGAAGAGGACAGATCCAGGAAACCCTTATGACCCTGGCCCATCCTGGATGGAACTGGTCTGCAGTGAGCCCTGCATGCTGAGCAGCTGCCTGCTGCGCGGGTCGCAGCTTCCTCGGTGGCCCTCCCGCTCGCCCTCCGTACCCTGGAGCTTCCGAGACCCGGACACTAGCTCGCTCCCGGCGGCGTCTATTACGAGCAGCTGCTTCTGCTTAGTCCTGCGAGGATCAGTTGGCCCCAGCCCACCGCCTCTCCTCGGCTTCGGCTCCTCCTTCCCCTCCCTCCCTTCCCCGCCTCTACCCCTTGCTCCGCTGTGGCTGCCGCAGGTCACCGCGGTGTCGCAGCCACCCGCCTGGGTTCACAGACCCTGGATGGGGTGCGGGGCGGGGCGGGGGTAGGGTGGGGAGCAGGGGGAAGGAGCGGGAATCGGGAGACTACAGATGGGCGCTACCGGGAGGATCCTGAGGCCTCAGGAAGAAGGGAAGGCTAGCGCAGAGCACCTGAAGAGGCCTGGGGACATCGGACTCTTCGGGTCACCTGAGGAGCCCGGGAGCATGGACTCCTGAGAAAGGCCCGTGGTGTGAGGGTGTGGGGAGGCTTCCCCGCCAGCGCTGCGGCACGTCGAGGCTCCACGACCTCCTGAGCACTGTCTCCCAGAGGTCCTCTCCTTGGTCCACTCACCCCGCTGGCAGCTTTGGCTAGAGACCTAGAAGGAGGCAGTAGCTGCGGGTCCCAAAGGTTCGGATGGGAGTTAGGCAGGAAGTCCAATCTGCAGCTCGCGGCGGTGTAGGCAGAGGAGTGGGCTCTGGGGTTGTCCCTGCCGCAGCTGGCAAAAGTCCTCTCTCTTAGCGCTGGAGAGAGGGAGTACTTGAGTCTCCGGGGTCTCTGGAGAGTGCCTTACACGGGCTGCCCTCGTACCTGGCTCCCTTGCTAGGTGCAAAGACTTGGTTTGAAACCTAGGATGCTCAGACACTAGGATGAGAAGGAGCTCTTTCTTTCAGCCAGCAGTCTGGTGGTTAGCATGGGGTTAAGATAGCTCGCACAGTTTGTTTTGCCCTCTTGGTGGGAAGTGTAACAGCATCTGGCCTGCCCAGAAGTGACCAAAGGGCCTGTCTGACCCTGAGCTGAGCATTGGGTGCTCCTGGCTGCAAAGGCAAAGGGCACACCCACCACAAATGTCAAATCCCACAGAGGAAAGGGAACCAGGCTGCTAGCCCTGCAGTTCTGATTAACAGATGGACTTTATGTAGGCTTCGGGGTCATCTGGCCAAGATAAGGCTCTTATGTCTTTATGTGGAATAATTTCTGGTGCAGGGAGAGCCACCAGGAAATTGTTTAAAGAGCATCAGCTAGCCAGGAGGTCCCAAACTCAGGATCTTACCCAAGTCTGAATCCTAGAGCACCCTCTTTAATACAACCAGAGGCAAAACGATTAGTTGGGGTGATTTTCTGTTCAGCCCGGCAAGAACCAAACCTACAATGCAGCAGTTGCGAGGAGGATATTTTAGTGTCAGATTCCTTTCTTTATTGAGCTACTTGCTTAGGTCTTCCTTCTGCCGTTCTAACTCTCTTGTGGACCATATCGTTTCTTTATTGTCAAAAATGGGTAGAGAGTCACAGTGAATGGAGTTCTCAATGCTCGTTTGTATTATTATTATTATTATTATTATTATTATTATTATTCTGCCTTACCTTAAGCCTTTACTTCTTGACAGGAGTGAAGCCATTAAAGGTGCACAGCAGGAAGCTTCTCCTACTCCCACCCCCATGTCTCCCCTCCAGCCTACCCACCTTGATAACCATAGTCTCAGGCCTAATATAGATATGCATGCTGGTCACCTAAGCTTGGAGATGATACCTCTACCCCCCCTCCCCCCAGTGTCCTCTGTCAGAGGACAAATCATTTATTTCTCCCAGTAAGGCTGCAGAATTTCTAGAGCCTTCTCTTTGGGGACCTGGGGGACACAGTTTCTGGAAGAGGACAGACTACCCTGACAAAACAGAATGGTCCTGGGGATCTTGCCATCTCAGGCTCAGTACAACAGTGAAGAACTGAGCAGGTCAAGGTGTAGCTGCCCCTTTATCCCCTTTGCTAATGTCCTGAGAGCTGTGATCCTCCGCCACACACTGCAGACAGACATTTAAACCATTTCCAGGAGAACATGTCCTCCCCAAAGTGCAGGGGGGGCGGCGGGAGGGAGAGCAGAGACAGAAGGAAAGGCACACAGAGAGAGAGACTAGGCATTTTGGAAATTCATATTAGAAGCTTTAAAAAAATGCAACAGACGCTGTGTGAAATCAACCCTCTTTAAGGAGTACTAGCCTAGGAGCTTGGCACACTGATGTGTTTGTCCTAATATTGGCAATGATCTCTCTGCCTATATCTTTTATTGGCTGCCACCTTCCCTGCTTCCAAGCTATGAACCTTCCAAGCTAAGTAACCTGAGCAAACACTTGTGATTTCATGACTGTCAGCTTAGAAAGAGTTAATTTCTCTGACACTCTGAATTAGCATATCCTAGGAGTGGGATTCTCACAAACACTACTGAACTGTTTTCTGTTTCTTGTGATAAGAGAAAGACAAATCCGTGTTTATACTCACAATTAAGGAATGGAAACTAACACAAATAGACATTTTTTTTTTTTTTTAACAAGACAAATGAATGATTCATTGGCAGGAATAAAGCTAAGTAACTGGTTCCCAGATATGCTGACAATGAATTAGGACAGAAGAAAAATGTGTAGGAGAAGATTACAGCAGCAGAGATCTCAGCAGCCAAAGCTAGGCTGCTGTCTTAATTCTTCTCCCCAAGAAATCCACAGATCACTTTGAATGAAGAGCATACTACTCTTCATTATTTTTTATATTAGCAAAGTTTTGGAAAACATTAAAAACCATACAAGACAGCAATTGGGATTTCAGGAAAAACTAAATGCAGACACCTGCTCTTCTCTCATTTCCCGGAGGAGTGCCCGCTCTCCTCCTTTTACTGCAAGTTTTGAATCTGAAATAATATTTACAGGTAATACTGAATTCTTGGTCTTGAATCTCTTAACAAAGATTTTCTCTTGCTTCCGCCATATAAAGTCAAAACACTTGCATAGTTGGTTTTTTTCTTAATTTTTCCTCTTTGATGTCACATGTTCTAAATTCTTGAGTGCATACATTATTTTATTTTATTTTTTTTAGTATAGAATATTTTAAGCTGATGCTGTCAATTTGGCTGTTGAAGCAACAGAAAGAAAACTCTCCCTCTGGCTGGCCATTGCTTGTGGAGACTGAGGGAAGAGGCAGTGGTGTGAATACCTTGGAGCTCCATCTGTGGCCTGAAGAAGGCTTGCCATTAAGGAAGATCTGAAGGTTAAGTTAATTAGCTTTCCCCATTATACTGCTGGCTTCTGGAGATAGTTGTCATTTTCCCTCTAAATGTCATTATTTCGAGACCCAGTTAGCTATGATACAATTAAAAAGGAGATAATGTATATCTGACAATACAATAGTTCTTTCTTTCTCGAAAACTGAAAAAAAAGCGTAAAGTGAAGCAACCAAGCAAAAGCGTAAAGTGAAGCCAGTTGTGCCTGCCTACCATCAACAACCTGTGTAACATGGTCAAATTGGCCAGTTGCACATTTGGATTTGGATCGTTTTCTTCAGTGAATTCTTTTTGTTTGTTTGTTTGTTTTTGACTTTTCAAGACAGGGTTTCTCTGTGCAGCCCTGGAACCAGGCTGGCCTCGAACTCAGAAATCCGCCTGCCTCTGCCTCCCGAGTGCCAGGATTAAAGGCGTGCGCCACCTCGGCCCGGTACAGTGAATTCTTGAATCAATACTTCTGCTTCATGTTTTCATGTTCTCAGTAATGTTAACATATCCAGTTACAAACCCTTGCCAGTAAGAGAGAGACCATGCCCTGCTGTGCGCCTTTCTAAATACATTTAAAGAATTATGTTTTCTTTTCGTTTGGAATTAGGATTTTGATGGTGTGCTGTGTCACTGGAGTCTCCGATGGGTAATAAGTGGGCACACTTAACTTACACACTAATCACCTAGGGTGAAAACCAGGGCCACAGCAGCAGTCTCAGTACCATCTCTGATCCTGCACCTGGAAGAAACGTGAACATGTAAAAGTTGTGTGTCAGCTGTGGTCTTTATTCTGCCACTGCAGGAATGGATCAGAAGGACTAGTAGCTCACTGGCTCTATCCTGCAGACATTGAAAATAGATGCACTTCTGTTCTACTGCGGAGCAAGAAGGTAATATTAATAGATGACAAACTGTACATTCTAACAAAACTAGTGCACTATCACAATTTTTGATATTGTAATCTTTTGAGGATTACTTTGTGTTATAACTCATAAAAATTTTGGTAACTCATCATCAAATATGTTTTATGACCAATATTCAAATAGATCATAGATCATAAATAAAACCCCATTTCCCACAAATAATGTTATACCTTGTTCGCTCCAGATGGTGGCCATTTTTTTCTTCTTTCCTATGAAATGTCTAAATAGTTTTAGCTGCCTATTAAGGTATTTAAGGTAACGGAGCTTAGGAAAAGCATAGTTCCCTTGGTGCAGGCGATGCAGGACTGATCTCCTAGATGTACTTGAGAGTTTTGTTTGTTGTTTTGAGTTTTAATGGGGCTTAAAGAGTGAGTTCTATGCCCTTCCTTCATTGCTTCCCGTTCCTCAACCACCCTGGAGCTCTTTGTTTGGAGGCAGAGCAGAATAATGCTTTAATCCTCAATGTGTCCAGGTGCATAGGGCTGGATCTTGATGCCCAGAGAATGTACATGCTCTGCTACATACATGCACGGGACCCAGACAGGGCCAACAAGCTAGCCAGTGACAAAGCCCTCAGCTGCCCCTGGATCAAAGTGTAAGCAACTCTCCTAAAATGCATGCACAAGGCTTCAGGTGGTCTCAGCAGTCTGGGAATGTAAAAGTACCTGTGTAATTTTAACTCAGAACATCTCTGTTTATGCAAATTCACAGTTTAGTAAATAGCAATTGAGTTGGGGATAGAAAGTGGAACAATTAAGGCTAAAGATAGAACTCAGTAAAATAAATATCCTAATATGGGCTAACTCAATGTCACTAGCATCCAAAGTGCCGCGAGCCCCATCCTCTTCTACCCTCTGTAAGCTACACCCCAGATCACACTCACGCTTCACTTTCAGAAAGGAAGGTTCATGTAATGAAACTTTGAAATCTTTAACTGCGTCCTTCCAGAGGTTGGGAGAGAAGAAAAAAGGAGAGAGAGGGGAGGGGAGAGGGAGGGAGACAGAGAGAGAGAGAGAGGGAGTGGGAGAGAGAGAGCACTCCTGTGTAGGAAAGGGAAGGAAAACCCTGTAAAATTCTGCCTTGCTATAAACTGCATTTTGCTGAAAGGTTTAATACTTAAAGTCAAAAGACATTTTCCTGACTACTTTGGGTTTTGTCATTCATCTGGGAGAAAATCCAGGTGGCAAATTTAATGGAACTCTATAAATTCCCCAGCATAGTCTGGTTTAACACAAGCATCTCCGAGTGCAATAGCTACTTTCAGATGCAAGTGCAAATCTATTTTCTTAACAAAGGCTATGAGCATCCATTTATATATTTAATTGTTCAGAACTTTAAGGTGGGGAGAGCATTGATTGATCAAAGGAGAGAATGCAATGAATGGATAATTAAGAACAGCGTTCCCTGGTGCTGGGTGAAGGCCTTTGTAGCCTCCTGTGGGTAGTCTTATCTCTGACTTAAAGTTGCCTCAGAGCTCAACTCTTGATATTGATGTAGTTAACAAAGAATGAATCCAACACTCTGGGAAAAAGAAACTTCTTTTAAATGGTAGATTCTAGTATTTAAGGAAATTAATTAATCATTTTCAATTAGCCTAAAAGGAAAATATGCTGATATATTCTGGGGAATTTCTTAGGCTTTTCGTGTGTGTGGACTGCTAGGAAATACTCCTAATAATTACATTAGCTTCTTTCTGATTCAATTTGAGTGCATTTTCAGAGACATTCTGCAGAATGCACAAAGAATCCACCTTAAAAAATCTCAGAAATGAAAGGCTCCTAGTGCAGTTAATATTTATTATTTTCCCACAAGAGATGTGATGAAACCAGGCCTCAGAACATTTTTTAATGTTGATAGAGCAGGCTTGAAAAACCTTGTCATATAAATCAAGCTGCTCTAGGGGAAAGCCGTGTTGCTTTTAAACCGCACAGTGGGTCCGTGGGTGTGGTTATTGTGCGCTGGGTTGGATGGTGAATGTATAGATTAAAATGTATTTTGCCACACTGGTTTCCAGAGGATTGTTTTGGCCTGGTGTTCGAAACCATGAGCCAAAACTTTGGTCAGTATTTTGACAACAGAGCCAGGAAAAACAAAAAAAGGCTTAGCCTGTGAAAAAGGCAGAGAAGATATAGTGAAGGGAAACAGTAGTCCCCGCCACCGCCTTACTCGATCCATATGTGAGCTCAAACACAGGAAATACCCACCATTCACCGCAATCAAGCCAGAGGCTTGTGCATCAGAAAGTGCCTTGTGGAACTAATTGGGCTCTATTAAGATTGTCATTGACATGGGAAAGCATTTTGAAATTTTAAATCAGAACATGTAATGTACATAGAACAAGATAACAACCACATTGTTGATTCGGGGCTACAAATATAGGCAAAATACCCATGTGGACATGAGAGATTTTTATGCTAGATTCCTTAGACACTGTATTAATTATCATTCGGGACATGTTTATCTTCCTCTGCTTATAATGTTTGCTTTCAACCCCCAGTGTTTCCAGAGCAGGCAGATTTCACTGAGTGTGTTCTGGCACCAACTCACAGGCAGAGAAAACATAAGTATTGCCAGTTTAAAATGATAATCAACAAAGTTCATGGTCCTTGCGGCAAAATCAAAGTTAAAAAAAAAATAGTTCAGAATGGTGGGCCTTACAAGGAGGTTTTTATGTTATTAGACAGAATCATGTTTAGTGTAATATTAATGCGTACACACCTCTAAGTTTGCCAACAAACTTTTGGGTGAGGGTGCGCTTCCCAACTTCCATTATAGAGATCTTCGAAGATTAGCTGACCACCGCTTGCTCTGGAGCTATACCTCTCCTGTGACAACATTCCGTCTGCCCTGCAGTCGCATGTGCTTAGTTCTGACAACCACCATCATGTTATGGTTGTCAGTCACATTTGCTTTAGAGATAAGATTAGCTTGTTGCTAATATTCTTGAGCCTAAAACCTGTATTTGGTTTGCTTTTCTCCAAACATGATTTCCCCTGATTACAGGGAACATGCTGTATTTCATCTACCTGAGATTTTTTGGAAGGCATTACACTGTGTAGTCATTTGATTCAAGGTTTTCTTTTCCTTTTTTCTGTTTCATTTCTTTCTTTCCTTTTTTTTTTTTTGTATGAAATGGAACAATGAAGATGCTTTTGATGTACATTAGGAGGTAATCGATAAGTACATACAGGTTGAAGCACTGTTATGTATCTAATCTGAAAGTTGATGACAGTTTTTAGTAGTAATAATCTATTTTGTTGGTTTCAAAATGTGTGTGCTTGTGTTTGTGTGCCTGTGTTGTGTGTGTGTGTGTGTGTGTCAGTGTGTGTGAGGGCTCACTTCTAGTATAGTTCAGCATGTCTCTAATTTCAAAAACAAAATGATTGTAACTGGGGGAGGGTGGGTGTGTAATTTGTGTCTGGTAAACTTAGATTTACCATGAAGATATTGCCAAAATGGAAAGATGGGTAAGCAATAAATCATTCTAAGCTTTGATATGCTTATAATTTTAGCAACATAAAAACTGCAATGTGAGATCAGTGGGAGGGCTCAGTGTGTAAAGGTGCTTGGTGCCAAGCCTGGTGACCTAAGTTCAATCCCTGAGATGCACATGGTAGAAGAAAAGAATCAATCACTGCAAGCTGCCCACTGTCCGCCACATGAGGGGCATGCCACATGAGTGCACACGTATGTGTACAAACAAATTAAACAAAAATTTAATAAAAAGTAAAATCCATATCTTTATCTGACTTGCAAGTTCTTTGCATGGATTCTGAGGGTGAAAATTTGTCATAGGAATAAACTAATTTAAAAGAAGCTTAGGTGTTTTGACCAATTATGCCAAATTTTTTTTTTTCTGAAGAAACTGAGTCATTGAGAAATCACTGGTAAAAACACAGCTAGAGATCAGTGGCAACTGAGAAGACTTTATGATGACTCCATCTCCAATCTCGAAAAGTATATAGAAAATAATGAAAACACTCCTTAAGGTAATTTCAGAGTCTCCAAATCTCCACTGTCATTTATATTTCCCAGCTCTGTAAGAACGTTGTTAATAGAGATGGAGAGGCAGGCGGATTTCTGAGTTTGAGGCCAGCCTGGTCTACAGAGTGAGTTCCAGGACAGCCAGGGCTACCCAGAGAAACCCTGTCTCGAAAAAAAAAAAAAAAAGAGAGAGAGATGGAAATGCGCAAATGTAGATGGAAAATGGCTACCGAGGAGGAGCTAGATCAGGGTGAGATGATGCCAGTTCCCCTGGTGACAATGTTTTCTCTCAGGCAGGTCCTGTGTATACACATTCCACCAGACAATTCCTGAGGACAACTATTAAAGGCCTCACTGAGACGTCAAAGAACACCGTCTCATCATTATTTCGAACAGGGTCTATGTAAACTTGGCTGGCTTAGAACTTCCTTGCATACCAGGCTGGCCTCAAACTCAGAGATCTGCATGCCTGTTTCTCGAGCGCTTGGATTAAATGTCAATGCTACCATGCCTGGCCTTTCATAATTATTTTGGAATAAACACCTTACAAAGATTTTTGCTTTAAACCATATGGAAATTTTTTTCTTTCAGTGGGAAGAAAAAAATGCTAGGTAATATAAATGGGGAAGTGAAGCAAATTAGTTATCAAAACGCATCAATGGAGGGCTAGAATCAAGGTGGGAATAGTCGTGCACAAAGAGCTTTGTTTCGAACTGAAAGGCCTGATCTTGCATGAAGCTCTCCATTTCTCCATCTGGGAAATGGACATGGTGTAAACACAGCTCTTTGAGCACCAATGGTGGCCCTCTCGCTTAGATTGCTTAGTGCCTGCTGTAGGTAGATATGCTGGAAATAGACTGATTTGACTCTTAATCGTGGCTCAAGACAAGATAAGTCAGTCACCTCTTTGACCTTTGTACCCTCATTTGTTCAGTGGCTGAAGACCACACTTTATAATGTGCGAATTAAATTAGATAGTGTAAACCAAGTACCCAATAGAAAATCTCTGCACAGAGTAATTCGTCAATAAGTGGGCATTTGGGAAAGATTAAAGTGGGAGCAGTGATTTCTCTGTTCTTTCTACTCGACAAAAAATAGCACTAAATAACAAATTTTCATATGATAGAAGCTTGGGCCTACATTTAATCTCTCCTCTCAACAGGTTTTACGTTCACATTTATTTATCATGTAGCCAAAGTTGGTCTTGAACTCTTGATGCTGGTCCTCCTGCTTCTATTTCTGAGGGCTGGGATTATGAATGTGCACTACCAAACTCTACTTATAAATTTTCATTTAATCTTAACTTTCTTTATCTGTAAGACAAATTTATATCTATACCTAACTTTAAACTGGTAAATTTTCAAGATAGCTTTAGAGTATCTTTACATGAAATTAAATTCCTCAAAATAACAGCTCTGAAGTATAGGATATAAGAATTATTAATGAGCAAATATTTAGTAATATGTAAACTGTCATTTTGTTAGGCTAAGGTCTTAATGTCAAAAATTTGAGGCATGATCCTTAACTCTAGAAATTCGGCAAAATTACCTCATTGCCGTGAATAGGATGACAGTATATTCAAACAGATTTAATTCTAAAAAGTAACTTTGAGACAAGCCTTTCATTTAAAGCCAATTGTGCATGCATATAATGCATATAAATTTCATGCAACAACTTATAAATGCCAGTGAGTAAAACATGTGAAAGATAATATAAAATAATGCTTCTGTCTTTAAGAGAAGACTGTCAGTTGAGAATGTTCTGGATGACAGGCACACTGTAAGGCACCAAGAAAAGATCAAGGCCTTTGGGACAGTACCTCTGTTCTTTATACTCTGACCTTTTCTATGGTGCACTTGGGGTGATCTTGACTAAAAATCACCCCTGAGGGTACAATGAAATTTGCTTGTTAAACCATTTAAGTGTTTTTTCAGGAGAGCACGCATCACATGCTGCTGTCTCTCTGCCACGGAATCAAAGCTTTTACTGATTCTGCAGATAAATATCATATATCAGTGCTCATGAAAAAGCCTGCTCAGAACCCAAGTTCCCATTAATCAATGTTGCCTTTGTTTTCAAATAATCAATTAAAATGTAACCCAAGAGAACTTAGAAAGAAGCCATAGTTAAGTCATGGAAGGCAATCTAGAATTCAAATATTATAAAATAATAAATTTGTATTTGCTTTCATGCAGTTTTAAATTTTTAATTTTTGTACTATAAACTGTGTTCTGTTTTAAAATTCACTTATCTCTAAGATATCGCCATAAATTTTATTTTCTAAGCAATGATACTTTTAAAATGGTTATACCAGGCAAGCAGCAATTGGAGGATTTTACAAAACCTTTTCTAAATAAGCCAACTGTGATTAGTATGCTAAAAAATAGAGAACAGTGTATTGAGGCAAAAATATCACTATTATACAGTATGAATACAATATAATATGGACCAGAAATTCCTGTACTAGAAATAAGCTAATTCAAATAAGAACAGTACAGTGGATACTTAAAAAATCAAACATTTTAACCAAGCCAAGGAAAGACTAGTTATTTAGAAGAAAATAGGAAGGATGAGGAGACAAATGGGTGGCAGGTAACAGGCATGAGGAGCATGGGGAAAGACTTTATGTCTTGAGCCTTAGGAGCAGCAGCAGCTGGAGAGAAGGTGCCACTGCGGCTAATGTTGTACACTGCTCTGGCAGAGAAGCTGGGTTGTTTCCCAGCACTAGTGTCCAGTGGTGCATGATGACCTACAACTCCAGCTCCAAAGGATGTGATGCTCTCCCCTTCATGTGACAAAACCACGCACAGACTCAGACATACACATAATCCAAAATCAAATCAATCGATAAATCAAGAAAAACGGAGGAAGAAAAGATAGTGGAGCAGGGAAATGAAGACATGGAACCAAAGGCTTCACAAAACTGGTCAACGCCATAGACTTAGAAATCACATAATGGCACATGGGCGTGGGGTCTGGGAATCTGGGTAAGAGCGAGGGAGCAGGGAATCAGCAACTCAGACTTCCACGTACCATCCTCAAGAGATGCATTAGATACACTAGAAGAAATTCTGTGTGGTTAACTAGGCTCACAATCGATAGGCGAAGTCATGGTAAGTGCTCACCTTCACTCTTTCTAAGATGACTCTTGCTCATCTCCTTAAGTGACAAGATTATTCAAGTTCTAAATGGCATTTTGAATGTGTACATACCACTATTTTGAAAAGCTTTACTACATTTATTTATTATTTAGGGGTGTGTGAATGCAGTAGATGTGTGTGTGTGTGTGTGTGTGTGTGTGTGTGTGTTAGACTCTGTGACAAGCATCTTTTCCACCTGAGCCATAGCACCAGCCTCATCATACTTTTGGAAATTAAACTAGCTAAAATTTAAGGACTAGAGAGAATCAAAAAAGGTGTGGAAAGTAAATGTCTCCATGGTTTCAGACTTAGGGTTTGGCATCACAGCTGACAATGAGGGTGTAGGTACCTATCATTTGAACCAGTGGGAGATCATTTAAGAAGTAAAAATAAAGATTTGTGAAGATTTAATTATTTCCATACACACAATGTAGTTCAAGGAAAGATTTGAGCATAAGACTTGGCAAGCAGCAGCTGAAGGAGGTGAAAACCCAGGCACCTGGCACATGTCTGAAGCTGTGCAAGTAAAAAAATGTTTGCCTGTCAATCCCAGATGTGGCTGAAAGGCCAAGATGAGAACGAGTAATTGACCATTGGAACCACCAGTCCGGAAGCCAGCAAGGACCTTAGGAGGAGGTGGCAGCATGCAATGACAGGGGTGGATTTGTGATTTCAGGGCTTTCAGGAGGTAACAAGAGATTTATACTTCTGGTAATGGCCATCTCAACTAATGTTTGTATTAAGAAAACTTAAAAATATGAACAAAATATGTTTGATTTTATAAATGCAGCAATAGATACTGAAATGTTGGGTGAGTTCAGAGCTCTGAGGAGAGGCTGCAAGTCTGGAAAAGAACCTGTAAAATGTTTGTACTTGTGACTGATCCCTTTCACCTGAGAAATATTTATGTATGTATACAAAAGAAACATTTACTGAAAATAAGTTGCAAAATGATTATTTAAAATATTTTAATAGATATGTAAACACACACATACCACCCCCCCCCACACACACACAAAGGGAATTTATTGGAATGCCTTACAGGTTGCAGTCCAACCAATCCAACAATTGCTAGTTGTTAATGGAAAGTCCAAGAATCTAGTAGTTTCTCAGTCCAAAAGCTGGTCATCTCTATATGCTGGAGCCTTGCAGAGATAGACTCCAATGCCAGTGAAGGAATGGATGTGCTCAGGGTCTCACCATATAGCACTAATTGGTCTGAAACTGGCTGCATAGACCATGTTAGCCTTGAGCTCACAGCAATCCACCTGCCTCCACCTTCTGAGTGCTGGAATGAAGGAAGTGGACCACATGTCCAGACAAGTAGATTTTACCACTTATTAATGATAAAAGACAATTTGCATATTATTCCTGAGGTACATATGTTTATTTGCCTAGCACAATAGAATCCAAGTGTTTATTTATTTAATTCTATGCTGAGAAACGATGGTAGAAAACTGTTAAAGGTTTTATTTTCTGTAAAGAATTATGCTTCCATAAGCGTAGAAAATTTTGCATGCACAGTAAAAATTCTGCAATTCATAATGCAGGATTGTCTCAAGTCTGAACCCATGGGTCTCAGGCAATGTTTGTTGGTACTGCATAACCTTCGGGTATGCACAACGCTGAGTGCACACGTTATATGTTCAACAATGCTGAGTGCACACGTTATATGTTCAACAATGCTGAGTGCACACGTTATATGTTCAACAATGCTGAGTGCACACGTTATATGTTCAGAACCACTACCGTGCAGTCTTGTGATACAAGACCGTAAAGTTTTGACAGAAACACCTCAGAGTCATTACACACTTGTCTTAAAATTTATTTTTGTCGCTATGTATTCAGAAAGCCTTCACTATTGCCTAATTGTTTTATGACCCCATATTTAGCTTCACTGTCCCTTATGTGGTCATGATCCAACATTTAAGATGCTTTGGGATAGAGAAAGGAGACTCGTAGCTCTGAGTGTATTTGTTGACAAGGAAAGGTGTGTTCAGGAAGACCAGTAGTGATTCCACCAGATTCAGAGATCTTGGAAGCCAACTTGGTTAAGAATTCTGAAAGTTTACAGATGAAAAAGGGAAAGAGGATGGGGGATAACTGAGTCAAAACAAAATGCTTGCTAAACAAACCTAAGGATTTGAGTTTGAGCTCCAGCATCCACATAGAAAATGCATAACAGCTTGCGTGTGCAATCCTAGCACCGGTGGTCAGATAGGGATGATGGGTTTGCTGGCTGGCTGATCTAAGCTAATTAATTAGTGAGTTCTAAGTCCAGTGAGAGGTCCTTTCTCAAAAAAGAAAGGTGGAAAGCCCCTTTAAAAGGTGATGAAGACCATCAAGGTGAGCTGGTGGTCTTTGATACCAGAGAAAACACATGCACACGCAACCCGCGTGCAAGTGTGCACATGCACACAAAAGACAGAGAAGGGAGAAAAGAAACAGAAATCAAACGAACGTAGCTCAGGCGGTTTTTATTCACCTTGCCTAAACGTGGAAATTAGATTGAAATGATCTGGGCTTGTTATTTTCCTTGTGTTTTTGACATTAGGGAAAAAAAAAAATCTCTCAGTTGTAGAAATAAGTAGACTTGATAAAATAAATGATATAACGTAAGGTTTTCTTGACCACGTAGAGTTGGATAAATGCCCAGAGGACTGTAAATCACAGTACCACAGAAATGTTTGCGTACATGTGACCTTTAACGTTTTTAAATTTAAAACTTTTTTTCTCACCTGATGTCTGGTCTTATCCTAGTAAAAGTTTCAAAGTACTTGGAAAGAATGCATATGTTAAAGGGGGGCTCTACAGACAGCATCTGTCTAAGTGCTGTTTGTGTTAAAGGGGGGCTCTACAGACAGCATTTGTCTAAGTGCTGTGTGGGTCTTCTATGCCCTTACTCATTTTATCAGCAACTACTTCTACCAGATACTCTTGACTGAAACATGATTGAAAACTAGTTTTTCTTATCACATATTTCAGTTTTAATTTCTTATATTTTGAAGCTCTCTTATTTTTTTTTAATTTTGAAAAGTAATGTTTTATTTCTTGATAAATTTGACTCAAAAAAACCAAACAAAACAGAAAAAAGTAATAAAAATAACAAAAACAAACATAAACAGCTACAAAATTAATTCAAAATACCTATATATTGACAACTGAAATACAATTCCAGGATGGTTATTTTTCTGTTGTTCAGATCTTCACACACACACAAGCATATATTAAACATGCTAACAACATCTTCTATATACAGTAGTTTGTAAGTCTCTGATGGATTTGCTACGGTATGCAGTAGGTATACATACCTGGCACAGAGACGTCATACTTTAATTATCGCAGTCCTTGGAATACTTTGGTGTCATACAGAGATAAATCTTAACTTCTAGGTATTAATTCAAAATACTGAGTATCAAGCTGGCACTTGAAAATCAATTTTTGCTGAAGCACTAAAATGTGCGATAAGTTTAAGTATTCAACAACAAATGATGAATGAAGAAAATATGCTTTACATATGCAAACCAAAGGAAACTGAAGTTTTGTTTTCCAGGACAGTGGACATGACTAAATTTAACAATATTGGGCAAATTAAGTCAACAAAAGAAAGGTAAACATCACAGTTTTTCATTATTTGTGTTATGTTCTATATGCACAAAGAAATCATTCTGCCATGTATATATAACATGTAATAGAAGTAAAATTTCCTGCAGGGTAAAATAGTCTACTGGGAGGAATGTAGAAGGAGGAGAGGTGGTGTTACGGGGAGAGCATACTCAGTGTACATTATATACTTATTTCACCACATTTAATAGAAACAAGATAAAACAACGGGAGATCCCCCCATGCATGTATAAATACATATTCGAACATTTTTCTCTAGCTTAGGTTAATCTCGGTATGTGACATTTACTAGTCAGGTGACTGGAAGATTTGGATTTTTTTTTTATTTTTTTAATTTTCATATTTTATTTACATTTCAAATGTTTCCCCCTTTTCAGATCTCCACTTTGGAACCTCCCCATTCCCTCTGACCTCCCCCTGCCACTATGGGGATATTCTCCAACCCACCTTCCCAACCCCCCACCCACTCTTGTCTTCCTTCCTTGTCATTCTCCTATACTGGAGGATCTAACACTTTCAGGCCCAAGGGCCTCTCCTCCCCCTAACGGTTAACAAGACCCTCCTCTGCAGTCTTTGTGGCCAGCACCATGGGTCCCTCCATGTGTATTCTTTAGTTGGTGGGTCAGTCTCAAGAAGTATCGGGGATGGGGGGGGTCAGGCCAGTTGTCACTCTTGCTACCTCCTGGGGCTGCACACTCCCTCAGCTCCTTCAGTCCTTTCTCCAAGCCCTCCATCTGGGACCTCGCACTAAGTACTACTGTTGCGGCGAAGTGACTCTTGGGTATTTCAAACTTTTGGGATAATAACCTCTTAACAGTGAGTACATACCATGTTCATTCTTTTGTGACTGCGTTACCTCACTCAGAATGATGTTTTAAAAATTTGTCTACGAATTTCATGAAGTCATTGTTTTTAATAGCTGAGTAGTATTCCATTGTGTAAATGTACCCCATTTTCTGTATCCATTCCTCTGTGGAGGGACATCTGCGTTGTTTCCAGCTTCTGGCTATTATAAATATGGCTGCTATGAACGTAGTGGAACATATGTCTTTATTACATGTTGAAGCATCTTCTGGGTATATGCCCAGGAGTGGAATAGCTGGGTCCTCAGGTAGTATTATCTTCATTTTTCTGAGGGTCCACCAAACTGATTTCCAGAGAGGTTGTATCAACTTGCATTCCCACCAGCAATGGAAGAGTGTTCCTCTTTCTCCACATCCTTGCCAACATCTGCTGTCACCTGAGTTTTGGATCTTAGCCATTCTGACTGGTGTGAGATGAAATCTCAGGGTTGTTTTGATTTGCATTTCCCTGATGACTAAGGGTGTTGAACATTTCTTTAGGTACTTCTCGGCCATTCGAGTTTCCTCAGTTGAGAATTCTCTGTTTAGCTCACTTCCCCATTTTTGGATAGGGTTATTTGGATCTCTGGAGTATAACTTCTTGAGTTCTTTGTATACATTGGATATTAGCCCCCTATCAGATGTAGGATTGGTAAAGATCTTTCCCCAATCTGTAGGTTGCCGTTTTGTCCTATTTACAGTATCCTTTGCCTTACAGAAGCTTTGTAATTTTATGAGGTCCCATTTGTCGATTCTTGATCTTAGAGCACAAGCCATTGGTGTTCTGTTCAAGAACATTTCCCCTGTGTCCAAGTGTTCGAGACTCTTCCCCACTTTCTCTTCTATTAGATTCAGTGTATCTGGTTTTATGTGAAGGTCCTTGATCCACTTGGACTTGAGCTTTGTGCAGGGAGATAGGAATGGATCAATTCGCAATCGTCTACATGTAGACTGCCAGTTGATCCAGCACCATTTGTTGAAGATGCTCTTTTTTCCACTGGATGGTTTTAGCTCCTTTGTCGAAGATCAAGTGACTATAAGTGTGTGGGTTCATTTCTGGGTCTTCAATTCTATTCCATTGATCTACCTGCCTGTCACTGTACCAATACCATGCAGTTTTTATCACTACTGCTCTGTAGTACTGCTTGAGGTCAGGGAGGCTGATTCCCCCAGAAGACCTTTTATTGTTGAGGATAGTTTTTGCTATCCTGGGTTTTTTGTTATTCCATATGAATTTGAGAATTGCTCTTTCTAAGTCTATGAAGAATTGAGTTGGGATTTTGATGGGGATTGCATTGAATCAATAGATTGCTTTCGGCAAGATGGCCATTTTTACTATGTTAATCCTGCCAATCCATGAGCATGGGAGATCTTTCCATCTTCTGAGGTCTTCTTCGATTTCTCTCTTCAGAGACTTGAAGTTCTTGTCATACAGATCTTTCACTTGTTTGGCTAGAGTCACACCAAGATATTTTATATTGTTTGTGACAATTGTGAAGCATGTCATTTCTCTAATTTCTTTCTCAGCCTGTTTATCCTTCGAGTATAGGAAGGTTACTGATTTTCTTGGGTTAATTTTATATCCGGCCACTTTGCTGAAGTTGTTTATCAGCTGTAGCAGATCTCTCATGGAGTTTTTTGGGTCACTTAAGTATACCATCATATCATCTGCAAATAGTGATATTTTGATTTCTTCCTTTCCAATTTGTATCCCTTTGACTTCCTTTTGTTGTCTGATTGCTCTAGCTAGAACTTCAAGTACTACATTGAATAGACAGGGAGAGAGAGGGCAGCCTTGTCTAGTCCCTGATTTTAGTGGGATTGCTTCGAGTTTCTCTCCATTTAGTTTGAACCTCTCTTATTAAGCTTAGAATTATTATACCATTGGCAAGGTGTGTCCGTTTAGGATTACAAGATTATCTTTTTTTTCTAGTAATGCTTCTCTTAAATCTCATCTTTCTGTTATTAGTATATAGAACCTAGACTTCTGTTCATTCATTTTGCATTGCTCATCTTTCCATTTCTTGTATTATGTATAGAATTGTTTCTTGTAGGTAGTAGATGGCTGTGTTTTGCTTTTGAACTCAACAATGTGTACTTTTCAATTGAAGTGCCATTTACATTTAGTATTATTAATAATTCGATTTGATTTAAATCTACCATCTTATTATTTTATTTATTTTATCTTGAGTAGGACAAACAAAATGAGACTGCCTATATAACCTTCCAGACCCAGTTACATATGAAAGTGTAGGCTTCCTTTTCATTACATTTTGGTATTTTGATGGCATCAGAGCATTAAACAGAAGATAGGCCCTTCAAAGCCACTACACGTGTGAGCTCACAGCTCAAAGGCCTATGATACTGGTCCTATAGCATTTGTCTTACCTTCCGCTGCTGTCCGTTTCCATTCTCTTGGATTATTTTTGAATTCATATTCATTCTCTTTTGCTGTTGATCCATTAACTTTAGCTCTTTGCACTGTTATTCCACTGACTGCTAGAAAACATATGTGTGTTTGTACATACTGTATAGCCATGTGCTCACGTATGCATGTATGTATGTGTGTATGTGCCTTTAGGAATCTTTAGTCTAGTTTATCTTCCATTGTTCCTTTGCATTTAAGACGTTTTCTTTATCATTTAAATCACAAATGATTTTGAAGAGCCGGCATACTTTGCTCATATTACTTTATTTTTCTGTTAAGTTTTAACCTTCTCTAGGTTAATGTTTTCAATGAAATTTTTAAAAAGAATTAGTTGTTATTTTCCAGGTATTTCCCCCTTTATTCTACTTTTTCTCTTATTCAGTGATTCCAAGGACACGTACATTTGCTTTGTCAAAGCCCACTCACTGCACGTTGATCATCGGTTCTTTGTCAGTTGCCCGTTGACTTCAGTTTCATTTCAAAGCTTCCCGTGGTTTTCAGACTGGTCGTTGTTTTCTCTACAGTGATCAGTCTACAATTAATCTGATCTAGTGTGTGTTCATCTCACTACAAATTTGATTTCATGTCTAGAAATTTAATTTATGTCATATTTACTCGTATTTATCTGTTTTGTACTGCTAATGATTGGACCCAGGACATTGTTCATGTTACTCAAGTGCTTTCCAACCCAAGAATCATTTCTCAAACATAATATTTTTATTCATTCTTTGAAAATTTCACACAGGCATGTGATGTATTTTGGTCATATTCAGCTTCCATTTCCCCTTCTCAGTCCTCTTACAAATTTTATTTGCTACCAACCGCTGGCTGCCTTTCCTTTTCAATTGCTTGGTATTTTGTATTTCTATGCATCTTCCAAACTTTATTCTTGGATTCAGTTAAGTTATTTGGAAGCTGCTGGGTCTTCTTTCATGTTTAATTTTTCTCTGCTAATTGACTAGTGGTGTTTTTGTCATGGATATCTTCATTTTGGTTGTTGTGGATGGGGTGTTATTCCGGTTCCTGGGGTTTCAGAAGAGTCACGCTTTCTAATATTTGGGGGTTCTTTCTCTGTCCTTCCCTCATGCGCACATGCTTAGCCACACTCCACTGGATGCCAGAGGGAAGCCATTTGCACACCTCTAGAATTCCTTCCTTAGAGAACTCTGCTTTTTAGAATTCTGTTTTATAGAATCGGTTATTTATGTTTCCTCTGGCAGCCTCACAACTCAGGAATACACCTGACTCTACCTGAGCTCATCTCCCCAAATCACAGCCTAGAAACCTTTTTTATTCAGTAGAAGAAGAAAACATAATTTTCTTCAGTGGGGTTTTGTCCCTCAGAGATCGCTGTTATGTTTCTTTGTGTCTAAGCGTGTGCAAGTTTTTCCCCATGTATGTTGTTTGTTTTATTTTTAGGTTTTTTCTCAGGTGAGAGATTAAACCTGATTTCTGTTACTTAATTTTGTCTATGGGCAGAACTAATTTTGAATTTTAATGAGTCAAGAGTACATTATATGTAACCTCTGGGATAATAAGTAACAAAATACCACTTCATT
>JADRCH010000109.1:3116381-3154777 GCA_019843965.1 Rhynchomys soricoides | reverse complement strand
AGATGTGGAAGAAGAGAAACAGCCTGAAATATGGTGAGAATGAAGTGAAAAACTAATAAAGATCTGGTACACAAAAAGTCATAGTGAATTGGAGATTTAAACTCTAATATATTTGTAATTAAAAATTAAAGATAGTTAATTATGTAATAAAAAGACAAATGTAATACTGTATTAAGCATAAATTGAACCATAGGCTGTTTTTAAGTGTAATAATGAATACATAAAAATACAAAATAGTTGAAAGTCAAATAATAATATAAAGTTATGCCTTGCTGTGGTTAATTGCCATTACTGACTAGATTTTGAATCACCTAAGAGACACCTCTGTGCATGTATGTAAGCTCATTTTCAGAGAAGTTTGACTATGAAGAGAAAAACTTACCTTGAATGTGGATTGTATCACACCATTGCCTGGGATCCTAGACTTAATAAACAGGAGGGAATGAGTTGATCATATTCCTATACTTCTACCTCCAGACTATAGATGCAATGGACTAGCTGCTTCGTGAATGGGCCGCCTTGCCAAAGGTCTCTTGCTGGAATGCCTTCCTTGCTGTTATGGACTGTTTCTTCAACCCATGAGCAAAAGAAAGCCCCATTCAGTAGCATTGTCAGAGTAATTGAAACAGTAATAAGTGTGGAAAATTGGTACCAAGAAGTGAGTCACTGCTGTGATAACCCAGACCATGCGGGCGTAAGCTGTTGTAACTGGTTTGTGGGGGTAACGTGAAAGATTCTAAAAGCATAGGTTAGAAAAACTAGAATGTTGTCGGACATTCTTGTGGGAGATGGAGGATTGGAGGGCAAAGAGGATGCGATGCCAGAAAGTAGACAGCCTGAGGTTGAAGAGAATAGCATGGACTCTTAACAGACGCTGTACCAGAAGCATTACGTGTTCTATCAAAGAATCTGGCTGCGTCATAGTTACGTCTTGATAACTGAGGGAAGGCTGAAATTAAAAGCAATGGAAGAGTGTGTTTGGTAGCGAGACTTTGAAGGCAGTGTATTAGCTAGTCTGGGTCATGGTAACTGCTCACTCCCTCGTAGGTGTTTACAGGAACCAGAGGACCAGGAAGACATGAATGTGTATAGCTTCTCGAGGAAAGAAGAACGAGAGAGTTTATTAGTTACAGATGAAGAGGCTACAGACAATGTGTCTGGAAAGTTAAAGAGCTCACTGTGATTAATGGGAAATCTTTCACTGCGCTAAGGAAAATACAAAAGTTTCCTTAAAGGTAATATTCTACTCGTTGAAGGCTCTTGCTTGCAAAAAAATTACAAACTTGTTTGAGAAAGACTTGCTTGAGAATTCCATTGAGGGGGTTCGCTTCCTCAAAACTACCATGTAGACAATTGCTTTCCCAGGCGCAGATGCTGAAGAGCACAGAAGCCACCGTGGTTGTGGAGCCAGATCACATCTTGAGCTTGCAGAAGACCTTTGAACTGTCACTCACGTGTAGCTAGTTTTCAGGCAAAATGCAAAAGTCAAGGGAACATGGAGGTTTGCACCTAGGTTGTAGAAAGCTACTGAGACCAGACAATGCTTGCTAGGGTCAAATTCCCTGCAAGAAGCCCCTGAAAGGCCTTTTCATAAAGCTAGGCAGGTGAGATCTAAGTTATAATGATGTTGAATATGACAGGCCCATGAGACACTACTAAGGAAGGCGTCAAACAGAGATTACGTGTGGCAGGTGGCAGAAATGGAGGAATGAAGCTATCAAAGGCATCAGATAACGCCATCACAAGTCTCAGATGGGGGGCACAGATAGGTGGGGTTTGAGATTCCCTTGCTCAGATTTTGATCTTGCTTTGGTCAATATTTCCTTGTTATAATCCCATTTCTCTATTTTATAAGAGAAACATTTATTCTGTGCCATTTTACATTAGAAATATAACTTGATTTTTGTTTTACAGGGACTCGCAGTTACAGGATTGCCTCAAGCTTCAAAGGAAATTTCGGACACTAGATATTTGAACAGTGTTGAAACTATTAAGACTGTGGGGGCTTTTGGCGTTGGACTGAAT
This sequence comes from Rhynchomys soricoides, assembly GCA_019843965.1. Lineage (NCBI taxonomy): Eukaryota > Metazoa > Chordata > Mammalia > Rodentia > Muridae > Rhynchomys > Rhynchomys soricoides. The sequence goes on along the minus strand of JADRCH010000109.1, from coordinate 3,152,752 downwards.
GCATTTCACCATTGTGAGATGGCCAGGAGTAAATGGAACAGAACTGGAATGACTTAGGAGTTCATGTGCTTGAACATACCATGTCAACTTGATAAGGTATGGTCTCGTGATAGTTAATCTTTGCTGTTAATTTTACTGGATTTTAGAATCACCTTGGAGAGCTATCTCTGTGGATGATTGTGAGGTTATCCAGTGAAGTTTAATTGAGAATGGAATATCAACCCTAAATATGTCACTGTCACGTAGCTTAGGGTCCTCAATTGAGTAAAATGAAGAAAGTACCAACAGTCTTTTCCAGACAGTTGGAGCAATTGCTTCATGCTCTGCTGCCCAGACAGAGCCACCATTGTCACCATGCCTTCCCACCTCTGTGAACCCTCAAACTGGGGACCCAGTCAAATCTTTCACTCAACAACTTAAGTTGTTTCTGTCAAACATTTTGTCAGATCAGTGGAGAAGGTGAATAACCCATCAATGCTAATAACTAGAAAATCTGGAAAATGTATTAATGTCATATATAATAGAATCAAGGCAAAATGTATTCCTAAAGGTCTTGGGAAGAAGATGTAGCTGAGCCGGCAGAGTGCTTGCCTAATGTGCACCAAGCCTTCAATCTCCAGCATGCTGACAACTGGGTGTGGTAGCAGAGATGTGAATTCCAGCACTTGGGAGTTGGAAGAAGAATGGCTAGAGTTTCAGGGTCACTCTTGGCTACACTGAAAGTTCCAGGCTGCCTTCGGATATTTACAAGACAGTGTCTCAAGATAAGTATTACTAGGGATAAATGAGACATGTATTAATGATATTCTTTTAAAAATAATTAAATTTTGTTTATGTACATCAGCATGTGTCTCTCTGTGTGTATGGCATTTGTCTGGAAGTATCTGTGTGGGTCAACAGAAGGTACTGGATTCCCTGGAACTGGATTACAGGTGATTGTGAGCCACCCAACACAGGTGCTGAGAACTAAGGTTTTCTGGAAAAGAAGCAAGTGCTCTCAACCATTGCAACATCTCTCTGACCTGGCTTACTGATATTTTGATGACAATATATAATTCTGAATTTATGTGGGAAATAATCTTTATGTCTCAAATAATCCATATAAATGGAAAGACCTATAAAGATAAGTGGACAGGTCAGGTAGAAAATTTGAACATGGCCCTCTCAGTAATTAGTATAAGCCTATAATAATAAATATACTCTGAACAGTATAATTACTATTGTGACCTATCAGATACCTTGGATGTATTGAAGTCTTTTATGCAGGGGAATACAGAAAATTTCCAAATATTGATTGATCTATGAATCAAGTGACCCACAGCAGTAAATTAAGAAAAGATTCATAACTATAATATAACTAAAATAGAAATTACTAATAAAATAATATAGAAAAGGTCTCTGAATATTTGCCAAGGAGATGATATATCATTAAATAACTCATATGGATAAGCACATCACAGGGGTGATGAGATAACTCATCAGATAAAAGCACTTATGATAGCCAAACAGTGCCCGGAGAAAGCAAGCTGCCCACTTGTGTGGAAAAGCCAGCAAGAGGAGGGCTCCAGACGCAGGGACTGAGGAACAGCAGGGAGAGAGAACTGGTCTCCAAGGAATTTTGACACCTGGACTTGAAAGAAAGACAAGCCACAGTCAGAGAGAGAAAGACCAGCTAACACCAGAGATAACCAGATGTCAAAAGGCAAGGGCAAGAACACAAGGAACAGAAACCAAGACTACTTGGCATCATCAGAACGCAGCTTTCCCACCACAGCAAGCCCTTAGATACCCCAACACACCAGAAAAGGAAGACTCAGACTTAAAATCACTTATCAAGAGGATGATAGAAGATTTTAAGAAGGAAATAAATAACTCCCTTAAAGAAATACAAGAGAACACAGGTAAACAACTGGAATCCCTTAAAGAGGACACACAAAAATCCCTTAAAGAATTGCAGGAAAACACAATCAAACAAATGAACAAAACCATTCAGGAATTAAAAACAGAAATAGAAACAATAAAGAAATCACAAAGGGAGACAACCCTGGAGTTAGAGACCGTAGGAAAGAAATCAGGACTCATAGATGCAAGCTTTAATATCTCTTAATATCAATGGTCTCAACTCCCCAATAAAAAGACATAGACTGACAGACTGGATCCATAAACAGGACCCAGCATTTTGCTGCATCCAGGAAACTCAACTCCATGTTAAAGACAAACACTACCTCAGAGTAAAGGGCTGAAAAACAATTTTCCAGGCAAATGGCCCCAAGAAACAGGCTGGAGTAGCCATTCTAATATTGGATAAAATTGACTTTTAACCACAAGTCATCAAAAAAGATAAGGAAAGACACTTCATACTCATCAAAGGAAAAATCTACCAAGAAGAACTCTTAATTCTGAACATCTAGGCCCCAAATACAAGAGCTCCCACATTCATAAAAGAAACTTTACTAAAACTCAAAGCACACATTGCACCTCACACAATAATAGTGGGAGATTCCAACACCCCATTATCAACAATGGACAGATCTTGGAAACATAAACTAAATAGAGAAACAGTGAAACTAACAGATGCTATGGACCAAATGGATTAAACAGATATCTATAGAACATTTCATCCTATATCAAAAGAATATACCTTCTTCTCATCACTTCATGGCACCTTCTCCAAAATTGATCATGTAATTGGTCACAAAACAAACCTCAACAGATATAAGAAGATTGAAATAATTCCATGCCTCCTATGAGATCACTACAGATTAAGGCTGGTCTTCAATGGCAACAACAACAGAAAGCCCACATATACATGGAAGCTGAACAATGCTCTACTCAATGATAACTTGGTAAAGGAAGAAATAAGAAAGAAATTAAAGACTTCCTAGAATTTAATGAAAATGAAAGTACAACATACCCAAACCTATGGGACACAATGAAAGCAGTGTTAAGAGGAAAACTCATAGCTCTGAATGCCTCCAAAAAGAAACTGGAGAGAGCATATACTAACAGCTTAACAGAACACCTGAAAGTTCTAGAACAAAAAGAAGCTAATACACCCAAAAGGAGTAGAAGGCAGGAAATAATCAAATTAAGGGCTGAAATCAACAAGTGGAAACTAAAAGAACTATACAAAGAATCAACAAAACCAGGAGCTGGTTCTTTGAGAAAATCAACAAGAGAGATAAACCCTTAGCCAGACTAACCAGAGGGCACAGAGACAGTGTGCAAATTAACAAAATTAGAAATGAAAAGGGAGATATAACAACAGACTCTGAGGAAATTCAAAAAATCATCAGATCCTACTACACAAGCCTATACACAACAAAATTGGAAATTCTGGAGGAAATGGGCAAGTTTCTAGACAGATACCAATTACCAAAGTTAAATCAGGATCAGATAAACCATCTAAACAGTCCCATAATCCCTAAAGAAATAGAAGCAGTCATTAAATGTCTACCAAACAAAAAAGCCCAGGACCAGTTGGGTTCAGTGCAGAATTCTATCAGACCTTCAAAGAAGACCTAATACCAATACTCTTCAATCTATTCCACAAAATAGAAACGGAAGGAACACTACCCAGTTCATTCTATGAGGCCACAGTTACACTGATACCAAAACCCCACAAAGACCCAACATTAAAAGAAAACTTCAGACCAATTTCCTTTATGAATATTGATGCAAAAATACTCAATAAAATTCTTGCAAACCGAATCCAAGAACACATCAAAATGATCATTCACCATGATTGAGTAAGCTTCATTCCAGGGATGCAGGGATGGTTCAATACCCGGAAATCCATCAATGTAATCCACTACATAAACAAATTCAAAGAAAAAAAAATACATGGTCATTTTGTTAGATGGTGAAAAAGCATTTGACAAAGTTCAACATCCCTTCATGATAAAAGTCTTGGAAAGATCAGAAATTCAAGGAGCATACCTAAACGTAGTAAAAGCAATATACAGTAAACCAGTGGCCAACATCAAACTAAATGGAGAGAAACTCGAAGCAATCCCACTACAATCAGGGACTAGGCAAGGCTGCCCTCTCTCTCCCTATCTATTCAATATAGTACTTGAATTTCTAGCTAAAGCAATCAGACAACAAAAGGAGAACAAAGAATACAAATTGGAAAGGAAGAAATCAAAATATCACTATTTGCAGATGATATAATGGTATACTTACGTGACCTGAAAACTCCACCAGAGATCTGCTCCAGCTGATAAACAACTTCAGCAAAGTGGCCAGATACAAAATTAACTCAAGCAAATCAGTAGCCTTTCTATACTTGAAAGATAAACAGGCTGAGAAAGAAATTAGGGAAATGACACCCTTCACAATTGTCACAAACAATATAAAATATCTTGGTGTGACTCTAGCCAAACAAGTGAAAGATCTATATGACAAGAACTTCAAGTCTCTGAAGAGAGAAATCGAAGAAGACCTCAGAAGATGGAAAGATCTCCCATGCTCATGGATTGGCAGGATTAACATAGTAAAAATGGCCATCTTGCCGAAAGCAATCTATTGATTCAATGCAATCCCCATCAAAATCCCAACTCAATTTTTCATAGACTTAGAAAGGGCAATTCTCAAATTCATATGGAATAACAAAAAAACCAGGATAGCAAAAACTATTCTCAACAATAAAAGGACTTCTGGGGGAATCAGCCTCCCTACAGAGCAGTACTACTCTGTACCACAGAGCAGTAGTGATGAAAACTGCATGGTATTGGTACAGTGACAGGCAGGTAGATCAATGGAATAGAATCGAAGACCCAGAAATGAACCCACACACTTATGGTCCCTTGATCTTTGACAAAGGAGCTAAAACCATCCACTGGAAAAAAGACAGCATCTTCAACAAATGGTGCTGGTTTAACTGGCGGTCTACATGTAGAAGATTGCGAATTGATCCATTCCTATCTCCCTGTACAAAGCTCAAGTCCAAGTGGATCAAGGACCTCCACATAAAACTAGATACACTGAATCTAATAGAAGAGAAAGTGGGGAAAAGTCTCAAACACATGGGCACAGGGGAAAAGTTCCTGAACAGAACACCAATGGCTTGTGCTCTAAGATCAAGAATTGACAGATGGGACCGCATAAAATTACAAAGCTTCTGTAAGGCAAAGGACACTGTAAATAGGACAAAACGGCAACCTACAGATTGGGAAAAGATCTTTACCAATCCTACGTCTGATAGAGGGCTAATATCCAAGGTATACAAAGAACTCAAGAAGCTAGACTCCAGAGATCCAAATAACCCTATCAAAAAATGGGGAAGTGAGCTAAACAGAAAATTCCCAACTGAGGAAACTCGAATGGTGGAGAAGCACCTAAAGAAATGTTCAACACCCTTAGTCATCAGGGAAATGCAAATCAAAACAACCCTGAGATTCCACCTCACACCAGTCAGAATGGCTAAGATAAAAAACTCAGGTGACAGCAGATGTTGGCGAGGATGTGGAGAAAGAGGAACACTCCTCCATTGCTGGTGGGAATGCAAGCTGATACAACCTCTCTGGAAATCACTTTGGCAGACTCTCAGAAAAATGAAGATAATACTACCTAAGGACCCAGCTATTCCACTCCTGGGAATATACCCAGAAGATGCTCCAATATGTAATAACGACACATGTTCCACTATGTTCATAGCAGCCATATTTATAATAGCCAGAAGCTGGAAACAACCCAGATGTCCCTCCACAGAGGAATGGATACAGAAAATGTGGTACATTTACACAATGGAATACTACTCAACTATTAAAAACAGTGACTTCATGAAATTGGCAGACAAATGGATGGAACTTGAAAATATCATCCTGAGCAAGGTAATGCAGTCCCAAAAGAATGAACATGGTATGTTTGCACTGTTAAGAGGTTATTAGCCCAAAAGTTCGAAATACCTAAGAGTCACTTCACAGCAACAGTAGGGCTGAATGTGAGGTCCCAGATAGAGGACTTGGAGAAGGAACTGAAGGAGCTGAGGGAGTTTGCATCCCCAGGGAGGCAGCAACAGTGGCAACTGGTCTGACACCCCACCCCCCATACTCCTGGAGACTGATCTACCAACCAAGGAATACACATGGAGGGACCCCTGGTGCTGGCCACATGTGAGGCAGAGGAGGGTCTTGTTAGCCATCAGGGGGAGGAGAGACCCTTGGGCCTGAGGGTGTTAGATCCCCCAGTAGAGGGGAATGCCAAGTAGGGAAGATCAGAGTGGGTGGGCTGGTGTGGGGAAAATACCCCCATAGTGGCAGGGGGAGAGGAGAGGAAATGGGGAGGCTCCAATGAGGAAATCTGGAAAGGGGAAAACATTTGAAATGTAAATAATGTATGAAAAATAAATAAATAAATTAATAAGCACTTACACCAAGTCTGATGAACCAAGTTCAATCCTCAGGACCTACAAGCATGCTGAGGAATACACACACACACACACACACACACACACACGCAAGCACGCATGTGTGCGTGTACTCACACACACACACTCCATTAACACACATTAGATGTAATAAAAGAATATTACAAAGGATACTAGAAAATACTTGGAATTAACTAGTAATGAATATTTAACACACTCACACTGAGGGGACATTACAGTCTTAAACATATATGTAAAGCAAAACCAGAAGTTGAAAACAATCATGCATTTATCTACAGTAGGCAGAAAAACTGTTCTAATTCAGTCCAAAAAATAAGGAGGAAATGTAAAGTCCAAACATTACTGATATGGTATGGCAAAAATCTGGAAGACCCACATTTATTGGCAAAATTAATTTCGTCATCTTGAAACTTGCATAATAACTGAAAAAAAAAATCTCCTAAGTTCCTGGAACTAGATGGATCATTGATGTATGGTCGTGAATCAGCACACTAACTCCTTCCCAAATTTTTGCAAGGCCTACTTAATCCTAATATTCAAATCTGATAAATATATAAGAGGAGAGAAAACATTTAGCTATTACTCCTGATGGTAGAGCTAAAAAATCGAAATAGAATACCTGCGAGAAGAATCCAATTAGAACGCACGTCAAAACAGCTAAAATCATTCCAGCTGTGCAATATTGGTTTATCATTTGGAAAAATGTACCAGTGAGTTTTGCCTCATTGATGAAGAGAAAGCACCATATGATTAATTTAGTAATAGAAACTGCACTTAACAAACTGCATTACCTTTTGAAAAATAGTCTACGAAATTTGGAAATTGAAAGGAACTCCCATATCTATAAAGCATCTGCAGCTAATATCACATTATGGGCAGTGTGGGTTGACAGAGTGATATGGTTGTCAAAAAAGGTGAGCCAAACTCAGAAGGCGGCGTGGAACCTGGCTCAAGGGAGGCAGTGCCATGTTCTACTTAGAGCAGGCAGTACCTTAGGTGTTATGTTGATCTGGGAGCATCTTTTATCACAAGAAGACTGGATAACTGGATAAGGCTCTCAAAATATGGTGAATTAAACAGCTAAAGAGAATAGGAGGCTCAGGTGTCTTGGGAAGAAGGGTCTAAAATCAGTTTAGGTGAGAATCTAACTGGAAGCTTCTCAATCTGCTGGAAAGAACTCACAATTCAGACTCTCTGAAAACAAGAACGATCTGCTTTGAAGATCTCTGATGCTGTCACTACATTTAAGCAACTGACTGTGCACTGAGCAGAGCTATTGTAAAAAAGGTTGAGACAAATAAATAAGTCCTAAGATGGCCCCCAGCCCCGAGATTACAGACTTGAAGAACCACAGGTGGGAACTTAGATGCTTTTTCATGAGGAGACAGCCTGAGTCTATACTGAAATACTTTAAGCAACCAACACTATGGAGTGCCAGAGTAAGGGTGAGTGCTAAGTGCCTCACACTTGCCTCTTTATGACGTCAGTTACTGAGCACTGACATCATTTCTGTAAGCCACAGGTAACATTGTAACATTGTAATCATGGTAACAATGCTCTTAGCATCTCTGCATTTGGGTGTGTCCCCTTGAACTCTTCCCATCCGCTATACTGAGTTTGCATATTGTATTTCTTCTCTTAAGACTATTTCCTAACTGCCGTTTCTATGTCTTCCCACCTAAAACATGTTTTACATTTAGTAACTGTGCCGACACAAAATTTCCCACCTAAATTTCTTGGCATCACTACCTTGTTAATATGCACTTTAAATCATTTATCTAAATATTTACTCTATAACTGGAGCCATGGTCCTTCAAGCTTATCTCACTTCTGTGGTTTCATGGACATAGGATTACCACATATTGTTAATTTGTTTGTGTCAGTTCCATTAAGAATATCTCCCCTGTTTAATTTCTATTGCTGTGATAAAATACTCTTACCAATAGAAAATTGAGAAGAATGGTTTTATTTTAGCTCACAGTTACAGGTTGCAGACCGTTATTGCAGGGAAGTCACCACGGCAGGAACTTGAAGCAGCTAGTTCAGGCTTCTCAGCCTTCCCAATGCTGTGATCCCTCGGTACAGTTCCTTATGGTGTGGTGACCCCCTGTATTGGCTAGTTTTGTGTGTCAACTTGACACAAGCTGAAGTTATCACAGAGAAAGGAGTTTCAGTTGAGAAGATGCCTCCATGAGATCCAGCGGTAAGGCATTTTCTCAATTAGTGATCAAGGGCTGAGGGCTCCTTGTGAGTGGTACCATCTGTGGGCTGGTAATCTTGGGCTCTATAAGAAAGCAGGCTGAGCAAGCCAGGAGAAGCAAGCCAGTAAGAAACATCCCTCCATGGCCTCTGCATCAGCTCCTGCTCTTTGACCTGCTTGAGTTCCAGTCCTGACTTCCTTTGGTGATGACCAGCCTCATGGAAGTGTAAGCCGAATAAACCCTTTCCTCCCCAACTTGTTTCTTGGTCATGATGTCTGTGCAGGAATAGAAACCCTGACTAAGACACCCCCCATCATAAAATTACTTTCATTAATACTTCATAATTGTCATTTTGTTACTGTTAGGAATTGTAACACAATTTTCTGTGTTTTCTGATGGTCTTATGTGACCCCTGTGAAAGGGTCATTCAACCCCCAAAAGGGTCGTGGCTAAGAAGCACTGAGTTAGTTCATGGAGTTCACAGTTAAGAACAAAGAGAAATAAACACATTCCTGCTTAGTTGTCAGCTATCTTTCTGTACTCTTACACATCCAGGGCCCCAACTCTGCAACTGCACTGCCTATTTGAATGTCTTTCCATATTAGTGAAAGCGGTCAAGACAGTTCACTGCAGTCATGCCCACAGGCCAGCCTGATCAACGTAATCCAGCCAAGAATCCCTTCCCCAGTGATTCAACATTGTGTCAAGTTGGCAATTGAGACTAAGCACCACCAACATCTAGATGGCGCTAGCAGTTTGGTAGTGAGGTTGTAACTTCTTCAGAACTTTGAAAGCTTTTCTGTTCAGAGTAGGTGTTCCAGATTGTGGGAACAGCAGATCTCATTAAAAGGCCTGTGTTGCAATGACCAGGGTTTGAAAAATCATTCTCTGTCTCACGCTATACTTTCCAGAAACATCCAACCATTTACACCATAGTGAATACCAAGACTAATACCTTTACATCTGAAATCTAACTATGCTTCAAATGCATTTGCACACCTGGCTGTCACCTATGTTCTCCTAGTCAAAATTCTCACTACAGTCAGTCATGGCTGAAGGAGGCTGAGGAACATCTGTGCCCCTCTCCTTCCTTTTTTAAAGAAATAATTTTTAAGAGATGGAGACTTATCACTTTATTAATTTTATTGTTTAATTATTTTAACACGTTTTTAACAGGCCTGGATTTTTCAAGTACCATTAAGAATATCTGTAAGAAATACTTATTTTAGTATTATTTTATTACTTTAACACGTTTTAACAGACCTAGATTTTTCAAGTGCAGTTAAGGGTACCTCTAAGATATACTTATTTTTAGAGCATTATTTGCTATTGTGAATATTGGAAAATGCTCAATATTATGATAGTTGTACTTGTGGCCCTCAGAAATCTTTATTTATTTTTACATTTACTTAAAATTTCACCAAATTGTTTTAAGATCGGGTATTTTTAATTGATAACTGTCAATCTAACATTTTACATATTTCAGGTAGCACAGAAGAAACCCATCACTAAAATATCTCATGTTATCAATTTTTGCATGCTTAATATCTATGAAATTTTTATAGATTGAAACATTTGGCTAGAAGTAGGCATATTAGTAATACCTATACATAGTTAACTACAAATTTATCTGTTTAAAATTTCACCAACTTAGCATAAAAACTTGTATTATACTTTAGATAAATGCAGTTGGTCACATGTAATAAATTGCATAGCATACAAAAATGTTTCAAAAATGCACTGGCTACTTCACTGTCGTTAAACATTGTGTAGAATTTGGTATATTGACTGATTCATTTTGAGTTCCTAGAAATGTGGAGATAATTCATTCTGATACTGTTTTTTCCCCTGTAACTGGAGATGAACTAGGATTTTATTTATGCTGGTTAAATGCTCTATGGCTGAGCTCCATCCCCAACATTCCACCAGGGATCCTGAGGACTGAGAACAAATACTGAGCTCCATCCCCAACATTCCACCAGGGATCCCGAGGACCATCTGAGAACAAATACAGATAATAGTAAAGGTTGCAAGAAGGTGTGAGCCTGAGTCTCTCTCACGAGATGGCTTCTGTGGCGGAGAAACCTCCAATCAAGGCATCTTCCCATGTTAATGCATTCTGCTCCCTAATAAATCAAAGCTAGGAAACTACTAGCAATAGAATATGTCTTTGGAGGGAACAATTAAAAGTATCTCCCTGAGACAATAATCCAGATTTGCTTTATGACTTATAATAAAGTTTGAAAATTATACATGAATGCATAAATATCTAGTTATTCTGACATAATGAAAATAGACTCAAAGTTGTAAAACCCAAGACTGTACAGTGATCTATGACAGTAGCCACCAGTCAAGAATGACTATTTAAATTTAAGTTAAATATTTAAAGTTAAAATTTGCTTTCTAAGTTATAATAGCTATATTTTAAGATCACAATAGCAAAATGTAGCTAGTAGCTATTATCCCAAACAACACAGATATAAAATATTTCCATTACCATAGAAGGCTCTACAGGGAAGCACTGCTCTGAAATCTAATAAAGCACGTGCTTATCAAAAGGAACAGAGGTGGGTGTGTGCCTCATTTCTGCAATTCCAGAACTTTGGAAGCTGAGGCAGGAAGCTTTCCACGGGTTTGAGGCTAGACTGACATATACATAATGAGCATCAGACCAGCCAGAGGGTACATAGTAGATAGTTTTTTTAAAAAATCACAAACTGAACAAACAAGACAGCAAAAAACCCAACAACAATAGAATTAAAACACTAATCAACAAAAACTTTAACAAAATAGAAAAAAGTCAGAAAATATATAAGGGCAAAGATAAAATTATTTTAAAACGCAAATGGAGGGAACCGAGTCTAAATCACACTGCATAACAGCACACAGAAAAGGTCATACTGTTTGCAGGGTAACAGGCCAGTGCAAAGTCACCCGGCCCCTGGCTTGACCCTGAGCTCCAAGCCTCAGGAGTTCCCACCCCTGTGGCTCAGCCTTAAAGGCCAAACACTCTCAAGGTTAAAGGTCAAGCAATACTGCCCTGCTGTACTTTTCCACTAGCCCACTGCACAGGCTCGCTCCAAAAGCCCCAGAAAAACCAGTCCCTCCATCCAGTCCTCTGTGGTCTCCCTCCCTGTTCAGAGGCTGCTGCTATTCTGAGTTTCTCACCAATAAATCTTTTGTATGAGTTTTGTTGCATGGTGTGACTTTGTGGAATTCCTCCCCCCACCCCCCACTGCCAAGACATCCTTGTACCAGAAAGACCATTACATTGGTTCTATGTCTCAGACAGGCTTTCTTGGTGCCTGTGCTCACTCTCAGGCACTGAGCTGCATCAGGACCTTCTATCTCTCTTCCACCCACAACAGACTCACCTTTCGGTTCGGGGTTGCTCTGCACCTCATCCACCAGGGATGATTGGTGTGAAGGCTTCCCTAAGTCCAAGGAATAACTACTGAGCATCCAGCACCCTTCTGCTGGAGGTGGAGCTACCCCCAGTTATGGTCTGTACAGCCGTGATTGGCCTCTTCATTGACCCCATCCCTTTACCCTCAGAGCTGCAGAGCTGCAATCCTGCCTGACTGAGCTATTGTGACACTTCCCTGCCCCCTTTCCTTGTGGCTTTTATGATATTGTACGACCCTGACCCTGTTCCGATCTATCCCTTTCCTATAGATGAGACTTTTTTTTTTTTTTTTTTTGCCACCTTCTGGCAGCCTTCTGGCCTTGTCGAAAGCTCTGGAACCAGGTACCAAGTCTTCTCAGACAGTTAGCCCTGACACACACACACACACACACACACACACACACACACACACACATACACCCTCCCTGTTGAATGCAGTGATGACCCACAGGCTGCTGAGATCTTTCACCTACCAATTCTCATCCATGGGAATGGTGTCATTCACACCTTCTCATTTTCCTCTTTGGAAAACCCCAGCCTCTTCACCTGGCCACTGACTTGAAGAGGCCCAAACTTACTTTTGCAACCAGATTTGACCTAAATAGCCAATCAAAATGGCCACTGAATGGCACCCTGGTTCCCAGCATTGTGAGCACTTGGGGAAATGGAAAGAGACTCCCTATTCTTTGCATTCCAGGTTTCTCTTATCTCTGCTCCAAGCCTTTTTTTCTCTGTTCTTCCTGTTCCTCTACCTAACACCCCTCCCCCAACGATGATGTCTAACCGATTCTGGATTCAGCTACAAGCTTCCCCCATCTTGGCCGAAAGCCTCAGCTCCTTCTCTTCCTTTTGCCCTTCTGGTCTGCCCATCTCCCTCTCCAGTGACAGACTCTCCTAACCATCCCTCTCTTGCACCCTCTCTCAGCCCACCGGCAGCCCCTAGTCCTCCCCACTCCCACTCTGCCATGGGACCCTTTCTGCTTCCCTCTACCCAGCCTAACCTGGTGCCAGGTCTTCCTTTGCAAGAGGTTGCCAGATAAGTGGCTTGTTCAGGGTACATGGCTTCAGGACTTCTCTTCTTCTCCAACTACCAGGACCATGGGCCTGAAAGTTTCAAATGTATGATTTTTGTTTAAGTTCCTAAACTTTAGCTTCAGTCCCTAGCCCATATCTGTCTCAGCAGATTTCCACTCTGCTGGTAGACACCATCCAGAAATCAAATACTGACTACAAGCTGTTCCAAATGGCTGTAGACCCTGGACTTGCTGAGAGCTGATGTGAACCACTCCAGCTGCTATGAGTGCTCCTTGTCTTCTCAGCTGTGTCAGCAAACCATATGCTTCCGATGAATGCCCCATTGCCTGAATCCCCTCCCAGCATTTGACTATCATTGCAGCTTCCCTGGGTCCTGACAACAGTGTTCTAATTTCAGCAGAAAATGGTTACAGACGGGAGCATATCATTCCTTAGCCCTAAGGAAAGGCTGGGGTGTTAGAGGTCAAAAGAAAAGTCCCTGGCATAGAGGATAAAATGGCCACCTATGGTGCTTCTTGGCCTGCCAGAAAATGTACCTACTAAACCAAATAGACCCAATCTATCCGTAGATAGATTCATTAGCTCAAATAGTTCTACAGCACGCTAGGTACTTGATCTGCTTTATGCAGGACAAAAGGTTATTGTGTAGATGTAGGAGAAATTTCTTGTTTCTATGCAGACCACTTGAAAACCCTTAGAGAAAACTGGCAAGAATTAGATTTACTAACAGTGAAGAGGAGTGGCCTTTGCTTCTTCATGTGGTTTCTTTATCAACCAATTTGGTATAGCAAAAGACAAAATTCCTGGAACTCCAGACAGATACCCAAACACAAGGATCATTGACAGACCAATTGGAATGGGACACCGCCCTTCTTACATTCCCTTTATCTTCTTTTCTTAACCCTTCGAATTGCATCCTGTCTTATAAACTTCTTGTCTAGATTTCTTGAACTGAGAAGTCCAAAAAATCTTGGAAATACAATTTTTCAATTTTCCAGGAAGCATAATGGGCTCCTCAGAAAGAGCTACTGACAAAGGGTCTTTAATCAATGACGACCCTGACATAGGGAGGATAGCCTAGAGCTGAGTCAATTCCTGCAACACCTAGCTGTAGGTGATGACAAGGCCAGAACAGAGCCAGTTTCCAAAATTCTTCAAGGTCTCATCAATTATAGTGAAACTAATATAGAAACCAATCAAAACTGTACTAATGCACTGCTTTGCCCCTGCCAATCATATTAGAGGTTACCTAATCCTTCTGGAAAATTCCTCTAGCTCTGCATAAAAGGGGCCTGCAAACCACAAGCCCCTTAGGTCATTGCCATTTTGTCAAATGGTTGACCCCCACATGCTGGTAATTTCTGCAGAATAACCGCACTTTGTCTTTGCATACTACTTGACTCTGGGGTCTTCCTTCAGTGATTCTTGGACCCTAACACAACAACAAATTCAAAAGATTTCTATCTAAATGATTAGTCAATTATTACTGTATGATTAGCAGACCTTCCTTGGCTATGAAAACAGCAGCCTGTGTCTCTTGCCTACACCCTTACCGTGAAGTTCAAGCTTGCCCCAAGGACTTCTGCACCCCCATGCAGCTGAAGCAGTTTAACAATAATGCTACCCTCTTTGCAGATCACTGATTAGTTATCAATAGTAAACCAAAAAGGGGGGAATGTAGGGTAACAAGCCAGTGGAAAATCTCCCTGCCCCTGGATTGACCCTCAGCTCCAAGACTTGGAAATCTCCATCCCTATGACTCAGAGTAAAGGGCCAAACAGTGTTCCAGGTTTAACATGTTGGTGGGCCATACTTTAGGTCTTGCTGTACTTTTCTACTAGCCCACTGTTTGTGCTCCAAAGACCCTGGAGAAGCTCACCCTTCTATCTAGCTCTCTGTAGTCTCTCTTTTGGGATTGTCACCAATAAATCTCTTGTGTGAGGTTTGTTGCATGGCGTGACTTTGTGGTATTCCTTGGCTCCCAACTTCCAAAATGCTCTTGTACTAGAAAAACCTTTCCATTTCCTCTTTATGATTTTTTCTTTATCACTTTCGGTTTTTGTTTACCTAGAGAACCTGTATTTTCCAAAAAGTTATATATGGTCTTTTCTGAAGGAATACATGTCTGCTGAAAGCAAAAGTTCCTGGAAAAAGGTCTTGTTGGCAAGCCACTGCTAGTAGCTGTTGTGTGAGAGTATAAGAAATGATTGCCACTGTGACTTTCTAGACTAGAAAAGAAGTCATCCATTTAATCAGTGAGTGAGCAGTGAGCTGAGATGTGCACCTTGGTTGCTGGGAACAGATCAGGGCCCCTGTGGACTGAATTTAGTTCTTATTGCTATCTTTAAGGAAATGTTCAATACGGCTCCCTGGGAGGAGTTAGAGTCAGGTCTTTGTGGATATGGACCATGCTGGGGCCTCCTCAGGCTCTGGACTCAGTTGAAGTAGAAGATTCTATGTGGAGAAATATTGAGAAGTCTCTTCAAGACAGAAAACAGAAATTAAGCTGCACCAGATCAGCCTTCATAATGCACTCCAAGAAAAGCCCAGCAGAGACTCAGCAGGAAAAGTGCCCATTGCAAAGGAAGACTTAGACTCTGCATTTCATTAAACCCACTTCAGAAGAAAACATGCTTATTTTGTGTTGACCTATTATCTTTAAATGATTAAAATGATATCATTACTGCTTATAAATTTTATATCTCCTTAAAGATTACATTAAAAAACCACTTAAGTGATACCATGCCACCATAAAAGGCAGTTTCTCCTCTCGTTGAAACAATATCCCCTCAGGGGTCAGATTTACATCTAATGCAATACCATGGGAGAATTAGACTCTGAGAAGCAAAGAGAATCCTCATAGGGTTACATAGGATAAAAATTTGGCACAGACATTATTTTTCAGATGGAAACTGATAAACTGAATACAAGTTAAAATATACAGAAATGTGGGTCCAAAGAAACAATGTGGAAGAAAGGGGCCTTTTGTTGTTGTTTCTAGATACATTTTTCTTTTTGTCCCCCTTCCATGTGCTGTTCTGGCCAGGTCCCCCTCATGCCCTTTCTCTCTCATAGGACTTCTAGGACCTCTTAAAACAAAAAGGAAGGAGTTCAAGTCGATCATAGAATGGCTCCTTGTTCTGTTTCACTTTCATAGTGCTTGGCTCTGAGCTTCATATTCCCTGTATCTCAAACATAGAAATTAAAGGCCACACCGTGGCCTGAAATGATTCCTTGAAACCTTCTAGCCATAGGGAGCAAATGTTCACCGAACCTTCCCCTCTTCTAAATCCTCATCCACTCACCCTGGGCTGGGGACTCTGCTTAGAAACGCCCCAGGTCTCCCGCTTGTGAGACCCAACCGACTGCGGTAAACGTGGAAACGTGGATCTTACAAGTCAGAAAGGACACATTTCTTTGTCTAACCAGCACTTCCATGGCGCTCTTTATTTCCCTGGCTATATTTTGTTTTATTGCTATGGTAAAATATATGAGCATATTTTAGTGCTAATTGCAAGACCAGGTTAATTGCTGTCCACATTACTTATTATTATTCAAACAACCATTTGTAACTTTAAAGACCCAAATGATGGAAGTCTTTCTCAGTCTGCACCGAACATACTCTGCCGTTCAGTTCCAGGCTATGCTTTCCTGCTTCCTTTAAAGCTACCTTCACATTTCCTTTTGATTGGTATTATTTGGATGCAATTCAATCCCACAACCTTATGCCATCTTACAGAATGTGGAAAATGTTATTTGATACCTGCATTAGGCATATTTTTAGATATTCCTAAATGGCTAATTACTGATTTAGACACACAAAATTAATTATTCCCATGAAGCCTGTAAGGAAGCACATGAGGCTGGAAACACGGCTTTCTTACTGCTACCATCTTTGGATGGCTTTTGGTCTGAGAGCTACGGTGCCTGTGTTTAAAATTCCAGATACTTTTAAACAAAGAATTTGTAAGGAAACAGATGCCACTTAAGCCAATGGCACCTGAGGAAATCATAGCAGTGTTCAGAATGCACACGTCTGCATGGATGACACTCCGAGCCTTGAAGAATATCCATGCTTTCTTAAGTGTCAAAACAAATTCTTACCCACCTCATTCTGTACACCTAGACCTGGAGCCCAGAACAAATTAGTTAACTTGTTCTGGGCTCATAGAGAGAACATAGTTAGAATTAGGGCTTGATCTCTGGAAAAAAATGTGACCTCAGAGACTCCATTGCAGAGATGGGAGTATGGAACTGGATAGTAAATCATCCCGGAGAAGTAAACAGAAGCTTTGGGTTTCACTGCTTCGCTCTTTCGAAGCCTCCTGGACACTGGCAACAGCTTCACAGCTTCATTACTGGAAGGAATGCCATGGACTTATAGGACATCGCCATGTATTCAGTACTAGGCCATTTCACACAGTCAGCAAGGAGTTAAAAGTGTTGCCTCTCCTATTGTGCCAACAGGCATAGTATTTGATAGCTTAGAATTTATGTTATGCTTATCATGTTCCTGTCTAGCTATGCACCTACCCACACGTTCATAAATTTTCTATTCTTTTGTGCGTGGCTGGACATGAGTGTGTGCACGTGTTCATATTGGTGCGTGTGCATACATGGCTGGGCATGCATGTATGTGTTTCTTGGGGTCAAGTGTCTTCCACTATAGCTCTCTCTTTTGGTTTTTGGAGATGGGGGTTTCACTGAACCGAGCACTCACTGACCTTGCCAGTTCTCTGTTATACTTTTTCTCCTTCTTTCTACCCAAGTATAGCTTCTGGCCAGTTCTAGAACCACCCTGAGCAATCAGAAGAACGGATGCACATACCTGCTCTAGTACAGGGGGACAGAGGAGAGAAGGTTTGGGGTAAGTCAACTGCTTCTTTGCAGGGGCTGAAGTCACTAAAAGACAGGATTGCGGTATGATGTATACATGGATCTGGCTCTTGGGGGGCAGGAGAAAACTGTTCTTTTGCCCAGAAGTAGTGAGGAGCCATCCCAATTTTCTCACTATGGAGAACCACATGATACTGGTGCTCTTTTCAGAAAACAGGAAGGGTTCAGACTTTCTTCCCTCTCTAAAATGCGGTCTTCAAAGCAGAAAGGATCATTAGATAGTCATGTTAACACTCAGAAGACTATTTACACTAGTTAGCACCTTGTTGGTGCTGGCTATGGAACTATACAATAAAAATGTATTTCTATATTGCATCATTAGCAAATCATTTTCAGAGATTGCAGCCGATTTATTTCAGTTAAGATTGGCAGATGAAAAAAAGAAAATAAAAAAGCCAGGCAGTAGTGGCACACGCCTTTTATCCCAGCACTTGGGAGGCAGAGGCAGGCGGATTTCTGAGTTTGAGGCCAGTTCCAGGACAGCCAGGGCTATACAGAGAAACCCTGTCTCGGAAAAAAAAAAAACAAAAACAAAAACAAAAAAAAAAAAAAGATTGGCAGCTGAGCGCAGATGGCTATGTACTACCTGGAGAACCTGCCTGGACTCACCACTCCCCTGCTCATTGTCCTCAGCTGTGGAGAACTGAGAATGCCAGCCCAGGGATTATAGGGATGAAGGAGAGCTCTGAAGGGAGTGGGGACTTAGAAGTGGTTTCATGTACCTCACTCATATGCACTCAGGAATCTACAATTTCAGTGACTAATCTAGAAATGGTGGGTAAAACAATGGGTTGATCTAGCCTCCTCTGTAGAAATTTATAAATGAATGGCAGGGATAATTGGATGAATTAAATAAGTTAATTAATTAATTAAAACTAAATGAAGAAACAACATATGTTTTGGGATAATAGGATAGAGCCGCCTAATGTAACCTCCAGGTTCAGAGGAAGCTTCCTGAAGGAAGAAATAGCTGCTGTGAGCAGCTTAAAGAACAGTGTGTGTAAGAAGTAAAAAGGGGGTAGAAAAGTAGAATACTATATAAAGTTATGATGCAGATGACACGTTTATAAAAGCGGGGCAGGCAAGCATAAGCAGTAGCTTAGGAACCTGGGACTACACTTGGTCTGGGACTACACTTGGTCCTAACAATGGTAGATGCAGCCTGAGACACTTACATGCATTGCACATACACATCCCTCTCTGACCAACGCACCCAGCAGCCTCTTAGCAACCTAAGACACTCATCTGTAGGGAGTTGCATGTATATTTCTCTCAGAAAAAGGAAATAAGTTTCTCCTTCCCTTAATGACCATCAAACATAGATTCCTTTTCAGGTTGGAGGAAGTGAGACGGGGTTTCTCTGTGTAGCTCTGGCTGTTCTGGAACTCATTCTGTAGACCAGGCCTCAAACTCACAGAGGTCCACCTTCCTCTGTCTTTCATGTGCTGGGATTAAAGGTGTGTGTGTGCCACCACCACCTGGCCAAACATGGATTCTATTCAATTGTATTCCACTTATGCTCGGAGTAAGAACAGGGAGACCATTCTAGCCTGAACTGGTTTTGAGGACAAGCTCAATAAGGCAAACTGTCTTTTTAAAGCAAACTTTTAGGGAGAATTTTGTATTTACAATTTTATGTCTACTAATAATCCTGTATGAATATGATTAAAGCCAGAAGCTTTGTGGGAAGGCAACTGTTCAATAACCACAGGCTTGCATAGTCTGTCAGTCAAAGCAGAGAGCTTGCTGTATTGCACCCCATTATAATGATCCCCTTCATTCTCATGAACCCCACAAAAGGAACTCCCAAACAGAATCAAGACCCTTGAAATCACTTTCACTCATGTGACTCATGTGTCATGCTTGCTGGCACATCTGGCCTGTGCTATTGGTTTGACTTGAATAAAATTATGCTGCTACTTTTGTAATCTGTGTGCACCTTTATTTCACTCTTGAGTAATAAACCAAGAACCCAGAAGCACTGGACCCAGACACTGATCTCTGTAACAAGGGCACTATGTTGGAGGTAAGAAATAAGATTTAACAAGGCTGAAAATATGAGCTAGGGTCAGAAGATCTGCATTCAAATAAACTTGGCATTGTGATAAAATTTCAATTCAGGAACTCCTTGAGACTGGTTAAGGAGGCCTCTCCAGAAGCAGAAATGAAAGCTGCTGAAGGTTTAGCATGGATGTTGCTAGCAAGGGTCAGGCTGAGATGAGTCTGCAGGTAGAGCAGTCATGATGTCTTACTTGACTTGACTGAAGAAGTGGTTGTTATTGACTATATCCAGTGACAAAATCGAGAAGAGCTTATTTCTAGAAAAAGGTGATGAATTCTGATGTGTATATTCTGAAGTATGTTCTGGGTACTTAGACCTCATGGTAACAAAAGACATGAAAGCGACAGCTTGAGATGAGTGCTCAATGGCTCATGGTTATAGAGGAATCAGTCTTTGGTTGTTTGGCTCCATGCACTTGAGCAGAACATCATGATGGCAGATGTGACAGAGTAATATTTTTCTAGCAGGGCAGACAGTAGCGGGAGAGAAATCGGCCATCAAGAATAGCCTTCAGAGGCTGGAGAGCTGGCTCTGCAGTTCTGAGCACTGGCTGCTCTTCCAGAGGTCCTGAGTTCAATTCCCAGCACTCACATGGTGGCTCACAATCACATAGAGTGGTCTGATGCTCTTTTCTGGTATGTACATGAAGATAGAAGACTCAGACAATAAAAAAGAAACACATTTATAAAATGAATAGCTCTCAGACAGAAGGGGCTGCTACGCTAGTGATGAGAAATGAATAAATAAGTTAGTGAAAAAGAAGAGAGAGGGAAAGGGAAAAAATAGTCTTGGGGCACTCTCCCAGAAGCCTAGGCTTCGAACTGGGCCCAGCCTCAACACTTGCAGAAGTTTCCCTGGGAACCAAGCATTCAACAGGTCATATTCAAGCCACATTAAGACACTTAAGAGAAACCCAGCTGTGCCATTGTTGAATGTTGTGTCTCCAGTTTAGTCCCCAAGCCTTCAGAAGGAGGATTAGCTGAGGCCCTGACCCCAGGAATGGGATTAACAACCTTAACAAAGGACTCAAAGTAACTAGCTAAAACCTTTTTTCTATCACCTTTCTGTGGGGAGACGGGGTATCAGGTCTACTGGTACCTGGATCCTTGAGTTGCCTTGGTGTGGAGTAGGAACCCCTGGGACTGAGAAATAAAGTTTGTTATTTGCTATTTATTCAGTGTAAAGCATTTTGTTATTACAGAAATGAACTAAGACAGTAGTATGGAGACATCCTGTACAGGGGTCTGGGCTGTAGTGTAACTTAGTGTAGTGGGCTTAGTGTAGTGTAATTTGTCCCACAAAAGTGGTGACTGACATTTGGATGCATTATGCAATCAGTGACAGTAGACAGAGTTGGAGGGACCTCAGTTACCATCACTATTCAGTGTTTGAAAGCAAGAAAGAGATGGCCATGGATGGTCCAAGAAGCACAAAGAAGGCACAGAAGCATGGAAACACAAAATCCTGACGCCTGCCTTTCTTACAGGCTCTTCCAGCATCATGGACACTATTATCTGTTGAATGTTGATATTGTTCCTTTGCATTTTCTCCACCAGACTCTGGGCTTATACGGTCAGTATACTGTATGTTAGCATGAACACCTAATCTAGAAGGCATATGCAAGCGATGAGCAGCAGCACCCTCGGGTCCAGGAACAGGAATCAGAGAAGAGTTTTTATCCTGTTCTTTCTTCAGGTGGCTTTTTTTCCTTTCAACTTCTTGGAAAATGTACCCACAGATACTGCCTGTATTTTTCATTATGCTTTCAATCACTAGAAAGAAATTGCTGTGAGACTTTTACTTTATGCAGTCCATCAATAGAGCAGTAGAAATCCCTAGTCTAGAGCAGAGAAAGAGAACACACCTAGGTCAACTGATCTCACCCAAGGAGCCAAGTAAAACTTTTACAAAACAGTTGTCCTCGATGAAAGCACAAAACTATGGGAACATTTTACCTAGAAAGGGTGATCTGCACAGAAGATTATAAACCTACTCAAGAATCAAGGAGCACAGAGCTGTAGAACACACTTTCCCTGGAAATTCTGGTAAACCTTGGAAGATCTTGGGGAAAAAAAAAAGCTGTATGTGGTGCTGTCAAGGACTTGATCCCAAGCTGTGTCTCTCACCTCCCCTGAGGAGAAGGTGCTTGCTAGGAGAGAATATCCTAGCAAGGATATTCTCCGAGTAGGTGAATACCTACTAGGAGATACTCACCTAGTAGGTGGCATCCACTACACATTTTAAGGGCCAGATATTGTTCTGAACGCATGTGTTTGTTTGGCTATGGTGGGTAATATTCTTACTTTTATTTGATCCCCCACCCCCACCCCACCCCATGGTAATTGGATCCATTTCCTAAAGTCTCACAGCCAGTAAGGGATTTTCATCTCAGGAGTAGATTCACACCCCTAAAGAGCTTCTTTCATCATAAACCATTACTATTATAATGTTTCTAAGACTTGCAGTCACAGATTTCCAGTTAGAGAACAAAGACATTTACTTAACTAATATATATTGGATACTTAGTATGTCATAGACTCTCTTGGAGGTATTGGAATTAGAAAAATATGAAAACACATCGAACAGAAAATTCCCTCCAAAACAGAGTCCAAACCCAGACTAGCTTCCGTGCTAGCGTGGAAAGGAGCATCATCTATATGGAAAATTTTAACATAAAGGAAATAAAAAGTCAATGCCCAGAGTGTGAAGGTTTGGTAAGGCCATTTTGGCTCAGGTTATCTAGAGCAGACCTGCTGAGAAGAAGAGTTAGCCAATGATGTAAACAGAAAGCAGGGCAGCTGTGGGACTCAAGGGAAGAACCTTAAGGAGGTGGATGAACATTAATGAGATCCAGGAAGGAAGCATTGGAGGTGCAGGTTCACAAAGGAGATTGGTTTCTTTGGAGCCTGGCAAGGCAGAAGGGCAAAGAAGAAGTTAGAAGCTTGACTGGTTCATAGTTAGGAATTTGGGACATGATCAGTATTTTAGAGTTTCCATATATGATGGGCTGCTTTAGAGTTTAACGCAGGGCA
This sequence comes from Rhynchomys soricoides, assembly GCA_019843965.1. Classification (NCBI taxonomy): domain Eukaryota; kingdom Metazoa; phylum Chordata; class Mammalia; order Rodentia; family Muridae; genus Rhynchomys; species Rhynchomys soricoides. Next base: position 3,129,729 of record JADRCH010000109.1, on the reverse strand, counting down.
GTGAGATCCTCTGATTTAGACTTTGAGGTCGCTATAAATGTTAATGGTAAATCAAGATTAGACACCACAAAGGCCAATCAGTGATGCTGATTGGCTCAGACTAGTGTTTTGCATCCGATTATAAATGCACATTGGGTGTAGACGTGCCTACTGATATTCATATGTGGGAAGGAAGGATGCTGTGAGTGAATCATAAGTTTAACATAATTTCTTGGAGGATGTAGGGAGGGAGGAGGAGGTAGCTGGGTAGAAAAGTGAAAGATTCTGTGTTTAATGTTTGCACACTAGCATAAGCAAAAATGTAGAAAGCGCTAACTCTCTACCTCTCAAGGAAGTTGTAGAGGGAAGAGACAAATGATTTAGAAATTATATGCAGATTTGGATGGAAGTTGACTCAAATTCAAAATGCAATTTGATTGAGATTTAAAGTTTTACCATTTTTAGTTCATGAATTGTCATGAACTTGAAAATATTGTCAGTCTTTATTCTTTATCATATTTAAGTTCTTGGATGTCACATGTAACAGCCCATCAACTAGCAAATTGATCTATAAATCCCCTTAATTTTAGCTCCATCTTGTCAACTTACTCTTGCTGCTGCTGACAGCTGGGATGAGGGAAGGCCTTTTCTGAAACTTGAGAAATGTGGGACTCAGTTGCCTGAGCCACTGTAACAATAGGGCCATCAATCCCTGCATCTCTTATGTCTTGGCAAAAGAATTGACCTTACTACGGAGTGACCGATTACAGGGTCCACGATTGTTGCAGGAGCACAGTTTTGTTGTTTCCATAGAGATGAGATGTACATCAATGACTTCCTTTCTGAAAATTTGGCTTACAAAGAAGGACAGCTATGAATATGGCCCAATGCAACCCTTTGTATACTTAAAATATCATGAGGTGCATGCGTATGTGTGTGCACGCATGTGTGTATTTAATGTATATGCATGTGTACATGTGTATATATATATATGTGTGTGCATGTGTATGTGGTTGTGATTATTGTTTTTTAACTTGGTTGTACAGTTCTAAAATGTAAACATTTTCTTTTTTCTTTTAAGTATAAACTTGTAAGAAAACAGCAATGCTGTGTTCCATTGTTAAAAAGCTGAACATAACTTGAAGTCTCAATTCAACAACATGGGAAATTTACTATCTTACTTTCAAGGTGATGGCTCCCCTCTTTCCAAGCTTCCAATCTGTGCCTTTAATAATCCTGTCTTTATGGCTGTATGATCACCTATCAGACTCCACAGCCGTGAGGCCAGATACGAGCTGCAATAACACATCGGGGATGCCCACAGAGCTTTGATTTTTGGTGTTGTTGTTTGTTTTGTTTTGTTATGGACTTGAGGGAACTGTGATGTAATACTGCCTCACGTATTAAAATGAGGAGTAGTTTAGCTCAATAGGTTTCAAAAGGTTTTCTGTGGACTCCTGAGGGAAAGGAAGCTCTGGCGGGAACACTGGGCCTGTGCCTACCTTTCAGCCATAGCTGCTCCACAATGCTATTTTTTGCATCTTGGGGTCCTAAGAGAAGTCTGTGTGTACATGTTGTGCAGAGGAAGGGAGTTTCCACAGAGTCTCGTTTAGACAAGACTATAAAAACGAGGCAACCAACTGAGCGTGAACCCCTTTCCTCTCCTTAGCTAACTGCAAATATATCCTGAGGACACAAAGGTGGAAGAGTAATGAGCTAAGGCGAGCCACACTCCCATTGCTCTTATCAAGAGACCACTGAGCACCAGAGAGGGCAGACAACCAGAAGTAGGAGAGGGGGTAGGAACCGTCCCCTCGGGGCTGTATATACCTGGCCTGCATTTCATCAGTCTTCTTTGCTTATGGTTAAAACTAGAAACTCCATTAACTTTATTTATTCCTGATGACCGATTTCAGGATCCCGATGCTCCCATCACCCTTGCTCACCGATGGTCACGCAGTAGGGAATGCTCAGCTTCATTACCTTTGTGAGGCTACCAGGATAATTTATTTGTTCATGCAAAGGTAGAGAGTTCTGTTTGACCAGTAGCCCCCTCCTCCCCACCACTGCTGCCACAGTCTCCTGCATTCTAGTCTAGTCACTATATAATTGAGTTTATGAAACAACAACTAAACAAATAAAATCAAACCCCAGAACATGGAAAAGTTTCTCAACGGCACTATCAATAACTCTGGGAAACCTGTATTGCATCTGGCAAGCCAGCCTTTAGGGAATCTGGCAGGCAGAGTCTGACATTAGTGGGGCACCTTGCTCCAAGATCAAGGTAGAGGTCTCAAACAATGGAGCTGACCCAAGGCAGTGAGGTCTGATTGCTGGACCTGCTATGGATAGTGCTTTCAACTTCTGGGTGAGGTCCTATCATTGTATCTATAAGTGTTATTTAGTAAGTTTCCTTTCACTCACATGTGCATCTTGGGATCATTATGTGGTATCTAAGTTTCTAATGGGCTGAACTAAAGTGACCCCAAGGAAACATAATAAATCCAGCAGCAGGACCCAGTAAAACTGCTTGGAGTTCAAGAAAATTAAAAAAAAAGAAGAACTCTCAGTACAAGATAAATTTTCTTACAAGATAAATGTCCAATGACCTTTCTCACTTTTCTCCTGGGATCCCTTCTCATCAGTCCACATGGCTACCTCAAGTGATTCCTAAGTCCCTGTATGAATCCTCACTACTGGTCAGACACAGCAGGCAAGCACATCTGAGCCCACCAAGTAGCTACAGTTAGTTGGTCATGGTAAAGACAGCCAGTTCAAGTCTCTTCCCTGTGCTATCCAGACTTGAGAGAGTCAGACAATGTGGTTAACCTCTCCAGTTAAAATATATAATACTAATAACAACTGTTATCATATTTTGTGACATTTCAGAAGCTATTTTATAGTAAGAGAAAAACAAATTGGTGTGCTGAGAACAGATTCCCGAGTTTGTCTCACGACCCCACTCTCTTCTGGCTGAACTTTGAACTTTGCCTCTGTCTTAGGTGCTTTTTATCCCAAATCTATCCCCATGAACCTTTGCTTCTTCTTCATGTTTTGACCCAGTGATAATTTATAGTATGAAGAAGTATTTTGATCTGTTGGACCTTTGTATAAATATCTTTAAAAGCTCTATTCCCCATGTCCTCAACAAATAGAAAAGCTCTGAGGCCAAAACTGTGCCTTTATTCCCCTCATTACTTTTGAGACAGGATTTTGATGTTTAATCCAGTCTGACCTTGAATCCAAACTCTTTCCTTCATTTCCTGAATGGTGGAGTTAGAGGCATGCAGTAGTACACATGACTCCTTGTCCCTTCAGATAATGTTCATGGCCTCAAAGCACAGGATCTGGGATGTCATTGGTTTATTTAGTGGAAATATACTATGATAGTTGACAAGTTATCATTATGTTGTCTTCGTCTGAATGGCTAAAAAACAGAAGTCTCAGTCAGAATTTCTTTACCAGGTCACGTGGCAGAATTGGCAAAGAAACTCATGGCCTTCCATAGAGTTGACATGTCACCTGGCCAACTGATAGCATTTGCTGGGGTGTCACAGGTTGAATTAGTTGTTGGAATGACATTCTGTTCTCTTGCCTTTACTAAAAGAGCCATGAAACTTTTTAGACTAAAGTTTCTAATTCCTGAGCCAAACCTTCATCTCAAACTATGTAGTGCAAAGGAATCATATTTGTTTAAAATAGGGAGCACATGAATTCATAACTAATTTCTTCTTGTCACTTAGATGTGCAAACAACAGTGTTCACATTTGAGGTCTGTAGTGTCTGCATCTCCAGGGAGTCTGCAAAAGGAGCAATGGATGCATTTCTGCAAAGGCAGAGACACCCATTTAGCTTTTGTGCTAAACAGAATACTTACACACAGAGAATTTATATGCTTGCTTCAGTATCTGTTGACTGTACCCCAGAGAATGCTACTTTAAAGATGAGAAACGACCTAACATTGTGGGTAAGAGTTGTTACCACGTGCCATCTAGACCACTTAGGCTTTACCTCAAGTATATGTCAAAATGTGGAAACAATTTGGCTCAGTGGTTGGAAACCTTAGTTCGATTCTCAGTTCCTGCAGAAAGCATCATACAACTGTCTCCTCCAGGGAATTCAATACCTCTGGTCTTTCCAGGCATCAACACACACATACGCATAATTAAAAACAATAACATATATTTGAAAAAAGCCAAAATTTAGCATACAATTTTATACATTAATTAATTCAATCATTAAATATTTGTTGAGTATCCACTATGAAAGCATAATCGCAAGCAAGACCTGATACGCTCTTGGCAGAGTCTTTTGACGTTTACCTCAGGTCGAGAAAAGAAGCGCATTAGTTAATATTAGGTTGCTAATTACGCTTCATTTTTATTGTTGACTTGATTGGATTGAGAAATGACTAGGAGATCATAAAAGTACACTTGTGGATGTAGCGTGTAGTTCTGTCAACACCTCTTTAAGTTCCCATCGAGTTGCACATGCACATCTGTACAAGAGCTATCTCACATCTGCAAATAGAAAACACATACACATACACACAGAGAGAGAGAGAGAGAGAGAGAGAGAGAGAGAGAGAGAGAGAAAGAGAGAGAGAGAGAGAGAGAGAGAGAGACAAGTTATTCTCAAAACGCCTTTGCTAACTCAATGACTGGGCATTCCTAAATCTTCCCCATGCTATCCCAGGCCCAGCCGGGAAAGTGGCCGGAGGCCACCTACCCAAAACTCACATGGCTGGTTGGCTTTATCTTCTCCGCTACTGTGTCCCCTACTCCCCGCTCTCCCAGTCCCTCCTGATTTTCACGTGTCCTACCCGCACAATTCTCAGTGTACCACCCTATGCTCAGTCTTTGTCTATTGGCGTCCTTACTGATAGATCAAAATCCAATTGGGGGCAAGATCTTCAGCGTCAGTAAACACAGCTTGCCAATCGAAGTATCCGAACCACCCTCTCTACATGTGGCTGTGTCTGCTAGTGTACTAAGAAAGGATTAGCTAAATGATAGAAGACCTATTCTGAAAATTGCTGGCGACTTGGATGTAACAAAAGGTTGATAGGATAAACCCGAGGGTCAGCATTCCTCTACGTCTGCATCCAAGTCATGCCACGAACTTCTAGGGGAAAGGCAACAATGTGAAAGGCTCACAGGTCCGACAGCCAACCCCGAAGAGGGAATGGCAGAAGCTAATGTGAAAAGCTCAGAGGTTCTACAGCCAGCTCCAGAGAAGGAAACAGCGACGAGGCTTTAACTTAAGATAAAGTGGAGTCCCTGAGATGGTGAAGACTCTAGGACCATGGAACATCTGTGGGAAGTGAGAGCTGACAGAGTCAGCCTAAGATAGAGGTCATGTGGACTACAAACAGTAATGCCATAGGAATAAGAATATGTAACCCCATGGAGCACAATGCATAATACTGTATGCCACAGATTCCCTGTATGAGGTTATGGGAGCTAGCGTTTGCCCTGATGATTTTGGACTTTCTTCATTCTGATATTGCTTTGCTTTCCTCCTATTCCTCCTTTTCAGCATAGAAATGTTTACTCTGCACTGTTGTTCCCAGGAAGTCCCCTCCCCCATTTACATGGGCTTAAACCTAAGAGTTTTCTTTTAGTCTCAGAGTCAGGCCATTATTAAGGCCACGGGAAGATCTGGGACTGGATTGAATGAATTTTGCATCATGGGGTAGGCATGAACATTTTGGAGGCTTAAAGGAAGTGGCTCAAGGAGATGTGTTTGGGTATCAACTTGATAAGCAGTAGAACTGTGCTAATTAATCTTGATTATCAATTTGTTTGGTTTGAGAAATACCTGGATTAATAAAGCACACGTCTGGGTTATCTGAGATGGCATTTCTAGGGAGGATTGATGATGGGAGGAAGACATGCTTCATGATGGGTGCCACCATTCCATAGGCTATGTGGCCAGACAGACTAGAAAGGGAAATAAGAGAATGTGTAAGCACAGGTATTCTCCTTCCCTCTGCTTCCTGGATGCCAAGATACAAGAGAGCTTCGTTATCAAGCCCTGATGGACTGAAGTCTTTGAAATCGTAAGCTAAAATAAGCTATTCTTACTTTTAAGTTATCTGCCAAAAACTTCCTCAGAAGAACTAAAAGTTTAATGTGCCTTGGATGGCCAGTTGTATCATTGCATAGAAGTAAAGTTGAATATTTCCTTCTTAGCCATTGGATGTCAGAAACTCATTAGGCGGAAAGATGAAACCCAAGTTCTAAGTGTCTGTGAGGACCCCAAAGCTGATGCTGATACTCTGGTGAGCAGTGGAAGGCTCCCGTGGTCCCAGTCAATGCTGCAAGTGACAACAGGGTCTTCCCATGAAGCAGGGGATCTTGATTCATGACAGGATGTTCCTGCTATTAAATTATGAGAATCTCTACTCTAAATTGAAGGACATCAGAGAAAGAGTGAGTGTGACTCTGAGGATGCATTGTTCACGGCAAGCCATGTGTTTTCAACTTGGTGACAGGAGAGAGTGAGCCGAAGGGTATTTTTTGCACAGATAGACAGGACTCTGCCAAAAGTATAGGTGCAAAGAGGGGGGGGCCAACTTAGCAGTTTTCAATCTCACCCAAGAAGATGATGTCCACCAACATGTTGTAAGCTAGTCCTGAAACAAAGAAAATGGGAAGTCCAGGGCTCAAGAATTCAAGGTCTTGTGTCCTCAAATGTCATGCAACACCAATGCAATGCCAATTAATTATTCAGAATAAACAGAACACTAAGAAAAATAAGATGGAGGAGAGAGAAGAGACTAAAATTTGGTCAAGAAAATGAAACAAGTCAAGGAAAATCACCAGGAAATGATGGCCAAGAGACATAGTCTAGCCTCACTGAGAGCTTCTACCTCTAGATCCAGGCAGAGGGTAAGATGCTTTAAGACTAACAAATAACAAATGTGTTTGGTTTTGTCTTATTTTACTATCCCTTAGAAGCCTTTTGTGTTCTAATAAGAGGCAGAAAGGGAGTGGATCAGGATGAGAAGGGAAGCAGGAAGGAACTGGGTGGGGGAGAAGGAGGAAAAACCGTAATCAGTATATATTTTTTGAAAAAATCCATTTTTAATAAAAGAAAAGTTTAACAAATAAATGTGCAGGCCTTGAAGGAAGTCTAATACGCTGCTAACAGGCACTCGCGGAGAGAGGTTCCTAGGTTCCCGAGAACACATCACGTCAAGGAAGTGAAGTTTCAGGAAGAAGACAATAAGCAGAAGGAAGTGCATTCCAGGCAAACAGAAGAGGATATGCAGGTGGTAGGCAACAAAACACAACGCAGAGAACTGTGGGAGCTGGGAAGAGGCTGGTGTACTGAAGTGTGGGCTGCAGGGTTTGGGGTGGGCTGAGAAAGGCTCAGGAGGGGCCCATCACGTTGCAGAGGTTTGGTTTAATTCTGGGAACGATGGGAAAGTTCCAAGGGTTTTAAATAAAGAGGCTTAATTGCTTTTAGAATACTTGTATTTGCAGGGTGGAAAACAGACAAGACAGGAAACGTGTCCATGGCCGAGGTGGGCCTGGCGATGACGCGTTAGGCGTGGGGGTTAATGATTTAGGTAGAGCAAGCAAGGGGGAGCGACCAGAAAGGGCGTAGATGCACATCCTCTAGGGCAAGCTGCAGAGGATGTTCATATGTTAGGACCGACTCTCGAGCTCTGAATCAGAGAAGTGAGAATGTTAGTGCTGAGAAAAATCGCATTTTATTCCTGAAAAATAAAAAGACAGAAGGAAGGAGAGAGCCAAAAGATGTAAGGAAGGAAAGGAGAGAGAATGAACATGGGTGTTTCACGTAAGCTTTGACACTGGAAACCTATGAAGAGCAAGAGCAGTTTTATCTCCCGTGTTTGTATTTAATCCTAAAGTTGGGCAGCAGAAGTTTACGAAATGGACAGTTGAATATAACTGAGTGCTTCCAGTAAACATGCGTGAGCGGTTTAGTATGACTGTTGACACTGGCTTTTCATATTGGATTCCACGTTAAGATGTTTAGAGAAATAAATGAGTATTTCTTCTACTTTCGAAAATGAAATAATTCCACTAGAAACCAAGGAGAAATAAGCTATTTGGGAGTCATCAGTTGCTAGTGAAAACATTCCAACCCCAACAGCCTATTTCATTTCGGTGTTTATCCTTGGGACTCCATTAGTTCACCGCGGAGACAAGGTCTTCTGTGTGCTTCTGCAAAGACTTAATTAACCATGAAGGTGCGTGATGGTGGGGAATCCTGCTTATTCATGGCGTTTTAACATCCAAGAAAAGGAAATACCATGGATTTTAGGTCTGGTCACACAAGCATATGTTTCTATCAAGACATAATTGGAAGGAGGTATATTCCTTAAATAAATACATTGAAAATAATGTGCTCTTAGACATGAGATTACAAAAGACTGACAGTTACTGTTCTTAGATTTATAAAAATCTATTAAGTTAGAAAACTGTAGATATTGCATTTTATTTGTGTGTATGCTAGCAGGATAATCTGGCATTACATTGAAGAAAATATTTCACTTAAGAAACATCTTACAAAAGCTGCAAGCTTAAGATAGGAATGCCTTAACCATAATTTCAAATTATGCAATATAGAAATACCTCCAAGTAGCAATTTATTTCTCAAAAGAGCAGCAGTAATTCAGATTTCTAGAGTCTGAAAAAGACAGGACAGCATATGTGCCTTGTGCCTGACTGTAAAATGGAAACAAAATCTATAAAGGTGAAGGCCGAGTTTCCAGGGCTTTTAACTTTTAAAACCTGTTAGAAGAAGACACGATGCTGTATTTTATATGATGAAACTCTCATGTTTTACCTGGTGGTAATTTCCCCAACTCTGAATCCACATTTGGCTGCGCAACCCACTAACTTCTGTTTGTAGTCGGTTGGTCTAGACAGACAGGTCTTTTGAGATCTGTTCTCATTTGATGGGTTTATCAGATTTCTACCCCCAGTCTTTCATTATGATTTTCCAGACCTTTCTGTCACTCTTGCATGCAGGATGTAATGACTGTCATTGGCAAAAGTCACTCAACAGTCCACAGCCTCCTGTAGCCACAGAAACAGCAGGAGAGGGGAGCCATACGCAGTGCATTCAAGTAAAACACAAGCATCCTGCCAGGGACAATTTCTTCTTTTATCTACTTCCACAAGAATAATCACCCCACTTCACTCTTAGCTTCTTTAAATAGTGGGTTTGAAGCAGTGGAAATGAAAGGGAGTCCTGGCCACCTGATCAGCAGTGAAGTGACAAACACACAGTGATCATTTAAACTACTGTATCTAATGTTTTTGTCACTGACATATGTTCACCTAGGCAATAAGCCTTCTTGTATTCATTTCTGCACCTCTGAAGGTCATTGGACTACTGTGAAGACACACACACACACACACACACACACACACCTACCTCAAAAGGTCCTTGTGCCAATGCCTGATACATTACAGCCAATCAAAAAATCTTAGTTGTTCTAGTGAATATGACATATAGAATTCTGTAAGTACATTGTACAGATCTATATTTCCTCTGACAAGCTTATTTTGTATGATGACACAAAAAAGAATTCTGTCTATAGAGAAGATTTAAAACACGCATATGCATACACACACACACACACACACAGAGAGAGAGAGAGAGAGAGAGAGAGAGAGAGAGAGAGAGATCACAAACATTTGGGAAGCTGTGATAAAAGAATTCTCAAAGGTTTAAGGTCTAGCCTGGACTACACAGTGAGTTCCAGATCAGCCTGAGCTATATAACAAGATCCTATCTCAAAAATAAAAGCCAATCAATCACCAACAAAGAGTGGGTGTTTTTGATCAAGTTCTAGTCAACCACTGGGAAAATCCTGTTTATTCTGATTAGGAGACCTACTGCTGGTACTCCTGGCCTGCAGTACCCACTGCTTCAAACCCACTATTTAAAGAAGCTAAGACTGAAGCAGGGGTGATTATTCTCCTGGAAGGAGATAAAAGAAGAAACTGTCCCTGGCAGGATACTTGTGTTTTGACTTGAATGCATCCAATACCGAGCGTCAAAGTAGTGCTATGTAAGTTGTATCAGGAGTTATTTTTGAGAAACATAGTCAATATAAGTCAGGCGAAGGTGTAAGACACACATTATGGTATGCAGAACAAGATAGAAAACGCACCACAAGCTAATGAAATAACTAAAGCCAGTGAACAGAAACCAGCTAAGAGTAACATGTTCGTTTCTGGGGAAGTATCACTCAACCCTCGAGATCCATGCACATGCCTATGTGATGGCTATAAATGACCTTGCAACTTTCTCAAAAAGTGTTTGAGCAACAAATAAAACCTTTTCCCAGTGGATGAACTAGTGGTCACTTCTGCCAACCTAAGCAAGGCAGACTTAGATTTTATATGTGTCCTACCTCTTATTCTCCATTAGCTAATAACCTGCATACTGGAAACATTTCAGCAAAAGGGAGCTCACAGCCCCACAGGCCAGCTCAAAATATATCTATCGTGCATGTAAACAAGCAAACCATTATGTTTCTTACTGAGATAAAGCAGACAATGATAAGTGGGGGCTTTTCACGAGACAAAGAACTTCCTATTGGAGTGTGGATAATCTCCTTGAAAACCCAGTGTTTTGGCAAATCGCACCAGATTAATCTATTGGGCATCTCCTTTCATTATCAAATTTCCGCTGCCTATCACAGTGGCTGTCTTATCAAGCACCCCCTGTTCAATAGCAACCCCATTCCTAGGATTTCAGATGCTGGCCTGCCCTGCTCACAAAACAGGTGTCCCTACTGTTCGCAGCAGAAAGATCTCTGCCTGGAAGCCTGGGAAAGGGCAGGGCTGTCAGCCCTGGTTCTACCTGAAGGGACAGGTAACAGAGAACTGTTGATTCAATGAATAGAACTTAATTGGCAGGCATTAGCTGGGAGTAAATGTTTTTCGGAATTAAAATTCCTTAAAAATGTCCCACTGACAAGAAAGCTCAAAGAAGAAAACCACACACAATGGTTTTGTAATAACCAAACTGAGGACTCCAAACAGTGGGGTTAGTCTCCAGAGAATCCCCTGGCAAGCACAGTACTCACCTAAACACACGGTTAAAACTTTAGTATGCCCTTTCCAACAACTTTTTAAACTTGCTTATGGGTTTATGTTGTGGGGTGCATCACCTGCAGTAAGAGGAAATGCATTTATTGTGACTCTACAAGCGGCTAGTATTGCAAGTCAATTAGTAAGATGTATCAGGTTTTCTGGTTCTCCGCATCTCTATTGCCAGCCTGTCTTCTCTTTCTTATTTAATAAAACTGGGCATGTGGTTTCTGACTAGATCTTTTGTGTGCTAGGCTAGGGTCACCCACCCACATGCAGCAGTGAAACCTGCAGCTAATACAAATCTCAGTTTTAGTGTCGATGTCCCAAAGACTGTATGTGTAACCACTCAGCTGGTTTTTTCTGTTATAGAAATGTTTGTAGTCTAGACACTTTCTTGTTTATATTGAGATTTACTTGCATACAGAGGTCACACAGTTGACAGTCATTTTGTTTTGCTGAGTCAATGTCGAGATTTCCCCAGTTTCTTCCTTATTTAATACTGAGTGGGTAAAGTCTCTCCTTGCTATGTATCTGCAGCCATCTGCATTTCTCCAGAAGAAAGACTCCGTTCTCTACTCTGAACCCAGCCCTTAGAAACTTGGCTGTTGTGTGCTGGGCTGTAATAAAATAAAGACATTCAGGAGGCCACCGTGCTGGTGACCAGAAGATCAGTTTGTCAGTGGCTTTCCCGACTGCTGGCAGGATAGCTCAGTGGTAGGTGCCGGATCTGCAGGGTCTGTAGGAAGCATTTGATAAGTGCATGCCTTTTGCTTCTGGCCCTCCACAGCACCAGCTTTGTTTCATCTACAGATGAAACGAAGTCTACCAGGCAATTATGAACTGAAGGCAGGAACAGCCAACTCTCTCCAGGTTTCCTCAATCAGTGTGATTAAATTTCTCAAAGGCAGGCAGCAGTGGCTGAAGCAGCTGCAGTGACTTCTGGAAAACTTGGGCAGCCCTGAATCGAGCCTTTCATTTAACTACTTGCTGTTTCTTTTTATTACGTGCAAATTGTGGCTTAATAGATTTACAGTCTCTATAAAGTCACAGCCATTAGGGCAGCCCCAGCGGTTACCCTAACATATTACAATGCTGTGAACCCACGCAGATTGTGGTTAGAGCTAGAACAGACTTTAACAGATACCGACACCTCTACTCTCTTTACTCAAGAGGCAGTATTTTATTAGCATTAATTTATAGAGTAAAATATAATGTATTCATCTTGGGTGAGCAAAAAAATGAAAGATGCTCTTGGAAAAAGTTGAAGTAACTCTCTTGTCATAGATGAAAGATTCAAACCCTCTAATTCAGGGCCATTGACTTAGAAATATATACAAAAGGCACACACACACACACATACATACACGTACAATATAAACATGTGTAATATAAACATATATATGAACATACATATATGTTTTATTTTAAGTAGATATTGAAATGGATTTCTTTCTTTTTCCCTGCACACTAAATATTATTAAAACAAGGACTGAAGTGATAGCTCAGAGGTTGAGAGCACACACACACCTTTAAAGAGGACCGGAATTTGGTTCCCTGCACCCACTTCACACTGCTTACAACTACGTTTAACTCCAGCTCCAAGGGACCCAATAACATCTTCTGGATTCTGAGGTCACCTGTATGCACAAGTGCATATTCCCACCTACAGACATGCATGTATACACATAATTAAAAATTAAAAAATAGTAAAACTCATTAAAACCAAATATCAATGCTGAAGTCCAAAACACTAATTTCTGATTCTGTGCCAGAATCTTCATGACAAATTTCTGTAAAGATGGTTATAAACAAATCAGAATCTCAATGTTTTGGTTACTTACCTAATATGATTAGAGTTTATAGATATGCAGAAATAATCTACAACCCAAATAAAGACCCTCCCCACAAGACAACATCATTAAAAGCTGTGAGACTCTGTTGAGCAATTGGTTTGCTTAACAAAGCTCTGGCCCTGATACCTTAATTCCTGCATAGAGTCTCTCAAGCACAGAGACTCACCCTTAAGGAAGGATTCTGAGGCTTAGCCTTGACTTTTTGAATCTGGGATTGGGCTTTCTCGCTTGTTAAATGGAGATTCTACCTTCCCAGAATAGTTCAAGACAGTTTGAGACTCAAATGAACAAAGAAACAAAAATATAAAACAGCTTTGACAAGCTTGTATGAGATGTGTACTTCCAGTTTATAGATATAATTGTAACATTTTACCAAAAGCAGGTCACTGATCAATTAGACAAACGCAGGTCACTGATCAATTAGACAAA
>JADRCH010000109.1:3098121-3116371 GCA_019843965.1 Rhynchomys soricoides | reverse complement strand
CAGGTCACTGATCAATTAGACAAACGCAGGTCACTGATCAATTAGACTGGTAGCTCGGTTTCATTTCTTGTTTGCCAAAATTCAAAAGCCTCTATAAAAAGTTCAACGATGACACAGAAATTATGGCCTGCAAGAGAAAAGCAGTAAAACAACCAAGCACAACAAATTCTCTTTCATTACGATTTGAGTTTCTGTGAGAATCAATGAGAAATGGCATACAGTCATGATTCTGCAATGGCACGCAGCCGTTTTGAGCATGAGCAGACGGTGCTTTAGAGACTACTGTTTGACTTCTGGGATGAAGGGCTGGGCAGATCTGGATAAACTCACGACTCTATACTACCAAGTGAGGTCTAATGTTACATGACGTGTCAGGGACAAACACAGATCAGTAAACACTAAACTATGAAAATGATATGTGAAGCCCTCATTGGGATGATGAATTTTTTTCTATATTATTACAATATGAAAACATTTCCCCCTAAATTAGCATAATAAAATGCTAATCTTAGGAATCTGAGGGCAGACCACTGATGTCTAAATTACATAATTTAAAAATATTCAAATAGTGCACTTTTGCTTTCAAGTAATTGACTAATTATTTTCCCTATTCTATTTTCCAAAGGAAAACCAACTTAGAATACTAGATATTAGATTAAGTAATTAGTGACTATTTTTAAAAATTGGTAAAATCTAAATGTGAGAGAAGATGGAGTGATATGCTAGATAATTAGATTCTCACCTTTTTTGAAATTAGTAAAATACTTGAAATAATAGTGAAATTAAAGGAAAAGTTGTTTCATGTACTTCAGATTAATTGGAGAATGTAATACTGAATTTATTTTCTTAAAATATACGTATTCACCTAATAAATATTAGTTATATTAATATTTATTATTTATATAATAAAGTATTATTTTAATAGAATATTCAATAATATTTAATATTATATTAATAAATGTCTAACAAATATAAAACATTTATTATTTATCTAATAAATATGTTTTAGTGTGCTGTGTGTGTGTGTGTCCACATGTGCCATGATGCTCGTGTGGAGGTCAAAGGAGAGCTGGTGGGAGTTAGTTCTCTTCTAGCAGTGGGTTCTGAAGCAGGCCATTAAGCTTGGTGGCCAGCACCGTTAACCAAAGAACTACCTCAATACACTTGATTTTCATGCAGTTAAATGCACTGAAGCTTATTTGAAGTGAGTAGAAATTTATAACTCACTTGGAAAGAAAAAGATTAATTTGTGACAAATTCAAATTTGGTAGTGAAGTCAAATTTTTGAGTAAAAACATTAAAGCAAAAACCAATGCTATAGAAAGAGAAATATAAACATATTTGCTGAGAAACTTAAGGACAATTTTTGAACTGTACTAAAAACATCCCAAGGTATTCTTAACATTTTGTAATAAAAACACTGAATTATAATTGGTCCCTACAGTATTCTTTTGCTTAAAAATTCCCAGTTTTCCTAAAACAATGGGATAAGTAATTAGTCACTGAAAAGCATCAATTGAGGGGAAAAATCTCTTTCTGATATGCTGCTGAAATAACAGCATAACATCTGTTTTCTCTAACATAGATGGGAGGGGAGTGTTTAATTCATCCATGCTCACAGCTGCTTAGAGTGTAAGAATGTATAAAACATAATGTGATTTACCCTGTTTTGTTGTGAAACTCAATAGTAAAATGGTTCAGATGCTCCTGAACATAATCTTGAACTGCATAGACGTGTACACTTCATTAACAGACTACAGATGTCTGGACAGCAGAGCTCTCCATTGGAGCTGCTATGCAGCTGTTAACCCTGTGCAGTAAAGGGGCCATTTGCAAATCTCTTTAATAGCTTTGCCATTTTCTACCACTTGAATGAAAATGATAATGTGTGGATCTCACAGTCATTAGGAACTTTCTGTTACTCCTTTAGGATTAATTTTCGCTGACCCAGAATTTTGTATTTGTTTAACACAAACCGTGGGTTACTTTGATGTTATCTCCTTCTATAAACAGTAATATACAGTCCTCTCTTGGGCTAAAACAGCTTTTATTCCAGTGAGAATTGATGGTATTAATCATTCTGAAGTCCAAGAGTGCTGACCATAAATTGTGTGGTGGACCTGGCCTAGTACCTCCCAGGCCTCCCATTCATCAACAAGTGCCCATTTCCACCTGGACAGGAGGGACATAAAGAGTAATTTATCTCAGAACTCAGGTTCTGTGACCCCCTTCCTGACTACTTGTCATAAGAGACATTCAGTAACAAATAAATATTTGTTCTACCTTTTGACATAAAGACCTAATTTAGCTGCCATCTCTAAAGTCTGATTCCCTCAAGTGGTCAGAATAGGAAATGCACACCATGCTTTTTCCAAGAGAAAAACCAAATGACAGCAAATACAGGGATTCACATCCATGTCAAGTTGAAAATAAGAGACACAGCTTTGATTCATCACCAAGATCTCAAGCCACGTTTATTTTTTACCATATATTAGAGATAAAATGTCAGCCAATAGTTTAGGAGCTGCCAGACTTGGAAGTTGTTTAGAGACATCATTTATATAAAAAATAAATAAAATAAATATCTGCACAGAGCTGCAGATCTCTCCATCTCAAATAAAAGCTCAACACACTCCAGATCAACATAGACCAAAAGGAAAAGTGGATATCAACTCCCTTATGAAGACATTGTGGCATGGTCTCCCTCCTGTCCACTGTCAGAGTTCACAAGGCGGTTGAGCTTGGTAATTTCATTTTCAGGGGCTGGGGGTGGTACACCCTGGTAAGGAAGAAGAGAAGGCAGAGCCCTAGGACAATAACCAGAAGGGTGGCCTGGAAACTGGATGGTATTCTTGAATTTCAGATTCCTTTGCCTCTGTAGGATCTTATTTTGTAGCTTCTGGCCCTTCCCTTCTCAAATCATTAAATGAGAGAAGGCAGGCTCGCAATACAGACTCAAACTCTTGACAATGGCGATGTGTTTGCAATATTTCTTGTTTTAACCTAAACACTATTTGGATTTTGTAAAACTCTCCTTGTTTCATTGTGAGTGTGTGGCTTTAAAATTGTGCTGGGCTCCAACTGATCGCTGTGTGAGTTTACTTTATATTGAACACCCCTAAACCCCAGCATTGAAAGCAATAGAAACCTGAATAAAGCCCTTCCCAAATCCAATCTCAGCAGTAAACCTGTAAGGCTTTGGGCCAAGTGAAAACTAAGGGAATTAGAAATCTTGCAAACATGCTCTTTTTAAAATTGCAGCTGTAAATTTCACATTAGTTTTTTGTCTCTTAATCAGGTGACTGAAACCAGAGTGGCAATGTTTGATAGCCAAAGCTACTCTACAGACCTGCTTTTCACAGTTTTTTCCCCGTCTGGAGAATAAAACTCGGTTTGTGTCAAATTCTCTTCTCTGAGCTCAACTTCCCTGGCATAACAGTAATTCCTAACTGGATGGCTGAAGACTGGGGGACACTTGTTCCTGTGTTTGAAAAAGAACATCTAAGTTTGACCTTTATAAATGGCATTGTTCATCATGTGCGCTGGACCAGAAGGGACTGAAAAATCATACCACTGTTCTTGTCCTCCTTGAGGACTTGAGGTTGCTCTGTGTAGATTACAGTCTTAATGGTGTAGAAAAATAGCCATGACCTATGTGTCTGGTGATTTGTGTTCAGAATATAGGAAACTTCTCGTAACTCAATGGTAAAGACAATCAGTCCAATTAAAAAATTAGACAAAATATGCGACTAGATATGTATGCATTAAGAGATATGATGTCCAATAGGCACAGAACAACATTGTAAACCTAAGCCACAATGACCTTCCAGTTCCCATGGCAATGATATACAAACAGTAACGTGTGTTGAAAAAGATGCAGGAAAACTAACTTTCACACATTGCTTGTGGGAATACAAAAATGTAGAGGTATTGGGGGGGTGTCAGTCATCTGACCCAGTGACTGCATTTCTCAGGGTCCCCACAAACTCCCCACAAAGATCTTCACATAAATACAGCATTTGAATAACAGGCCTAACTGTTATCTACATCCATGTCCTTCAGCTGATGAATGCGTCAACAGACTGTGGTGAGGTCAGACAGCACAACACTGTCCTGTAACAAAATAGTAGGGAAGTGTATGAGTTGTCACATAGAAAAACCCCAAAAGAAAATGCAGAGAACGTTATATTTAGCAAGGGGTGGGCAATAGGATTTCCATTGCGAAGAATGCTGCTGTGGCTTACTTATGCCCGTGGTTTTGCTCTAGAGGTGGGTCATGCAGATACTTTCTGTGTTCACCGGGGACCCACGTCCCTAGCTCCAGAGTCTCCCTGGATTGACTTGCGTGTATTTACCCGTGTGTCTCTTCGGATGCTCCATGGCGGGTTCTGAAGTGGGCATGGTATCTTGTTTAGCTTCGCATCCATTCACCCAGTTCTCACTAATGTTTGGGAGACAAATGGTGCTGAATGGAGCATGGAATCATGGGAAACACTCAATCAGAGGTCTACCAGTCTCTGATGGTTTGACAAACGGCTTGGCTTTTGTTCCAACTGGTAGTCTTGCCAATGGGATCATAGTCTGGTTCTACTGTTATCTTGGAAGGTGCTACTTTGTGTGTTAGATGCTTTGACTTTAAGTTTTTGGGGGGCACAATATGTCACACAACCTCCAACCAATCAAAAATCATTAGTAATGAGAGCATATTCTGTGTGCCTAATGCAGTGGACGGGACTTGGACACAGTTATAATTTAAGGATTACTCTAGTTTTGTGTTGCTCTGAAGTCTTAACAGACGGGTTCTGCACAGTTTGCTGAGCTGAACAAAGGGTTATTAAAGCTGATTCTGCTGTTAAATTGATGCACACTATAGCTATGGTAAGATAGTAAAACATGTTTTAGCTATGATCCTGAATATATTTTCTCACTTGCTTCATCTATAAGAGAAAAGAAAAGGGATGCCCTTCAACCATCAAGTACCTGAAAACAAAACCAAATCCAGGCAATCCCAAGCTTCTATTTTAGACAGGAGTCTTCATTCAGCCCAAGTACATCCCAAGCATGCACAGGATGTGTTAAAGAGAATTCAAGTCCAGAACAATGGCCACCAAACTCCCAGTGATCCTAAATGAGAAATAAAGACTCTTCTGTTGTGTAGAGGGTCAGAAAGGATGCTTAAAAGCAAAAATGACTGGGGAGTTAATTGAGCAGAATCATTTCCTGTCATTTTATTTATTTGAAAATCTTTTATGCCACAGGAACAAAACCTGGCATGAATTAAATTTCATACACATTTCTTTGTTCCTCTGCTAAGAGTTATTAACAGTCTCATAGTCATTTTCCACACATTTCTGACCCCTTCATCCCAGACAAAGCTAACTAGACATTGAAAAAATTTGTCCAACAACCATTTCAATCAACCTTACAGTTTAATTTTTTTCAAGTTCAAATTGTCCTGTTACTTAAATTGATGGGTTATTTTTTCAGTTGTGTTTTGG
The DNA here is from genome assembly GCA_019843965.1 of Rhynchomys soricoides. NCBI lineage: Eukaryota > Metazoa > Chordata > Mammalia > Rodentia > Muridae > Rhynchomys > Rhynchomys soricoides. The sequence continues at coordinate 3,110,873 of JADRCH010000109.1, read as the reverse complement.
GGGTGATGGTTGGCACACATCTTGATATGCTGTAGTGAACTTGGCCAAGGGCTTCATTATTTTAGCCAATACAATCTTCTAGCTCATACAAGTAGTTTGTCATTTTCAAATCACTTCATTAAAGCCTGGATAGCCTTTCACAATTTGCTCTCTTCCTAAAATGACTGCCTGGTGCCCGAGGTTTGGATGTATTTGAGTAATTTAAAAGAAGGAAAAGAAAGGCCACCAGAGGTGTGCTTCTTTCATGTTGCTATCACTCAAAAATAAAAGCAGATTTCTCTTAGTCTGGACCCTTACCCACAAATCAACTTTGGGAAGCATCAAACAGTAATTTAATTTCAAAAGAAAAAATTTCAGAAAATGACATAAGCCATTCTGATTGTATTGCTAAACAATTTGGAATTCCTCTCTAGCACAGAGGCTTTATAGAATCCATGTGCTGGTTTCAACATTTTGACTTTAATAATTTAGATTATAGGTATGATACAAACCAGCTGCATCTTTCTGGCTGTAAGCAATAAGTTTTCATTCCCCAGCTGGCCTGGACTTCAGTTTTGTGAGCCAGAGGGCCAGTGACCTTCTTATATATGGTAGCTATCTATTGTAATAGAATCTGAGATTGGAAGATGCTTCAAAAAGTTGTGTGGTGTGGACCTGATATTCACCAAATTGGCTTTATATGCTGTTGAAGCATTATCTCTATTGTATGTTTTAAGTCCAAGTTTTTATTTAAAACCTAGGAAAGATGCTATGTAGAGGTCAAGGTACGGATTATAGAAGCTCAAATATTTTTTAGTGGTCATAAAACTTCATAGCTTAGCTATGCAGAGGGAAGAAGAAATCTGTTAACAACTGTTGAGACTAGTCTTCCATTTGCTTTGGCAAATCTCAGACTTTGATAAAGTGTGCAGATGCCCATTCTTGAATGACTAGAGATGTCATTAAGTCTGTTTTGACAAAGGGCTTCATGTACTGTTCTTTTGGCTGGCTGAGGTCTGAAAACCAAGCTAAAATAGCCGAGGGAGCATTATCAGACATCTCTTTAAGGCCCAGAAGAAGAACTAAAGGAAAGCTGAATGATACTCACCTCTGCAGCTGTATACTCCTGGAGTCAGGAGGACAAAAGGTGTTTGGAGCAGGATGAGGCTTAGCTGCAAATGAAGAAGAGAACAGTCACACCAGCAGAGTGAGCAGAGGGTGCTGACACAGCACACAGAGTTAGTGGTGAGGCCAAAGTCCCCAGGACGGGGACAATATCTGCAGGAGAGCCAGCAGCACCATAAGCTCAGTAGTCTCATCATGGGGGCTAGCATATCTAGCTGTCTCATTCAGTTCCTTTCTATGTGTTCTGCAGGCCCATTCTCCTCTTATTAGGCGCTTGGCGACTTGTCCTTTGCATGAACAGGAAGGATGGCCAGGAATCCACTCTGTTGCCCTGCAACGTGTGCACTCATGTAGCCCTGTAATCAGCTTACACCTTTATATTGCCAGACTGCAATTCCCAGACAGGTAAAAATGGGACTGTTAAGTAAGAAAGAATGTCTATTGGAAAGAACAATTCAGCAACTTCAGGCAAAGATGGGTTCTTGGTTAATTTTAATGTGTCAGGGAAAAAAGTGATGTAGCCACGCATGTTAAAAACAACTCTGGCAGAGGAATGGGATCTGGATGCTGGAAGGCTGGCAGCTTCTCCAATGTGTCCAGCTCTAGGAAGTAGCAGGGCACCCAGGGATTTCAGAGTGTCTCAGTGACAGGTAACCACTGTCTAACACCTCAGCTGCACCCCAGATGGTAGCATGGTTGGCAGCGCCACACTGTTTCCTGCAGATACCACAGTAATATATTTTGTCCCACTTCTATACGTGTGGAGATATGCTTACATACCTATAGATTATGCCTCAAGAAATTACAGGCTAGAAAGAAAAAATCAATAATACTGTTTTAGCTCTGAAATTGATGCACTATGGGTAGTATTTTATCCATATTAAAATAATGCTGTAACTTTAGTTTAAAAAGAAACAACACACTTCAGTAAACCTCTATCTAGAACCTTTTATGTACAAGGTCGAACCTAAGCAAAGATGAACAAGGTGAAGGGCCTCACCATGTCTAGCCAAGGAGAAAATTCTGCAGCTGTAGGTCACTGTAGCGCAGAAGAGGCGGTGGTACTGGGAGGCATTGTGATACAGAGCTGGGCTTCATTCTAAACGCTTACAGAGCACCCAGCCTCCTTCCTATGCGCCAGCACTGTGCATGAAGCCTAATGTCATTACAATGTCTGAAGCTCTCCTACACAGGAAACTCAGGCATGGTGGAATGGAGATAACTTAGAGCTGAGACTCAGAAGTTGCACTTTACACTGAGACAAGCTCTCTGCCAGTCTGAAGCCTTGGAGGGCTGTCAGGGATGGAGAAGTTGTCTCAACATCTGAGAAATGTCTTTGTTCCTCTTTGATAAAATGCCTCTGCTGTAGTCTCTGATGCTGACTGAGGTGTCCCCTCCCCCCAGGCAGATGCCCAGAGTCTGAGCACCCTGGAATTTTTGCACCCAGCACTGCCACATAACCTGCTTTCTATACATAGGTATGTTTACCAATGGGCTCTCCCCGAGGTAACGGAAATTTCCCTGTGTTCTTTAATACTTCTACCTAATATAGGAAATACAGAGGCAACTTCTACCAGAATTGCAGGAGCTGACATATGTTTGTTCTACTTGAAAAGTCCAGAGGCAGACCCCAAGAAACTCATCTGGTAGAGTAGTATGTGGAACCTAGAAATGGTAGGCTGCTGGCACATAATAGCTTGTCAAAAGGCAAATGCAGGAACTGTGTTCTTGGGTGCTTTAATCTGAGTATATCTCACAGCATTCAATGTTAGTACTTATGATAGGGTTGCCTTTTTAAAATTATAGCTGGATGTATAGTATTGGAAATGTGTTAAGTGGGTCTGAGGAGGTGGCTCAGTCTGCAAAGTACTTGAAAGCATGAAGACTTATTTAACAGAATTTATTCATCATTCATGCAAAGTCTGAGTACTGTTGTGTGTGCCTGAAATCCTAGGCCTAAGAAGACAGAAATGGAAGGATCCCTGGAGCTGATTAGCCCACCAATGCCAAATCAGTGAGCTCCAGGCATAGTGTCAGTCCCTGTCTCAAAAACAATAATGTGGAGAGGGACTGAGGAAGAGACCGACACTGCTCTCTGCCCTCCACATGTGAATACATGTGTGTGAATGTGTGCCTACAGGTGCATGGGTCCATCCTCACAGGAATGCATACATGTAGTGCATACAAGTACATATAAACCTATATCCACTTAATCCCCGCACTCGGGAGGCAGAGGCAGGCGGATTTCTGAGTTCGAGGCCAGCCTGGTCTACAGAGTGAGTTCCAGGAGAGCCAGGGCTACACAGAGAAACCTTGTCTCGAAAAACAAAACAAAAACAAAACAAAACAAAACAAAAAACTATATCCACAAAGGAAATAAGCAACACAGATAAGCGCAATGATGAGAATCAAAACGTTTATAGTATATTCTATATATTGAACACAAATTGACTGATCCACTGTCTGCAAATCCCCAGAAAGAAGCTCAATGACAAAAAACTTGAGGGTCATAGGACATTGGAGTCATTGAGGTTGCATTTAGTACACACTGCTTCTCCCACTTCTTACGGGCAACAATAGTCTATGGCTCCTACCTCTTGCCACTTCACCCCCTCTCTTCAAGACGTTCTGTTACATGGCTGTGTTTTCTATTCACAGCTTGTTGGAAGGCTTTGGGCAGAAGAAAAGCCCACTTCATTTTAATTGTCTGTTCCAGTATGTCGTGGTTGTGTGCCCCTGCACCAGGATTGCAGTAGATAATTTAAGGGATTTGATCACTGCTTCTCTTCGTAAGAAGGGAAGTTGGATGGAGAAGAGAACAGTGCTGCAGGACAGCCATGACCTCCCAGCACAGAGCAGAAGCTCTATTGCATCTGCTCAGACAGAGCCTTAGCAGCTGAGATGGCAATTTTCTTCACGCTAGGGTTTTGGTTTTTCATAGGACCTAACTATAGCTGACTGTAGCTGACATACAGCCTTCTGAGTGTCAGAAACATCTCCAGAAGATGAAGGGGTTCTCCTATAGTAGCGATCTTTGTTGAGCAAATTTTTGTTTTATTTCTAATTTAGACAAAGTTGCCAACATTAAGATCACTAATAAAACCTTAATTTCTCAAAACTGTTCACCTGTGTGTCAACGCTTACGAGTTAACCTGTCAACAATGGGTTGATCCACTGAGGTTGAACTTCAGGCTCTTTCCTTTTCAGCATGGTCACCACACACGTTTGAAAGGTCCATGTGGCAGAGAGTCAGGCTTGCTGCACTGGAAACATTACAAGAAAACATCAACCCATTGTGTGTACTGGCCCTTAGAGTCTGTGTCCAAACACTGGCGATTGTCAGACTTCTGTGGGGCTCTGATGGATGGCCCTGCTGCCCTTGGCTTTGAGAGCCTTTTTGCCATCACTAAACAATTTGATAACTTCTTGAAGGTCATTAGAGGAATACGAACGCACTTGAAGGTGGGGATAAATCAGTCTCCAGGGAAGAGAAGACAGTAGGCCATCAAAAGGAAACATGATATTTCCAGGAATTTGGAACAGTGACTTTTGTATTTGATGTATCACTGAGATTAGTGGTCCATCCTCAGTATCAAACCCACTGGGCAGCTTTTCTTATCATTAGCCAATAAAAGTCTGCTATCTTAGGTTTTCCTTGTCTATTCTCAGGGTTATAGAGTTTCTCTGAGGGTTTTTTTCTCCTCAAGATTATCATACCTGACAAAAGAAGGAATTAGTGTCCTTGGCCATCAGCAAAAAAGTTACAAGCAGGGGAAAAATACATGATTGAAGAACTGAACCTTTAATTCCACACAAAGGTATTAAAGGAACGATCCCTTGAGCTAGCAGACCACAGGACAATGGATCAGCAATTTCATTTCTATTTCTGACACTGTCGTTGACTCAGGGTACTGGGGAAGTCCAAGGTTCCTGTTTTTGAAACTTTATTGACTACGATAGCATTTATCAATTATTTGGGAAAAATGATGTTTGCTAAGCATCCAGAATCTAGAGGCCTTTTTCCAGGGCAGAAAGCAAAAATATTGCTGTCTTTAAGCAAACGCGAAGATTATCATATGCCAGCAAAAATGAGCAAAGATATTTACAGGGCGGGGCTGTGAATTGGAAATTTTAGGGCCCTAAGAAGGGTCCTTTTTCTTTTCACTTTCTCTATACATACAGTGGTGTGAGTGTGCACATGCCTCTGGGATGCTGGAAGACAACCTCAGATGTCACCCTCAGGTATGTCAGCCTCCATCTGCCTTTGAAACAGCTTCTCTTGTTGACTTGTTGCTCACTGATTTGGCTGACTGGCTGGCCAGGCAACTCCAGGGATCCTGCTCATTAGCTTGTGCACACGGAAGAGGCTAATGCTATTTTCTTGGGCTTGGAACATGACACATTTTGCTGTGAGCGCAAGGCAGTGTGTTCATTTTTTAAAATGGGAAAATTGAGCATGGGAGATCCTAGATGATTTGTTCATGTTCTTGAGTATCCTAAGCCTGCAATTACTGTCTTTGACTTCTGGATCTGAAAGTATTTGCTTCTGAGTGTTAGTACTAACTGCACACACACATTATCAGACATGTATGCATGTATGTTTATATATACAGTAGAGTATTAGAAAGTAGTATTCTATACTATGGAATTCAACTAATGCCCAGTATAGCACAATTTGGTAACAAATAAGAACATTTTAATAGTTTAAAAAAGGAACCAATACTATCCCATGAGCAAGCACCAATCCCTGACACTGTTAATGATACTCCATTATGCCTGCAGATAGGAGTCTAGCAAGGCTGTTCTTGGAGGGGCTCCATCCAGCAGCTGACTCAGACAGATGCACAGACCCATAGGCAAACATTGAATGGAGCATAGGGACTTTTATGGAAGAGTTGAGGAAACTAAAGTGGACAGGAGCTCCACAGGAAGACCAACAGAGACAACTATCCTGGACCCTTGCGGCTCTCAGACACTGAACCAGCAACCAAAGACCATACCCAGGCTGGACCTAGGCTCCCTCCCCCTCACACATATGTAACTTATGTGCAGCTCAGTGTTAATGTGGGTCCCAAATACCTGGAGGGGTATCCCTCAAGCCGTTGCCTGTCTGTAGAGTCCATCCCCCTAACTCAGATGCCTTGTCTGGCCTCAGTGGGAGAAGAAGTACCTAGCCCTGCAGAGTTGATGTGCCAGAGTATGGAGATACTTGGGAGGGGGCTATCTCAGAGAAGAAGGGGTGGGGGATGAGGGAGGGATTGTGGGAGGTGGAGACAACATTGGGACTGATGAAATAAATTAATTTTAAAAATAAGAAATAAGAAAACAAAGAAAATGCCATATTAACAAACAAACAAACAAACAGTAGCAACAAAACTCCTCAGGCCATGACATGAATTTTGATAGCATCACAAGTCTTAAACCAGAGTAAAGAAGGTAATCCATACTATACCATGGCAGACTGCTGAATTTCACAACTTTGATCAAATATAACTGATTTCAGCACATCAACACTCCTTTGTGAGTGGGGATGACTAGAATGAAGAAAGGGGGGATGGTTCAGCAGGTAAGAGTGTTGGCTACAGAACATGAGGCTATAAGTTCAAATCCCCAGATCCCACATAAAAGCCAGGTGTTGTCATTTGTAATCCCAGCACCGAGTAGGGCAGAAACAAGAGGATTGTTGGGGCTTGCTGGCCAGCAGGTCTAGCCAAAACTCCAGTGAGCACAGGGCTTTGTGATAAATTCAGTTTCAAGGGACAGAGACAGAGGAGGACACGTTTCTTCCTCTGGTGTAAGCAAGCACATGGACACAATCGTGCACATATACTGCATACACAGGCCCACACTACAGATACACCCATGCAAGTATAAAATACAATGGAAATAGAAAATGATGAAGATTAAGATGAATAAGGTCTGGATCAGCGAACAGTCAGCATCATGTATAGGACAGATTCCTGGAATGGGGACAGGAAAAGGAGAAGTGCTGGTTGCCGTGGAGTGCCTGGGAGAAATGATGGATGTTCTTGGAGTTGATCAGCCTTCTGCCTGGAGGGCAGGCATGCTTTCTGTCTCCTCACAAGATGATGGTTTCCTTTCTGTGCCAGGTAAAAACATATGTATTAGAAAAAGTCTTAAATTTTAGCTCCTGGGTTCTATGCAATCTAATATTTTAATATCAAGTGTTACCAACCAACAAACAAACAAAAACAAAAAACTCACAGAAGTCTGGCAACTAACAAACTATGGTAATAAAAATTCTGACCTTTAAATGTCTTCCTTGTGTAGTACTTACTTTATAAAATAATGGACCCAATACCAATAATCATTGATAAGCAAATAATAAACAATACATTTAAAAACTAGAGGCTTATAATGTGCTACTCACCATAGGATAATTGTCTTAGGTGTTACAGAGAGTGTCTCTTTCTCCAGCGTTGAAAAGTTTTTCTTCTATGATTTTGAAAATATTCTCTACACTTTTGGTATGATATTTTTCACATTTCTTTATGCCCTTAATTCAAAAGCTAGGTCTTTTCATGGTCTCTAAAGTTCTTCTATGTTCTGCTTACATATTTCACTTTAGTTTGTCATTGGCCACTACAGAGTGATCCAGTTTCCCTACCTTGACTTTGAGCTCTGATGCACACACCATCCACCGATTGGTGACCAACCATCCATTTACAGTGAGCACTAGTTCTATAACCACATTTACTAAGGAAACTAGGAACTCAGCTGATAACAGCAAAAAGACTTATTCACAGTGTGGCCAAACCATGGGAACCAAGCTTCTGTCCACCTTCCCTGCAGCAGTTACAGACTTATAAGAAGGAGGAAACAAAAGCCAGGAAACGCATATGTCCATGTAATGAGCAGAACCATGTGAAGTCTCTTCCTGGACACAGGTTCCTCTGCCGGCTAGCAACAGGCACCAGCATTTGCTTCCTTCTAGCACAGGATTCTGGGAAAGTGTTATGTCTTTGGTCACACTGTTTTAATGGTCTGTAGTTTAAGGGGCTCACAGGTCTGCCTTTGGACTGTCTCTCTCCTGCCAGAACACTTGCAGTCCTTCATTCCTTTCCACTTCCTGTTCAGACAGGGAAAATGGAGCCAATTATTGCATACGAACTCAAGCACATGTCATAAGTATTAGGTTGTGTGCAAGAGTTAGAAAAGAGGGTGGAGGTGTTCGGAGGCCTGGGGACACCTGTATTCACATCGGAGCTGCCATACTGGGGGTGGGATTAAAATCCACTTTGAATGCATCATGTTTCCTGCAGTGTATTCAGTTTTCAAGCCTAAAATGAAATCAGCATTTCTCTGGGTTCTTGTCTGTCCACCAATAGAGATTTTTCTTTTCTTGGAATCACTGCAGTTAATAGGTCTGTGAGCAAGTCAGCTGCCAGTTCTTACAGGCTCCAGTGGCTTCCGGACTATTCCTATGCTCCTTTCTTGCTACCTATATCAGACCTCCCATATCTTCCTTCTTTCAGACTATTTTAGCTGGCATCTAACAAGTTATAGAGCAGATTTGTCTTATTTTATTTTATCAGGATAAATCTCACTAGTACTTAATTGAGTCTTATTTTTTATTGGCTTGTTATGTTAAGTGTGAAACTTTTTAAAAAAATCTGCTCACATTTTAAATAGCTATGTGCCCAAAGAATTCAAAATAGCTAAAGATAGTTAGATTTGGGGCCTTGGGTGGAGCCTACTCAGGAGCCTCTCTAATTTTACCTCTCTTGTCTGCATACTATCTGTCACTTGCATCTCCTGTCACATTAGAATTTTTCAGGTAGAGAGTTACATGTCACTTAGCCTTGTTCCTCTCGAAGTAACCCACATAATGAATTGCACATAGTGGGTATTGGATTATTGCACATAGTAGGTACTGGATAATTGTACATAGTGGGTATTGGATCAGCAGTAAGCGAATATTCTTAAACTGTAACACCATAGAATTTCCCAGAGAGAGGAGAACTCCAAAGCCATTACATATATTTGGTGCCTGTGTTGACAGGCATTAACCCTGGAATCCAGTCAACCCTGTTTAACGGCTCTCACAACAAACAGGAGAACCAGCAGAATAGTTCCTGTTTCTTCACAGCTTAGGCCAGGAGGTGGACTATTTGCAAGTGTGAGGATGTGCACGCATGCGTGTGTGCGTGAGAGAGAGAGAGAGAGAGAGAGGAGAGAGAGAGAGCTGTAGGACAATGCTGTGGTGTCCGTTGTCCCCTTCTACCTTTACATGGGTTCCAAGAATGAAACTGAGGTTCAGAGAACAGCATCCTCCAGGGGTAACAATTGCTTTTACCAGCTGGACCATCTCTCTGGCCCAGGAAATGTTCTTTTTCTTCATTATACTTGTGTGCGCCTGGGCTGGAGGACTTGATTCATGATGGAACATTAACCTACCATCATTTTTGCAGCCATCACTCTTCAGGCCTCTGAATAGAGAGTCTGGGTTGTGTTCCATAAGTCTGTGCCTCCTAAGAAACAGTGTCTCCGAAGGAAATGGATGAGTTCTTGAAAAACAATGAAGGATGATGATAAGCCTAAGGATTAAACAGCTGAGAGACCCCAAGAGACCATTAACTGTGTGTTGGTGTAACCCTTCCAGAGCCCTGTGTTTCAAGTCCCACTGAGCCATGTGTCATATGCCATACTAATGTTTGTGGAGGAAGCAGAAGCGATGCTTTAAAACCAGTTCTGTCTGGCTTTGAAATGATACTGCTTAGTGTTCTCTGCTATAAAAAGCAAAGTGTTAAAGTGTTTCCACACTGAGTTCTTACTGCAGGAAGATTAGATTCTTACAGGTAAAGAGAGAAAACACCGACACGCAGAACGACACCAGTGAGAATCTTACTACCTAGGTAGTGTCTTAGTGTCTTTGTGTCCACAGTTATGTATATTTGTATATGGCTGTGATTCAAATGTATTCCTGAGAACATGCGTGTAATTCTTCTGTTACTACTCATACTATGCTCTTGACCTACCAGATTTTATCAAATGCCTTCCCATTGCATGTAGATTAAACTGCTAATCTTATCACATTTAGTGGTTACAGAAGCATACTGAGTTATTACATTTATTATTTTACTGCTATTCATTGTTCACATTATATTTAATGGTGAGATGTCTGTCACCATTTTTATAAAGTAACATGCACATAGTTCTCCTGAAGTCACTGTTAGGAAATGCTGATGTGCAGTAAATGTCAGAGAATAACTCTGGGAAATCAGCTCTCATCTTTTCTTGTGGGATCAGGGACAGAACCCAGGACTTCAGCCTTGAAAGCAAGTACCTACTTCTGCTGAGCTACCTCACCAGCCAGAAACCCGCTCTAAAAGGATCTTCCCTCAAATAAATAAGTTTTCTCAGTGAAGAGCAAAGTAATTTAATTCAAAAGTGGACAATCTGCAAGCAGAAGGCTTAGGGGTTTTTTGTGCTGATTGACATCAAGAAATAATTTATCACTGGCTTGGCATTAGTTTTAAAATATTTACCAACTGTACTAGAATGACAGACCATACAGAAGCCTCTTAGCCTCAGGGACAGGAAAGGTCTTCTGTTAATCTAAATAGCTATTCAGAGTAGTTCTAAAGACTTAATCCTGCAGCATGGATGATAAAGCATCTCTTGAACAAAAGAAAAGACATGAGATGCCAGCTCTCTCCTCAGGTGAGCCTAAAGGAGGCTGGCTCTATTACTACACTTTAAGCCAACAGTGATTTAATTGTTTTTAAAGCAGCGACGAGGTCCTCTCTCCAGTGCACTGATTTTCCTTTGTGGAGTTAATATAGCATTTCAATCTTGAGTTAAGGTCAAGCTCTTTATTTTTATTTACTCAGATGAATTTTTCCACATGGAGGTGGGATTTCCTAAGATTGCTTTCTCCAGCCCCTCATCTTCCTCGCTATTCACTTTGAGCTCTGTTTATCAAATGCAGTCACGGGTGGAAAGTCAACAAACCCAGAGATGCAGGTGAGCTCTGTTTATCAAATGCAGCCACGGGTGGAAAGTCAACAAACCCAGAGATGCAGGCGTAGAGGTGATGAGATCAGAAGGATCCCACAGGCCCAAGAGAAAATAAACAGGGGCCATTGATTTAAATGAACTTAAATGTTGTCCCTAACCTTCAGGTCATTCTCCCGCTCCTTCCCTTTATCTCCCACACAGACTCGTTTAGGTGACATGTAAACACTGGACTCTAAAGATGAACCTGAGATCATCCCCCAGACTTCACAAACCTTTTCATCACGGGAAATCCAGATTAATAACGGAAGGGCAGTGCCTCATTAACAATATCAACCCAGCAACGTTTATCAGAGCTTCCCACCTGTGATGGACTGCTGACTCAGAGCTACTAATAATTGCTACTAAATGAAATAGCGCAAACCTGGTGTCAGCGTGTATGATTATTATGAGAATCATAGGTAATCTAAGTTTCCTTCAGTGAAAGGAAACCAAACTTGTCTCAGTTTACAATACTTTGTCTCCATTTGATATTCGTTAGGACCTTAGTTGTTTGGAAATGTCTCAAATTCATTTTTACCCCATTTGCTGGGATATGTTTCAGTTGAGTTAACCATTTTGGAGACATGGCGTTAGGAAAAATGCGTTGTTGCTATATTTTGTTTTAAAATGCAGATTTAGAATATTCAGATAGCAGCTTCAGTTTTAGGGACAGATAATTCCCACTAATATGTCTAGTACCTTTCCTGACTTAGTGGCGATGTGGTTCTTTAATTGGACATTTGGACACTCTTAAACATTGAGAACAGAGGACTTGGAACGGAGATGGTTCGAGCTTCCTCGAGATCACTTAATCATGGCTTTTCTTTCTTGTCAGATTTAAACTCACTGGAAATAAGTTTTTAGGTAATGGCATTTCAGAAAGACTGACCAAGAACAGCATAGGAAAAACAGACACGACATGCAAAAAAGGAATGCACCCAACATTTCTGGATCACCCTAGAGCCATATTTCCGGATGCAATCAGCTCTTTAATGGCTTTTCCTGTCCCTTTTCACCCTCTTGAAGTTCTCTTAAGTGAATTCAGGTTGGAGGAAACCGGCACAGAAGACTTTTCTAAACATCCAGCTCAGAGTTTCCCCTTTGCCAGATTTCTGTGTATCATTATTCCATATAAATCTCTCTTCTACCTGGCCTATCCCTCTTCTTTATGCAATATTGTGGTAAGATATCACTCTCTCCGAATATCTGAATATTGATAAGCTGTGAAGATAGCCTGGGATGTCCTCGGCTTCATCCTCATTCACATAAACCTTCAGCCTATCAAAAGGGAGCTTCTGAGTCCTGTAAAGTGGTGCACACCTAAAACCTCAGCTCTTGAGAGGTGGAGACAGGAGGACCAAAAGTTTCAGGCCAGCTTCAGCTATATTGTTTGAAGCCAGCCTGGGCTACATGAAGTGCTCTGTCTTATAAAATATTAGGAAATGTCTCTGAACTCATTTTGTTTATTTTAAAGACCAGGGAAAGATGAAATGAAAACAATGGTCCAGTAGGGGGTATGTGGTGGGTTAACTGGGATCTGGTGCTGTGGTGGGTTAACTGGGATCTGGTGCTGTGGTGGGTTAACTGGGATCTGGTGCTGTGGTGGGTTAACTGGGATCTGGTGCTGT
>JADRCH010000109.1:3084025-3098111 GCA_019843965.1 Rhynchomys soricoides | reverse complement strand
TAACTGGGATCTGGTGCTGTGGTGGGTTAACTGGGATCTGGTGCTGTTTTCCTTATACATCTAGGGAGAATGAAAGTAAAATATTTATGTTACCCACCCCCTGCTCTTTGCCAGTGAGTAGCATTCAGCTTTTCCAGGCAAGAGTAACTCATGGTCTGGAGCCAGGTGAAAGCAGAGCAAGTAGCTCCGGAGGGCTGGGTTAGGTTAATGTCTTGGAGAAGGACTTAGTGTGTTTAGTCTGTCTGGGGACATGGGGGTTGGAGCATGGTGGAGTTGCTACCCTTCAAAGGCAGCTTGCCAAAATGTCTGGCCCTGCCCACTCTGCTGCCTACACTAGTTTCCACACAATAGTAATAAGCATTGGTGAAGGTGCATGGCATCTAGGCTGGTCATGGTGACACATGCCTGTGAGCCTAACATCTGCCAGGTGGCAGCAGAAAACAAGTCAAGATCATCCTTGGATCCATATAAAGAGAGTTAAGACCAAGCACAGGCTATATGGGACCAGGACTCCAAACAAACCATCAATCAAACAAAGCCCAATGCACACACACACAAACCCAAGATGCTTCAGTGGCACCTGCTGAAAAGACATGATAAACATGGGTATCACTGATGTCCACATGGCCATCATACTGTAGATCACACAATCTACAACCCTGTGCAAGTATCCATGTGGGCGCCCGTTCTTGAAAGCTGCAGGAAGTTATCCAGTGCTGTGCTTTTATCACTGGCTCCCATTACAAGCTGGCCTGAGAATGTAGCCAGTGCTTATGATGACATCATTCAGTAGAAACAGCAGCATTGGATGGAGGCTACTAGGCTAGAAAGTGGGGCCCTCCTCCAGCTTTTCTGGAACAGATTCTGGGATCCCATCCCACAGCATCTAGCAGGGTCCCATGGGGAGTTTCCTCCTGTGGAAGTCAGGAGCACATAGGAAAAGGTCATCCAGTTCCCACCCTGAAGGCTTCTGCTTCTGCATGGAGACCACAGTGCAGCCAACAGTTATACCTCGGCTCCAGGGCAGCTGTGTCCCCTCTAGACACAGGCTGGCTGGGTCTGAGTTATCCTTGGTAATCAGCTTTACTGCTACTGTAAGAGCTTGCCTTAGCTTCCTCCTCAGTAAAGTGAGGGTAAGAATGAATAGCATCCATGGGAGTAGGAGAACTGTTATGGGGGAATGCATAAACTGCTTGGTGAATGGCCTGACCCAGTCACGTGGCTCTTACTGTGACCATCGCTGGACTTCCATGTGTGTGGGGAGACTGCTGCACTCAAGGACATGGGTTTGGGACAAAGGAGGACAAAAGAAGATTAGCAGTCTGACTGTGTGACTGCCCAGTGAAGGACTGCAGGCAACTGCAGAAGATAGCCAGTACTCTCTCCACCCTTCACTGGGATGTTTCAACTATTTAGTTCAGAATTGGCAGAAACTAGAGAGTAAATACAGTAGCCCAAAAAGGTAGCACAGGCTGGCCAGTGAACCCAGATCAGGAGCGGAACACTGTCATGCCGTGGGTAAAGCTGTTCTCAGATGAAGGGCATTTGCTCTCAAATAAGCAGTAGATTAAGCCAAGAGAAAGTATACGGCTTAGCTTGAACTGCTGTAACAAAACATCTCCAATGGGGTGCTTAAATGGTATTGTGTGTGTGTGTCCTCATACAGCAGAGGGACAGGAAGCCCTAATCTCTCTTCCTCATATTAAAAGGAAGGCCCACTGTGAGGGCCATACCTTTGTGATGTAATCTAAAGCCAGTTACTGCCTGTAGGTGACACCTTCACATTGAGTCACACTAGAAACCAGAGTTTCAGCCTAAGGACAGGAGCTTGGGTCATAGACATTCTGTCCGTCATAGCTGCCTTTCCGCAAAGATGAGCTCACACGTCAGAGCCAGCACCGTTGGAATGTCCAAGCTTATGGGATCTCTTTCGACGCCAAGTCAAGCTGTGTATATGGGTTATGACAGTTTTCAACACCGGGTCCTGAGGTGTTATCATTCATGGTGTGCACAGGAGGAGACGCAAGCTTCCATAGGGGAGCAGCTACTCCAGCATCTTACTGACAACATGCGACACTCTCATTGCTGCCATGCCTGTGACTATGTCCCCTCTTGTCTCAGTTTCCTTTCTACAGATCATTTCTTCAACCTTTGTCTTACACTCGCTCTTGCTGCGGTTCCCAACCCCCTCCGCTTTAATTTCTTGTCAAGTTTGCAGTGCAATAATGGGGCTAGGAAGCACAGAAAAATGTGTGTAATTTCCTTCTTTGCTTGCTTTTTCTCAGCCCTGGAAATCGTTAAAGTTTAGTTTGAAAGTTTCCTTCCCAAATTATGTTCAACTTTTTGAGCTCTGCTCCTTCACCTAGGAAAGAGGCAACAAAGAAATATAAAATCTTTTCTCACATAAACTAACCACCTTTGTGTAATTAAAGATAAAAATTGTGTTTCTGATGCAGATGATTTTTTAAAAAAAGTAGTAGGACTCATTCCCGATTCCAAATAAACGGTTGACTTCTTGTAAAGGTATTTAAAAAGTTAAATCGCCACCTTCTACCAGCTGATCCTACACTAAAGCGCCTCTGTAAGCGGCAATTTTGTAAAAGTTCATGCAAACTGCTTAGGTCTCTGTACTGGCCTCTTGTAAACTCAGCCATGATAAAGCTCCATGGTCCCCTCTCCCTCGGTGTTCCTGGCATTCATCTGTGGTGATAGCCGTTAGTGTAAGACCCCCAGCCCCATTTCACACACAACCTCAAAGGGGTGCACCTGCATCTTCTCTGGCTCCAATTACTGTCCACTCAGCCACGGGTGGGTCATGCTGAACTCTACAGTAGACATGAGCTGGAGAAAGAAAATGTGTTTTTTCAGGGTTAAAGTAGGCTTTGGGTATATTAATGCACAGAATAACCACTAGACCTGAGGCTGTGAGCAGCCTGAGCCACTGACTGTCTTCCAAGGCTTATGCATTAATCAGGTATAGGGATGGTTGGAGACAGGCGGGAGGGTACTGGAGGACCGATCCTGCAGGAGAACAAGTGAGGGGAGGGAGAGGCCATGATCTACTGGGATTTCCAATGCTTTCCTCTCTCCTGTAGCTTCTTCCTGCTGTCCTCTCCTGCTCTCCTTTCCGTCTCTCCCATCGTTTTACGTTCATTCTCTTTCCTCAAAGAACGGCAGAAACTCAGTTTCTCCGGGTCTGACAAACACACGGTTGTGTCAGCTGCATGACTTACAGGAGGTGACTCTGATTGTGAGCTGCCAGACAGGAGCCATTCGCAGCTGGCTGTTTGGGACTGCAGTGTGCTTCACTGGTGAGGTTTCATGTCACTTACGTGGGCACACAGTTACCAGCATGGGTAGGACTTGGGAGTAAGAACACCTCTCTTTCTTGTGATATAAGGTCTTATACACTTCCGTATGGGTTTTGCATGTGAAGGGGAAAGAGGCTGCATGGGTGTCTGAGGGACAAACCCAGCAGGAAGAACAGGCGTGTGAAGCAACCCAAACACTGTCTTTGATGATGCTGTGGTCCCTACTTGCGACTGTACAAGTGGCTGCAATAGATGTCTGGCCAGGCTATTTTAAAACTATTGATCCAAGAGAGGATGATAGGTCTGTCAGCGACTTTGCTGCAACCTGGCTTTTGTTACTGCTTTTCTTGGGTCATCCCTGGTGTGTTGTTAAATGCTTCAGTGGTAAATAAGTGTTTTTAACTATGTCGCCAAGGGAATAATATCGAATCGAATCAAACGTCTCAAAATGTCCTGCTGCATAAATGATCAACAGTAGGCTTGCTTGTTTATGCAGCCATCGAAACAGCAGATATTTATTAGGCTTTGGCTATGTGCCAGGGTAAGCACTATGTTTATGGGGCAAAGTGGCGAACAAACTAGAAGCATTTTGCTTTGCTCTGAGATAATAAAGATATTGATAATGATAATGATGATGAGGATGCTGAGGATGAGGAGGAAGATGAAGCTGAAGATGAAGGAAAGGAGGAAACTTAATCGTACTAGAAAGAGAGTAAATAAGGTTTGTTTAGGACACAAAGTAACAGAACCTGCTAAAGGAAGAGAATGTAATTAAAGCCATCTACTGATATACACGCGGGGTCATTAAAGGAGAGAAGGTGTAGCTTTTTTCTTCCTGTTACCGTAGCAAAACACCGGAGGCAGTCAACTTTAGAAAAGAAGACAGTTTTGGATTGTAGTTTCCCAGGAATTGAAAAGCTCATAAATAATTGGCCCCACTGCTTTGGACAGCATGGCATGGTACAAGGAGAGGAGGGGCCATATCATTTTGTAGTAACCAGGAAGTGCAAGAGAGAGAGAGAGAGAGGAAATGAAAGGGAGTCACATGGTCCCATCTGTCTGTCACCTCAGCATTGGTATGAATGAAGGTGGGCTTAGGAGGCTATGTGTTGTCTGGTGGGAAACATTTGAGACAAGGTAAATGCATGAGCTGCTGTGGAAGGACAGTGGGCGTGGCCAGCAAACACCTGAACTGTATGTCGTGGGAACAAGGCAAGCACAGGGGCACGATGTGTATAATGACGTCAGTAAACCCAGGGAGGTTAGTTGTGGGTGTCCTGTGAAGTGCACCAGTGGATACACCCACAAAGTTAAGCTGTACTCTGAACTCCTAAGGAAAAACTCCATAGCAGAAACAGGAGTCACTGCTGTCCTGTCCTGAACTTGGTTATAGGGCATCTGCCAGGGAGCCGGACACACTTGACCCCTGCACCTCAAGGTCCAAGCTTCAAGCAGAGGAGACTATGCATGTCTGTGGGTGAATGACAAGCAGAAGAGCAGAGTACTAGGGATAGTAGAGTAGACCGTGACCCAGGCATCTCAGAGGGTGGGCTGTGGAAGAGAGCTCTGCTTCCTGTTCTGAAGACAGGATCACTTTGCTTTAAGAGAGTCTTATAGGGCTCCGCAGCTAAGAGCATTGACTGCTCTTCTAGAGGTCCTGAGTTCAATTCCCAGCAACCACATGGTAGCTCACAAGCATCTGTAATGGGATCTCTTCTGGTATGTTTGAGGATAGCTACAGTGTACTCATATACATAAAATAAATAAATGATCTAAAAAAGAAAGTCTCATAGTTCTGTGTCACCAAGCTAAAGCACTGTCCTAGAGAATTCTCTGCAACTCTCTTGGTTGGAAAACCAGAAGTAGATGTGACCGGGTCCTCTCAATGGCACCTACCTGTGATGGATGATCTCAGCTGGCAACTTGCTGAGATCTGGAGTAACCAACATTCATCACACTCTGCTTCTGGATGGTGGACACTGTGACCAGCTGCCTCATCCTCCTGCTGCTGTAATAAGCTCACCATGATGGACTGCAGCTTAATGCTGTGAGCAGAACAAACGCTTCCTCCTTAAATTGTTTTGTCAGATATCTTATCACAGCAGCAGGAAAAGGACCTAGGAGACCGTCTGTCCAAACTGAGGAATCTGTAACCTGCTCATAGCACAGGTCTTCCACACTACCCTCTTAAGGGACACTGTTGTCCCACCATTTCTCACCAAAACCTGTGCTGAAAAGCCTGCTTTATACGTAGTCAGGGAAACTGAGGAGTGAGCATGGAGCCCACATGTCTGTGGATGAATGACAACACCTGAGAAAGCACAGAGCTCCTGGACCCGCGTGGCCACGGCTGGGAGGACTTTTCTCTTAGGGTTGTTGCTCCACCCCCTTTGTTAAAATAGATTCTTTTCTCATACAATACATCATGATTAGAGTTTGCCCCCCTCTACTTCTCCTAGTTCCATCCCACCTCCTCTCCTATCTAGATCCACTCTGCTTGCCATTAGAAAAGAACCAGCTTCTAAGCTGTAACAACCAAATATAACAAAATAAACTATAAGATAAAACAAAACCCATCACATCAAAGTTGGACAAGGCAAACCACCAGAAAATAAAGGAGAAGGCACAAGCTTTCTGCACACTTTCAGACGTACCATAAAAGTACTAAACTGAAAGCTATACCATACACGCAGAGGACCTGTGCAGACCTGTTCAGGCCCCTTGCTTGCTGCTTCAGTCTCTGAATTCATATAAGATTTGCTCAGTGATTTAAAAGGCCTTGATCTCTTGGTGTCCTCCATCTTCTCTGGCTCTTATACTCTTTCTGTCTCCTCTTCTTCAGAGTTCCCTGAGCTCTGAGGGGAGGGATCTGATGGAGACATCCCATTTAGAGCCAGTTCTGTGTACTGTACCATCTGCTGCTGGAGGTGCGTCTCTGATGTTAACTGAACAAGACACTGATCTAGGAGTGTAATAGAACATCATTAGGATAGTTTATTGTTACTTTTTTTTAGACCAGTAGTCTTTGGTTTTACCCTAGGGCACTTGGCTACATAGTCCCTGGTTCTTGGTCACCCAAGCAGTATTATGTGTTTAATCTCATGAAATAGGCACTAAGTCAAATCGGACATTGGTTGGTTACACCCAACAGAATCTTTGTGCCACCATTGCCTTAGCATATTTTGCAGGCAGAAAGATTTTATGTAGGTCAAAAGTTTTGTGGCTAGGTTGGTGTTTATGCTTCCACTCTGATAGCCTGGAGCGTATCTTCCCATTGCAGAAGACTATAGAATGTAGGGAGAAGGGGGAAGCTGCTCTGCAGACACCAATTCTTCCTCTTCATGCTCAGTGAGTTGTGTGGGTGTCGTCTTCAGCAATGGGGCCTTGCTGTCAGTTTATGGAGAGCAGCACATTGTCTTGGCAACAGCCTGGGTTGTTTGGGGATTCTATGGGACCCCACTGGCCAACAACTCAATTGGATGTAACCCAGGCCCAAGATTGGAGGCTTATTTTGGTAACAAGTGATAAACTTAGTTGACAACATCTCCCTCATTGTTTGGAGACTGTATTAATGTCACCTTCACATATTTTAGGAAGTTCCACTGAACTAGGTGACCATAGCCTCTCAAAGACCTCTCGATTCTAGTATCTCTCACCGCATTCCTTCCTTTAAGCCACTCTTCCTCCCTTCTCCACCTGACCCTCCGATTTCAATGCCCACAGTCCATCTATAAAACCCATTCTACTTCCTTTTTCAGGGAGAGCCATGTGTCACACCAAGTCCCTTCCTTTACACCAAGCCTCTCTGGGCCTATGACTTGTAGCTTGGTTATCATTTATTTAATGGCTAATATCCACATATTAGCAAATACATACTGCATTTATCTTTCTGCATCTGGGTTGCCTCACCCAGGACAAGTATTTTTCTAGTTCCATCCATTTGCCTGCAAATTTTATGGTACTTTTTCTTAACTGCTGAGTAATACTTCATTGTGGAAATGTATCACATTTTCTGTATCTATTTTTCAGTTGAGGGACATCTGGATATTATTAATAGAGCAGCAGTAAACAAGGTTGAGGAAGAGTCCGTGTGGTAAATGGAAGGTCCTTTGGATGTATGCCTAGTAGTGGAACCTGAGAAAAAGTTGTTCCCAACTTTCTGAGGATCTGCCATGTTGATATTCATGGTGGTTTTTACAAGTTTGCACTCCTACCAGCCATAGAGGAGTAGTCGTCTTGTTCCACATCCTTGCCAGCATGAGCTACTCCTTGTGTTATCAATCTTAGCCATTCTGACAGGTGTAAGTTGTAATGTCAAAGTAGTTTGATTTATCTTTCCCTGATTACTAAAGATGTTGAACATTTCTTTAAATGTCAGTTATTTGAGATTCTGCTATTGAGAATTCTGTTTAGATCTGTTCCCTATTTTTTAATTGAATTATTTGTTGTTTTTATCAATACCTAGTTTCTTGAGTTCTTTATTTATTTTGGTTATTAGTTCTCTATTGGATGTGGAGTTGGTAAAATCTTTTCCATTGCATAGGTTGGCATGCTGTAGGATTGACAGTGTTCTTTGCCTTACAGAAGCTGTTCAGTTTCATCATTGATCTAATGCCTATGCTATTGGTGTCCTGTTCAGAAAGCTGTCTCCTATGCCAATGCGTTCAAGACTCTTTCCTACTTTCTCTTCTATCAGATTCAATGGATCTCACATTATGTTAATATCTTTGATCCATTTGGAGTTGAGTTTTGTGCAGGGTCATAAGTATGGATCTACTTGCATTTTTCTACATGCAGCCACCCAGTTTGACCAGCCCCACTTGTTAAAAATACTGGGTTTTTTTTCAGTGTGCATTTCTGGCTTCTTTATCAATAATCAGTGTCAATATTAGTCTGGGTTTTCAACAATATTCTATTGATCAATGGGTCTACGCTTATGCCAATACCATGCACTTTTTGTTACTAGAGCTCTATAGTACTACTTGAAATCAGAAATAGTGATGCCTCCCACAATTCCTTTGTTGCTCAGTATTGATTTAGCGATCCTGGGTTTTTTTTTTTTCTTTATGCCACTGAGAATTGTTCTGAGAGCCATGAATAATTCTGTTGGAATTTTTGTGGGGATTGCACTGGAGCTGGGAGATCTTTTCATCTTCTGGTATCTTCTTCAATTTCTTTCTATAAAGATTTTTTTAAATTTTTCATTTGCTTTGTTTACAGTTACCCCCAATTTTTTTTACATTGAGGTGAAAAACGTTGTTCATGTGATTTCTTTCTCAGTCCATTTGTCATTTATATGTAGGAGGGCTACTGATTTTTGTGATTTAATTTTGCCTCCAGATACTTTGCTATAGGAGTTCCCTAGTAGAACTTTTAGAGTCGCTTATGTATATTATCATGCAATCTGCAAATAAAGATACTTTGACTTCTTCCTTTCCCATTTGTGTTCCTTGATTTCCTTCCTCCAGTTGTCTTATTGCTCTAACTAAGACGTTCGATAGTGTATATTGAATCGGTATGGAGAAAGTGTACAACCCTGACTTGTTCCTGATTTTAATGGAATTTTGTTGAGTTTCTCATTCTTTAAGTTCATGTTGATTATAGACTTGCTGTAATGTGCTTTTATTATGATTGGATATGTACCTTATATCCATAATCTCTCTAGGACTTTAATCATGAAGATGGGGTGGCTTTTGTCAAAGACCTTTTCTGCATCTAATAAGATGATCATATGTTTTCTGCCTTTCAGTTTGTTTATATGTATTGATTTTCATACACGGAACTAGTTCTGCATATCTAGGATGAAACCTAGTTGGCAGTGGTGGATGATCTTTTTAATGGGTAATGGTTGGATTCAGTTTATAAGTATTTCATTGGATACTTTTGCATCTATGTTCATAAGAAAAATTGGTCTGTAATTCTTATTCTTTGTTGGGTCTTTATGTGGTTTGGTATCAGGGTAATGGTGGCCTTAGAAAGTGAGTTTGGCATTGTTACTTCTGCTTCTATTTTGTGAAATAATTTGAGGAGAATTTGTATTAATTCTATTTTGAAAGTATAGTGAAATTCTGTCGTGAAAACACCTGGCCCTGTTTTTGTTGTATTTTGGTTGGTTGGTTGTTTTGGTTGGGAGACTTTAATGACTGTTTCTGTTTCACTAGGAGTTATATGTTTAGTATATTGCATATCTGATGTTGACATAGCATTGGTAAGTGCTACCTATTGAGAAATGTCTCCATGTCTTTGAGATTTTCCAATTTAGAAGAATACAAGTTTTTAAAGCGTTACCTTATGAGTCTCTGGATTTCCTTAGTGTCTGTTGTTATGTTCCCTTTTCATCTCTAACCATGCTAATTTGGATATTGTCTCTCTTTTATTCAATTTAAATAATAGTTTGTTGATCTTGTTGATTTTCTCAAAGAATCAAATCTTTTCTCATTGATTCTTTTTGAATTATTGTATTTGTTTCTCTTCTATTGATTTTAGTCCTCAGTTTGTTTGTTTCTTGCTATCTATCCCTGTTAGGTGTTATTTTTTATTCCTGTCCTAGAGCTTTTGTGTGTGCTGTTAACTGTAAAGCTGCTAGTGTGAGACTGCTCTTTCTTGTAGGCACTTAGTACTATGAACATGTCTCTTCAAACCTCTTTTATTGTGCCATAAATTTAGGAATGCTGTGTATTCGCTTTCATTTAATTCTACAATGTCTTTAATTTATTTCTTTATTTTTGTCTTTAACCATTATTTTATTCAGTAAAGAGAATTTTTCCATGGTTTCTGTTGTTGAGATCCAGCTTTAATCTGTGGTGGTCTGATAGTATGCAAAGAGTTATTTCAGTTTTCTTGTATTTGTTGAGACTTGCTTTGTGTCTGAGTATGTGGTCAATTTTGGATAAAGTTCCAGGAGGTGCAGAATAAAGGTATATTTTGTGTTTGCTAGCTTCATGGTCAAATGGACTTAAATGTCTGTTAGTTCCATTTGTTTGGTGAATTTGTTAGCTCCAGCATTTCTCTCTTTAGCTTTTGTCTGGATGACCTGTTTTTTGGTGAAAGTTGGGCATTGAAGTCTCCTAGAATCAATGTGTGAGGGTCAATGTGTGATTGAAGACGTAGGAGTGTTTCTTTTATGAGCTTCAGTGTCCTTGTGTTTGAAGCATAGATGTTAATAATTGAAGTGTCATCTTGTTGAATTTTTCCTTTTATGAGTATGTAGTGTCCTCTCTTATTTCTTCTGCTTAGTTGGGGTTTGAAGTCTGAGTTTTTAGATATTGAAATGGCTATACGAGCTTCCTTTTTAGGTCTATTTTCTTTGACTATCTTTCCCCAACCTGTTCCCAGAGGTAATGCCTATCCTTGATGTTGAGGTGTGTTTCTTGGATGCAGCAGAAGAATGAATCCTGTTTTTGCATCCATTCTGTTAGTCTGTGTCTTTTAATTGGAGAATTAAGGTCACTGATATTGAAAGATATTAGTGATCAATGATTGTTGATCTGTGTTACGATGATGATGATGATGATGATGATGATGATGATGATGATGATGATGATGTTTTTGGTGGTAGTCTGTGTGTGATTGTTTCCCTTTGGATTTTGCTGGTCTGAGATGATTTATTCCCTTTGTTTTTATGATTATAGTTAACCTTTGTAGGTTGGTGTTTCCTTTTCAATCTGTAGGGCTGTATTTGTAAATAGATATTGTTTAAATTTGGTTTTATAATGAAATTTCATGTTTTCTCCATTCATGGTTATTGAAAGTTTAGCTGTGTTGCTGTCTAAGGTCTCAGAGTCTGCAGCACATGTTTCCAGGCTTTTCTGGCTTTTAGAGTATCCATTGAGAAGTCAGGTCTAATTCTAGTAGATCATACTTATGTAACTTGATCTTTTTTTCCTTGCAGTTTTTACTATTCTTTCTTTGTTCTGTATATTTAATGTTTTGATTATTATGTGCATAGGGGACTGTCTTTTCTGGTCCAGTATATTTGGTATTATTAATGCTTCTTGTACCTTGATATTATCTCCTTCTTTAGGTTAGAAAAATTTTCTTCTATGATTTTGTTAAAAATGTTTTCTAGGCCTTCATCTGGGTTTCTTCTCCTTACTTTATTCTTATTATTCATAGGTTTTGTCTTTGTGCTGCAGATTTCCTGGATGTTTGTTCCTGGAGTTTTTTAAAATTTAACACTTTCTTTGACCACTGTATACATTTATTCTATCTTGTCTTCAATACCCAAGATTCTGTCTTCTATCTTATGTATTTTGCTGCTGAAGCCTCTGTAGTTCCTGTTAAAATCTTAAATTTTTTATTTCTAGAATTTCTTCAGTTTGGGTTTTGTTAACTCTATTTCCTTTTCAGGTCTTGAACAATTTTGTTTGTTTTCTTCCACTATTTGCTTGTGTTTTCCTGGACTTCTTTAAGGTATCAATTCATTTCCTCTTTATGGATCTCTATCATCTTCATACAATTGGTTTTTGGGTCTTTTTCTTGTGTTTCAGCTATGTTGGAATATTCAGGGCCTGCTGTGATAGGGTTGGTGGCTTCTAGTGGAGACCTATGACTTGGATGTTATCTGGGGTTGGTGTGATTAAAAGTATAGGTACTGATATCTGGTTTTGTCTTTGTTGGGTGGGTATTTTATTTCTTGCTTTCTGTTTCCTGGTGGATTTTAGGAGAGTGTGATGACTGTGTCTTGACTGGTAAGAAAATTTCTGTTGACTTGATAAATGTGGCTACTGGGACATCAGGTAAAATTTTTTGGGGGTATTGGGAGCTGGCACTTGGGAATGGGGATAGGCTAGGGGTCTGAAAATGTCCACAGGAGGGAGAAAAACAAAGTATTCAATCAATACCTCCTTATTTATTCCCCTTGGAATGGGGTTTGACACTGAAGAGAAGTCACCTTGGTAGTTTGGCTATAGTGTTGGATCTAGAATAGAAGGGAGGAGAAGATGTGCAGTCAGCCTCCCTGGTACTAGGCAGGAGTGAGTTAGCAGTGGATGCCTGCTGGAACTGGATGCTAGGAGAAAGGAACAAATGGGGAAATTGAGGTTAGGAGGGAAGGATGTGTGATCCTCACGATTGGGCCTGGGGTGAGGAGGAGGGTTGCATCTGGTGTTCTGTTGCAGAGCCAGGGATGAGATTGATGGGCTGGATTTGGAGAAGAGAAGGAAGTCGTGGTGTTCAGTTAACTTACCTGCTTCTCTAGTATGCTCAGCTGGTGTGCTCACGTGAAAGGCCTGCTGTTGTTGGAGGCTGGAATACTGGGATGAATTGGAGGAAGGCAGGTTGGAGGAGAAGATCTTTGTGATCTGTTGAACATGGGGTCAGAGAGGAAAGAGAGACTGTAGCCAGTGTTCTGCCACAGAACTGGGGATAAGTCTCAGGGGAATGGATGGGAAACAAAAGGAGAGGTGAAGATCTGCAGTCAGTCTTTCTACTTTCCTGGTACAAGAGGCCTTTGGTGTTTAGTGTATTTTATCTGCTACTGACATTGCAATCTCATAGAGAAAGAAGTGCCGCTGATAAATGTTTTAACACGGCACATTCTGTTTGAGTAGCTGCAGGTTCTGAAGGATGGCAGAAGTGTTAGTTTCAGTTAGGCACTTACTTATGAAGCATTAAATAAAACGTTTAATAAGCTAACTATTATAGTAAAGATCAAATAGAAACCACACATATTGAATGTGCATTAATAAGGGCATGTCAGGATTATTTATAATTCTTCGCTAGTGTTTAGAATGCTGAGTTCAAGCTTACCATTTGCTTTCTCAGTTGTTTGCACACTGGTTAGGGAAAGCTTGAAATCAAAGCTGGCTTTCCACTACAGGATTATATTGACAGGGTTCTCACTACAGAATCAGAGTTTCCGAAACAGTATTAGATTGACAGGGTTCCCACTACAGGATTCGACAGAATTACTTTCATGATGGACCTGGAGTTAACTGTGTGGCCAAATGTTTGCTTTCGTGAACAACAGGATACCATTCATAGGGTTTGCTGGCCAGCTATCCAGCCAACTGGAGAATTCAGAGGCAGAGAGATAATATGTCTTAAAACAAAAAACCAACCAACCAAATAAATAAAATAAAGGAGAGCAATTGAGCAAGATACCAGATATACACACGCACACACACGTATTAAAAATATTTTAAAAGCAAAAATAATATGAGTCATAGAGATTTTACTTGTTTTTATTTGTGTTCATCTAGTCAAGAATTGACAACTTTCTAGATTGTTTCTAATCTTTAGCTATCAAAATAATTCTATAAGAAATTCTTATTCCTCCTCCTCCTCTTCCTTCGCTTCCTCTTCTTCCTCTTCTCTTCCTTTTGCTTCAGATAGAGTCTACCTATTTACCCTTGACTGGCCTGAAACCTGCTATGTAGGTCAGGCTAGCCCAAAACTCACAGAGATCACCTGTCTCTTTCTCCCAAGTACTGGGATAAAAGGCATGCCTGATGAGTTTTGTTCTCCTCTTAAATCCTCTTGAGTGGTACCTCTCAGTATACCTGCACAATAACTTACTGAGAGCCAAAATGCCAAGCAAAAGAGCAGATTTTCCAATATTGACAGTTCATCAAATTTATTTTTTATATTGATACTTTACCATTAAATACAATTAATTATAATCAAAGTTAAAATTAAAATAAAAGCAACAAGAAAGTGGGTTCAAGTCTAAAGAGAACCAAAGACATGTTTTACGGGAATGCAGTTTTCCAGTGGTGAATGTGGGTACATGTGCTCCAGTAGCATGTAGTCAGATGAGTGGTGAGTGTGGGTGC
>JADRCH010000109.1:3043368-3082180 GCA_019843965.1 Rhynchomys soricoides | reverse complement strand
GAGGACCCTGCTATGTCTTTGTGTTTTGGGATGCCGGCTGTCATGAGGACCATGCTATGTCTTTGTGTTTTGGGATGCCAGTTGTTATGAGGACCATTATGGCCTAATCTATGGTCTCTGTGTATAAGGTTCTCCCAGGATACTAGATATGTATCACCAATTTGAGAGTCAGAAAAGAGTCATAAATATGACAAAGACTGAAATTTTGGCTAAGAATTCATCAGTGGGAACTATCAAAGTGTTTATAAACAAATGGGTCCCTGGATGTAAGATATAAGAGGGACTCTCTTGCTATTCTCATTTCTCATCCATCAGGGTCTGTCATTTGCAGTTGTCTTGTTCTTCTCCATAGCGTGTTGTCATTGTTTCTAGGAAGGGATGAGAATCACTGAAATACAGGCATGGTCACTGTGCTGGAAGCACTCCAGTGGCAGAAACAATGGGCTTCCAAGGAGGATGCTTCCACAGCAGCGTAACACAGCATGGTGGAACTTCCCAGGAAAACCACATCTGGCTGTGGAAGACGTAATTTCTTCTCATTCAAATACATTTCTGTTCTTCTTGTTGCTTGCAGTTTTGCTTCTGAAGACTTACGAGGTGGTCAAGATTAAAAGACAGATTTATTGAAATTATTAATAAATAGCCCAAATTATTTAGGCTTTGGGGATACACACACACACACACACACACACACTCAATGAATGGTGAGTTGAGCAAGGCCTTCAGATGCTCAGGGAAAATCTAAGGAAGCTAGCATTTCACAGTGGACACAGATTTCTGGAAGAAACGGGAAAGAGACGAATTAAATCACGTAAGCTGTTTGATGATGCACATAGATTAAAGGCAAAAGACTTGTTGCTGAAGAGAGGAAAGGAAACCGAGACAGACAGAGTGTCAACAGAGAACAGGGCACTGGAGCTCTCGGCATCCCAAGGCGCTGGAGCTCCCGGCATCCCAAGAAGAAGGGCTGAGCTGGCAGTAAGGTTAATGGCTGCTGACTGCATCTAGGGAGGATTTTGCGGAGCCAGTGGCTCGTTTGTTCTGAGGACCTTGTGTTTTCCTTTATCTTTAAGAGTGCAATGGAAGCTTTGATGTAATACAGTCACATCTAACCACACTTGCCCAGACTCTGTGCAAAAAGGTCCTGGGTTTGAGTTTCCAGGGAACATGAAGAACTCATTTTGGCCAAGATTTTACCACCCAGAAGTCCTGTTAAAAAGCTTTCTGAAGCATCCCGAATTCACAAGTTACCCCCTTGGCCTGAAAAGCAGGGGGTCAGAGCCCGTGCACGTGGTTTTAATTGTCTTTTAAGATACACAGCTGAAGCCTTTGCTGGAGGTTAAGCCAGCTGGTTTCTGTCTCTTCTCTAATCATTAGACTTTAGCGAAGCCAGGAAAATGTTATCGCAGCATTTTATTCCAGTCGCTACTAAGTTGCTTGACGAATGTGGGAGTAAAAGGCAAAGCATCCAGAATCCAGATTAAAACGTAAGACTCCTGAGTCTCTGTGTGCGGGGAAACCTCCACTAAAGTAAATATGTCTCCTTTCCCCCGTGGTGTACCGAGCATGAGTTCTTTTATCAAAAGATAGAACTTCTTACAATTCTTTTGACTTTCTTTTGGTCCTGGTTTCCAGGGGTAGCACCAACATTACGTTTCTAAGCAACCATCTTTCTTTTCTATGTGGTTTTCTAGTTTTGAATTCTTGATTTACCTATCACTTAATACCATTTAAAAATGTTATTATATTGACTCTAGTAACTTTAATATATATTATGGAAGCAAAAGCAAAGGAACAACAACAGAGCATGAGCTGTAATTGTTGTAACCTAAAACATGAAATATTTTATCAAGGACATTTAAATAGAAGCCACCTTGTACGCCATTGATATACTGCTTTCTGGTTGGTCTTTGAGCGATGTAGAAAAGAGCTTGAAGCATTTGGAAAATAGACTTGATATCATCTAAGACTGAAATACTTCAAAGACACGAAGGAACCTGATGCTTTTATAGGGAAGTCAATATTTTATTAGAACTTTTAAAATTGTGTGTGCTGGAAATTCAACTAAAATTGTCTTGAAGTAAAGAAAAAAATTATTATGGACTCATTCAATTAAAAAACACAAGGACAGGCTTTGCTGTCTAGTTGGTTCCAACTGACCCACACATCCATCTTCAAGCCCCTCCTTGGGTAGGGAGTGTGCAGTAATTTACTTTCATCACGAATAAACCTCACATCCACTAAGGAAGACAGCTTCATATAAACCATACCGGGCAAGGACAGGGTGAGGCATCTCCATGGATCTGCCACCAGAAGCAAACTTGCAAAAGTCACAGGTGTCTGCTACAAAATCTTAATCAGCTAAACCATTTTGGGGGGGAGGGGGGAACTGGGGCTTGTTTTTCCAGGAAATTGGATTGCTGATTAAAATTTAAGATTGATAGTGACCTAACAAAAGAAAGGAAATCCTGGTCTTGGTTGTTCATGCTAGATGCCCACAAACCCTTGGTGAATCCCTCAAGGAAAACAGTGTAGTGATAGTAATGAATGGCGCAGAGCAAGGCTCAGTCCCTAACTCTGTGACTGGGCCAGTGTATCATTTAATCAAACACTTAACGTCATCCTATTTTACGAGTGTGGTAAAGCATTTCACACTGTATTAGTTATTTATAAAATCTCTAGGTGATGGTTACCGAACTTAATACTTTTTCTATTCTTTCTAGCTTATGTTATCTTGAGGGGTAAGATGGGAATTAGTAACTGTTAACTGAATACCTTCACTCTCTTACTCATCCTAAGTATTATAAACATGTTTATTAGTGGTTAAGAGCAATTGTTAGTCTTGTAGAGGATCTGTTCTCAGTTCCCAGTACCTGCACAGGTTGGCTCAGGTCTGCCTCTAACACCTGTAACTCCAGTTTCAGAGAATAAGATGCTCTCTTCTGGCTTCCACGGAGAGATACTACATGCATGCAGTATGTACACACAAGCAGGCACACACACAGGAAACAGAGAACAGTGAATTCTTGTGTTCAGATTGCTTTTTCTTTTTGTTTGGTCCAGGACTCCAATCCATGAGTAGTTCTACCCACGTTTAGTTTGGGTCTCTCCATCTATCTGTGCAATCTCTCAGAGGTGTGCCTACTGGGTCTTTCCATCTGTCTATACAGTCTCTCACAGGAATACCTACTGGGTCTTCCCATCTATCTGTGTAGTCTCTCAGAGGTGTGCCTACTGGGTCTTTCCATCTATCTATACAGTCTCTCACAGGAATACCTACTGGGTCTTCCCATCTATCTGTACAATCTCTCACAGACATGCCCACAGATATTTGTACTTGATGATTCAAAAATCCCATCAACTTGATAATCAAGATTATCATATCAGGTTTGAACTTAGGCTGTGGAAGACTGCCCACTGAAGGTGACGGACCTTCTCAGAGGGTAGCCCTCCAACAGTGACTGGGTGGTAAGAAAATAAAACAAATGCCCACGTTCTTTCTGGTCTCTCAATCAGACCCTTTAACAGCCTCCATAAGAAATGAACATAACAATCTAAATATAAAGTTAGGTATAAAACCTAGCCTTTTATATAAAGAGAAACAACAAATCAAACAAGTTATAAAATTAAAATAAAATCTACCAAGTACCTCATACAGCAGCTGTTGACATGGCTAGGATGTCACCATTACTTTTGCAAAGGTCAGTGCAGAGAGTAGTCTTGAGATCAGCTCTGTTAGCCTCCTAGTACATGCATTCATACTTCTAGTGAATGATGGGATGGCGTGAAGCTGGCACATGCTCGCACAGAGCCCAACTAGAAGCTCTGAAACTCTCAAGGATAGGGATCCCATTTCTCTTTCTGTTCATTTCTTTGTTCCACAGCTGTTCAGGCAAAATGGTCTTCTTGACATTTCATCCCTCAAATGATCTTCCCCAGACTTCAGGTTTTCTCCAGCCGGTTGAAGGCCTGATCGTAAAACTATTATGGAAAGTGACAAAGGATTAAAGTAAATAACATGTGAGGACTGGACTTACATAGTGCCTGATCCTTAATAAATTAGTACAAGACTCTTAAGTTCAATTACAGCTTCCTGAAAGCTGACACTTTTAGATAAAAGGATTTTTGTCTAAGCTCCTTGCAAAAGTAAAGCGTGTGCATAGCAGAGAGGCGAACTTAGGTTGGAGAATCTTTGTTTTGCTAGGAAAGCCTTTCTTAGCTGCTCCATGGATGTCTTTCTGTGCAATTTGAAAGACCACTCTCATTACTGCTTAGATGACCAAGAACCCGATACTAGATAGCTCAGGGACCTAGAGTAAAACCAAACAGCACAGTTCTAGAACAAACAAACAAACAGTGACAAAATGAGTCCTAATGACAGTCTGCTACACTCATAGATCAGCCACCATCAGAGAAACTTCCTCTTGAAGCAGGTGGGAACAAATATAGAGACCTACAGCCAGATAATATGCAGAGAGTGAGGTATCTTGGAACATTCAGCCCTAAATGGGATGTCTCCATCAATTCCATCTCCTCAGGGGTCAGGAAACCCTCACAGAAGAGGAGGCAAAAAGCATGTAAGAACCAGGGAGAATAGGGGAGAGCAAGAAAACAAGGTCCGCTAAATCAACAAGATTGATGTACATATGAACTCAGAGACTGAGGCAGCATGCACAGGGCCCGCATGGATCTGTACCAGACAGGCCCTAGAGCTGAAAGGGGAAGTGAATACATCCCAAGAGCAATCTCCAACTGATACCCACTTACAACTGAACATTGAGTTTCCTCCTGGGGAGTCTTACTGGAGACTCAAACTCCTCTAAGTGGAGGCTGCATGACCAGCAGTAGGTGGCCATGCGGAACTAGGGCATCTATGAAGATTCCTTGTCTCACAATGTCGTGTTACAGCTCTTCCTTTGCTCTTTTTAATTTAAATTTATCTTATTTTTAAAATTGTTTTTTATATATTTTCTTCTCTTTATCTTATAAGTCCTTTTTGAATGTATTATGACTTCCAGTTTAATGTTTTTAGGGGACACGTGAGTGTGTTTCTGATTCTTGTGCCTTCTCTTGGGCTCTTTTCCTTGCTTGTTTGTTTGTTTTGTAGGAAAAGAAACCTTCTATTGAGTGGCTCACCTGTGAATCCAGTGGCATTTTCTGCAATTCATGCTCTCTTGTGTTGGTTTCTCCCAAGATTACCTCTTTAATGTCAGAGTCTGTAGAGACAAACAAAATGAGCAAGGTATATTGATTATGAATTTTGTGAGTACTCTTATGTGAATGTGCACCGTCTGTGCAATCCAATTGATGTAATTATAAATTTGCATGTTTGTGAAACTAGGTCAATTTAGAATTTTCTTAATTTGTGTCCTATATTTCCTTTCCTTTTCAGTAAGACTTTCCTCCTTTCCTGTCTTTCCCCAGAAAATCGATAATGGAATTGCTTCCCTAAATGCTGTCTGAAGAAGCTCAGTGCAGGAACTGAACAGAAGACGAGTGGGAGTGACCTTTCCTTTGAAAGACCTAAGGAGCACGTGACACTTGACTGGAGAAGGAGCAATCATGCAGTCAGACAGAATTCTGACTCAAATACCAAATCTAGCACAGAACTGTACCTTAATCCCTCGAATTTCTATAAGCGGAGGCTCCCCTGAGAGAAGAAAATCCACAGACCTTCCTTCATTGGCTGGCTGACCATGAGACATCCTCACCACAGCTCTCTAATCCAGTCTTGGGAATCAGTGGCCACAGCCAAAGACAAATGGAAAGCATTTGGTAAGAATCAAACAGTGCTATTCCACACTAAGGACGCATTGAAATGCTTACAACAAATTAGCTTGTTAAATATCTACACTTGTTTCACCAAATAATTACAATAGACTTTGTTCATTAACTCATGAAGTTTTTTTATTTAACCAAAATTTCAATTTAATAATTGTAAATAGCAAATCTTAAATTTTAGCATTTAGAGAATAGAAAATTATAATACTAAATGGAAATGTTATTTAGATGGCAACAGATAATTTTCAAAAAGTAATGAAATTTTCTCAATCAAAGCAGGAGCCCCACCCAGTGTTTCCAGAGAAGAGCAGCATGTGTGGGAGGTGTGGGTCCTCACAGTCTCTGTTTTCTCTCAAATTCAGGATTTATGGTGGATGATGGCATGAGCCAGGAGGAAGAGACAATCAGTGAGACCCAGGGGAAATGAAGAAAAAAAACATATCTCTTTTCTACCAAAAACCAAAAACCAACCAAATGACTACAAACAAACAAACCAACGACAGTCAATCAATCGATCAAACAAACAAAGCCTGGCATGTGATGGTCTGACTGTCCAAGAAGCATCAAGGAGTGAAGAAGTCTTCAGGAGGCCAAGCCTGGGGAAAGAAGTTAAGCCATGGAGAGAGTCTTGGGGTACTGCAACTCTCCCCCTTCTTCCCCTGCTTACTCTCTCAGCTTCCCAGCTGCCTTTAGGCAGGCATCTTTGCTCCATCCCATGCTTCTGCAGTGCTAAGCAACTTTGTCAGAGGCTCAAAGCCAACTAAGAAGGGGCCAAGGACGGAAACCTCTGACATTAAAAGGCAAAATAAGCATTTCCTCCCTTTGAGATGTTTATCTCAGGTGTTCCATCATTTTGGTGGAGAGCTGACTAACAGAACCACCCATTACCTTGAGAGAGACTGCAGGGATTACCTGCATAAACACCTGACTAACTTCAACATTTAAATCAGAAATCCTTAGCTTAAGGCATCCTGTCAATGTTCCGTTTCTGAATATCCACAGGATGATGTTCAAAAGTTTTACACAAGAGCTTTGGGGCCATTCAAGCTCGGAACTACAACAATGATGTTGGGTTTTGAAGTGTTCCCTGAGGCACTGAATGTTTGTCTCCTCACTGGTAGGCCAATCAGTGAGGTAATTGCTCATGGGAGCTGTTTAATATACTTTGATTCATAAGGTGCTGGCATCATTAGGGCAAAGTAGAGACTTGAAGCAGGGCCAAGATGGAGGAAGTGGGTGACTGTGGGGTATGCCTTGGAAGGGTACACCTTCTGCCACCACCTCTGTTTTGTAACCCACCTTCTGCCACCACCTCTGTTTTGTAACCACCACGTGGTGAGCAGCCTTCCCTGCCTCAGTCCACACTGTCTTGATGTTCAGTCTTACTTCAAATCCAACGATATGGACCAAGTCAAAGATGGACTGGAAAAAATGAGCAGAGATAATCAATCCTCCTTTTAGGTTGCCTATGTTTACTATTTTGTCTTGCTGATACAAAACTAAAGTGTTATCTTGTTATTACTGTTGTATTAGTTGTAACAATGTATCTACCACAATAATATGAGAGGAGTTAACACTGGAAAAGTGATGTAAATGAGAAATTACCATAAGCAACGAGCCTCAAATTAAGCCTGGCATGCTAAAGCCTGCCTGTATCCCAGAAGCAGAAGCTTGAGGAGCTGGTTACATAGAATTAGCAATCAAGCAACAGAAAGCAGTAAATGGCTCATCTTACCTTATTGTTCTTGCGCATCTCAGAATTCCAGCCAAGGGAATGGGACCATCCACAGGGGTGAGTTTTCCTACCTAAATTGACCTAAGCGAGATAATCTCTTAGGCATGCCTATGAAATAACTTAATTTAATTGAGGTAACGATTGAAATTAAGTGTCATCGACCTTTTCTGTATTTTCTTTAAGAAAAAAAAAAAACTTTGGTTATAAGAAAGCCTTAATTTATCTGAGTTTCTTTTGGGAGTAAGATAGGTGTCTATAACTACTTGGGATGTGGTAGAATCTCACCATGGGTTACAGATAACATTATAATAGTCTCAATATAAAGGACACTGAAGCTGTGTGGGATGCCCTGGTCAGCTCCAAATGCGCAGTGAGGGATCAAAATTTCTCTTGAGACGAATTTATGTATGTTCAACAGGCTTCTGTTTTGTCAATATGAAGAGAGAACAGATAAAAACCAAGGCTATTGTGTTTCCAGGGTATTTGTGGCTGAAAGGAAACAATAATCTTTGAGGGTGCTGTGGATGGTTTGGGAAATTTTGTAATCAACAATTACTGCTACGGGAAGACATAGAGGCACTTGAAGCTCCCAGTTAATGTTTCCATCCTAACATGGTTAAGATAGAATGGTCCCACTGTGTGATGTGAAGCGTGGACAGGAGGTTCCACCAACCCTTTCAGCAGTCTGGTGGACACACACTCTCTTCTTTTTGCCTAGTATAGCAGTTTGCATGAGAACTGCTCTCCAGAGGCTTGTGTTTGAACACTGATCCCCAGTTGGTCCTTTTGGGGGAGATTATGGAACCTTTTGGAGATAGAGCCTGGCTGGAGGACGTGGGGAAGTGGGAGAGGCCTTTGAGGGCGTATAGCCTCCTGCCCCTATAGCCTCCCGCCCCTATAGCCTCCCGCCCCTATAGCCTCCCGCCCCTATAGCCTCCTGCCCCTTTCTGTTCACTCTCTCTGCTTGCTGTGTGGAGGTTAAATACTCAGCCAGCTTACTGCTCCTGCTGCCAGGCCATACCTTTCTACCCTGATGATGACATCATTTTGGAACCATTTGCTAAAATAGAGCCTTTCTTTCTTAAGTTTGTCCTTTTTGGTCTGTCTTCCTTGCTCTTGGTCATCTTGTCTTATCAAAGCAACAGAAAAATAGCCACTACAACTCAGCCGAGCCTTACTCACTGTGGAGACTCACTAGGAGGATTCCTTTCTCACTTTCTTATGGAAGCAGTTTGTGGCCACTTTCTATCCTACTCCATTTCTACTCGTGCCCCTCAGGGTGTGAACACCAGGTACCCTTTACCCCACTGCCTTGCTTGAGAACATTTACTATCATTATAAATATTTTTACATCTACCTTTGTCCTAGACTTTAAGATCCAGGAAAGCAAAGATAATGCCCATTGACTCTGGAGAGTAAGGATTTCATTATTACAGGTTGTTTTGTTTTGTTTTGTTTTTTTAAGTGAATGAGCACTGGGCATAGTGGTACATATAATCTCAGCACTTGGGAGGTAAGGCAGAAAGATCACAAGTTCTGGGTCAGTTTAGGGTTCCTGATGGGATCCTGACTCAAAATCAAAACAAACAAGCAAATAAACAAAAATAATTAATGAACAACTGCTCACGATAGGTCCCACTGGAATCCCTGGAAACTGTAAAACATGCTTGCTGCTCTTAACGGTTTATCCCGGGATCTGGTAGTGTTCAGGCAGAGACTTCGAAGGGTACTGCTTTCTTGTTTTCTGGGATCAAATAAAAAATATGTGTCTGCACTTGGTAATACAAATTACAAATTTGAAAATAATGACTTAAATGAGAACAAAATGAGAATATAAATACCAGCACATGCAACATACTCAGTATCATTATTTATCAGGAAAATTCACATTAAACACCTATGAGGAAACACTACCCCTATGATACTTGGTTTTATAAAACTAACATCAACAGGTATTGGTCAAAAATGAACAGTTGTGACTTTCAAACTTCATTATGAAAATAAGAAAGTGTCTTAGTTAGTTAGGGTTTTACTGCTGTAAACAGACACCATGACCAAGGCAACTCTTATAAGGACAACATTTAATTGGGGCTGGCTTACAGGTTCAGAGGTTCAGTCAATTATCACCAAGGCAGGAACATGGCAGCATCCAGGCAGGCATGATGCAGGAGGATATGAAGATTCTACATCCTCATCTGGAGGCTGCTAGCAGAATACTGCCTTCCAGGCAGCTAGGATGAGGTCTTAAATCCCACACTCACAGTGACACACTTACTCCCACAGGGCTACATCTTCTAATAGTGCTGCTCCCTGGGTTAAGTGTCATAGAAAACTAACATGTGTCATAGTTATCATAGAAAACTATCACATTCCCCTCCTGGTCCCCATAGGCTTGTCCAAACATATGAGGCTATGTGGGCCATACCTAAACATAGCATAATGCAAAATACATTTAGTCCAACTCCAAAGTTCCCATAGTCTATAGCAGTCTCAGCAATATTAAAAGTCCAAAGTTCAACAGCTCTTCTGAGATTCATCCAATCGCTAAACTGTAATCCCCAAAACCAGCCTTGCAAACTCCAAACTCTGCATCTCC
Source organism: Rhynchomys soricoides (assembly GCA_019843965.1). NCBI lineage: Eukaryota > Metazoa > Chordata > Mammalia > Rodentia > Muridae > Rhynchomys > Rhynchomys soricoides. The sequence continues at coordinate 3,072,068 of JADRCH010000109.1, read as the reverse complement.
ATGGCTGATGTCAAAGCCGTCTTCAGATTTCTAACTTCTTTTTCATCTTTCTTTGTAGTGGGAAATATTAAAATATTAAGAGCCTGCACGTTCCTGTGCTCAGGCCATGCAACTGGTGGGCCATAGCAGATCTCCTGCCGGGCTATCTCACTCTCACAGCCCGCCAACTCTTCAGAGCTGAGTCCCTTGCCACCAGGCTTATACATTAACTGCCTGCCCCACAGTCAGCATCTCAACATCCATTTACCTGGTAGAATCAAAACTCTTAAGCATATGGATAACCAATCACATTTATGTATCAATAAAAACACAATTTACAAGACGCCAATACAATAATTTCAGAGCCAATTGCTAATGATAAAAGCTGCCCACCTAGATTAGACAACTTATTCCAAACTTCTAACCTTTATGATAACATAACTTTTGGTGGCACTACTCGAATTCATGTCCCCTGACATCTTCCTTCTCCTCTTCTCTCTCCCAAGATCCTCTTCTGTGCAACTCTTAGCTCCGCCTCCCTGTTCCCTGTCCAATCACAGGGCTCCTGTTGCTCTAATGTAATTGGACAGGGAAAATCCTGAAACATTTCTTGACTGCAACAAACTTCTTTCTCCTGGGCTGGTTCCACTCCCTGTTAGCAGCTTTCATCAGCAGATAGCCCATGGCTCTGGCATCTCAAACATCTTGGGGTCTCCAAGGTGACTTCTGTGTTACAGCTTCTTGTTTCAATGTCTGGGATCCACACATGATCTTCTGGGCTCCTTCAAAGGGCTAGTGTTACTTCTCCAGCTCTGGCCTCTGTAGCACTCTAAACTCAGGTTGATCCATTACCCTTCTGTTGCTGTTCTTAGTGATCTTCCCATGGTACTGCCATCTCAAATATGCTGGGGTCTTCCACTGCAACTAGGCTTCACCAATAGCCTCTCATAGGCTCTCTTCGTGGTATCAAGCCTCAACTCCTTTGCATGACCCCTTCAGTCCTGGATCATCAACTGCAACTGAGGCTGCACCTTCACCAGTGGCCTTCCATGACCTCTCATAGTGCCATGCTTCAGCTACTCTTCACGATTCCTTCATGCCTTCAAAACCAGTACCACCTGGATAACTCTTACACATTACCAAGTCCAGCTGCAGCACAGGGTACAACCTTGGCTATCTCCGAAACACAGCTTCTTTGTGTTCTCAAAAAATACCTCCCAGAAAATTTCACCTCAGTGATGCTAATCTCTTCTTAATCACCACTAATTCCTTAGCTCCAGCTAACCACCATCAATTGTCCCAGTAGTCCCTTCCATTCTAGACTCTAAAGCCAGAGCCACATGGCCAAAGCTGCCTAGTTCTGCTGCTTGCTGAGGCTGGAACATGGCCCTCCTTGTCGTTATCACTAGCTTTCTGTTTTCCAACTCCTTCACTGACTAAGCTTGCCTGTCTTGGAATTTGCTTTGTAGACTGACTTTAAACTCAGAGATCTGCATGCTTGTCTCCTAAGCACTGGGATTTATGTTGTGGTCCACCAAGCCTGGATTTAAGTTTTTCTTCACCTAGAACTTGCTCTGTTCTAAGCTGTCCTTGGACTCAAGAGATCCACTTGTGTTTGCCTCCTGGGATTAAAGGCATATACTACCAAGCCTGGACCTAAATTTAGCTGGGTGGGATCTCACCCCAAAGTCACTACTACCTTAATTCAATTACTATCCTTGAACACAGGATTCAGCTCCATTTCACTTCCTAGTGCCCCTTTAATACTAGAACCATATATTTTGTATTTTTTTCTTTCTCAGCTTGCTATGCTTGTTTAAAATGTTCTTCATGAGACTTAACCAGAGAACAAAGTCTATGATGGGTGTTTCTGAGACTTCCTTTGTTGGTGCAATCTGAGTCTTTTCACCTCAGGCAGACTCTTCAGAGAAGGGCAAAAATGTAGCCACATTCTTCACCAAATACCACAGAAACAGTCTCTAGGCCACATTGAAGTTCTCCACTGAAACCTCTTGAGCCAGGTCCACACAGTTCAAATCACTCTCAGAAACAAAGTCTTGCATATTCCTACTAAGACAGCCCATTAAGCCCCATTTAAAGCATTCCATTGTTTTCCAAATCCAAAGTCCCCAAATCCACATTCTTCCAAACAAAAGCATAGCCAGGCCTATCACAGCAATACCCCACTCCTGGTACCAACTTCTGTCTTAGTTAGAGTTTTATTGCTGTGAACAGACACCATGACCAAGGCAACTCTTATAAGGACAACATTTAATTGGGACTGGCTAACAGATTCAGAAGTTCATTCCATTATCATCAAGATGGGAGCATGGCAGTGTCCAGATAGGCATGGTTTAGAAGGAGCTGAGAGTTCTACATCTTCATCTGAAGGCTGCTAGCAGAATACTGCCTTCCAGGCCACTAGGATGAGGATCTTAAAGCCCACACCCACAGTGACACACCTACTCCAACAGGGCCATACTTCCTAATAGTACTACTCCCTGGGCCGAGCTCATACAAACCATCACAGATAGTGACAGAAATACTTCGCAAAACTGTTAGTTTTAGTAAAGACAACCATATGCTTATTGTATTACACTGTCTACCATAGACCTTCTATGTAATGTCCATAGCAACTTCATTGACAATAATTTAGAGGATAAAAAAGGGAGCAGATCAGTCATCCACTCGAAAATGAATGGCTCAACCAGAGTAGTCACAGTGAAATAAGATTCGGCAAAACAAAACCCCACATATTACTGGTAGAAACCATATATATATGGTAGAAACCATATATGTGTATATATATATATATATATATATATATATATATATATATATGAATGCATGTGTGTGTATGTTCCATGGTACATGTCCCAAACTATGTCTGGAGTCAGAGCTGTTTCTTGCTAGCACATGGGCTCCCAGGGATGGAATTCAGGCTGTCGGTCCCATAGCAAATGCCATATCTCATCAGTCATCTCGTGAGTTGCATTGCACAGATCTTACATTTCCATTCCATGCTATTTCATCATCTAATGCAAGGTACAGAATATTTCTAATATTCTATAGCTTTTCTGTGTTCCTTTTCAATGAGAGCACACACAGCCTTGAGATTGAGGACTTCTTACTTTCAACTGTGTTACTCAATCTCTGATGGGAACACACTTCAGAAAAATGTCAATATTCATGTGTTGATGCACAGACCTAGAGAACACCACCACCACCACCAACACAATGGGTTGTGTTGGGCCTCACAACAACACAATGGCCTCAGGTGGGCCAGCTCAGGTGATTTGAGCTCAATATGTCAATCTAGATCTAGATCTAGATCTATAGATATATATGATGCTACCCAATAGACTGTTCATTTGGGTGTGTTTTGCTCAGTGTGGTGCTTTTGACATGAATATATATATATATATATATATATATATATATATATATTCTCTCTCTCTCACACACATATATATGTGTGTATATGTATATATAGTCACATTTAGTCATATATATATATATGGCAAACTGACATCAGGTTGTAGAATAAACATCAGTAATATATAGGAATAATTCTGGAGTCTGACTTCTGAGCAATGAATATACTGAATGCATTAATATTCAGCAGAGGTACAGGTCAGGAAAGGATTTAATGAGAAAGTCTGGCAGTAGGGACTTGAGAAATATAAAGATTTAAAATAAAAAGTTTAGAGTCCAGAAAAAGTAAGTGCCTGAGTCCCGGTGGAAGGCTGTGGAGAGGAAAGTGTCTGAGTCCCAGTGGAAGGCTGTTAAAAGCTTTTGCAGCCCTGCTCATGACTGAGAGACACATTCAAGGGTGCTGTGTATTGCTTGAGCATGGCAGGAAGTCATTATATGTTGGCAGAATGTTCTCTTTTTAAACCTGTGATTGCATTGTACAGATAGAGCCACCGTCTGTGATTTGTGCACACTTCAAAGTAATATTTTAAAGGGGAAAAATTAGAAATGCTAGAAATCTGGAATCTCTCTTTGAAAAGTAAGTTAAAAGTAATTTAAGCAAAAATACACTGATTAAAATAGCCCTGTTTCAGATTTTTGAAGCATGCTGATTCTTACTGATTAAATCTCTCAGTTATTTAATATAAACCACCCCGAGATCAAGAGACCCAAGCAGAAGTCGTGTGATAAAACTCAGGAACTTTTACAGACAGCCTCAAACAGCTTCACTGATAGCCTCCTGAAGACACTTAATAAGTCTGTAATAATCAGTACATGATCCCTAAGCAATGACAATAAGAAGCAGCTGCTCTGCAGCAAATCCTAGCTACAGTAGGGATTAATTCTAAACTCATGTCACATTTAGTCAGTTTTCATTTGAGACAACAAGGAAAACATTTGCCAGGCTCTGGGGCAATTATGTATTTGTCAAAACAGATGAAACATAAAATGTTCATTTTGTTTTCCTCTCGGATAAATATTTCTGTGGGACGGGGACTCCTTTAATGTCGGAGTAACTCACGAAGAGGGGTGGTTCATGCTTCTGGCCTTGGCCTCCTGTTCCACTTTGCTGTTTCTACTTTGGGAATTTTTTGCTGCTGACACATCTCTCCCCACTGTTCTGACTCTTGAGCATCCACACTTCATGATCACAGGTCATGAAGCCAGTGGTACTGCTGTTCATAGGTACAACAGTTTCTGAGAATGAAACTCTTGTGGGTCTGAGACAGAGACAGATCAGTTGGTAGGAGTGGTGATAACAGTGAATGTCCCAAAGGAGCTTCCACTTATTACATGCTGGTGAGTCTCTCAGGCAGGAGTGGTCTAGTGAATTCTGCCCTGGTAGTTCTGCAGATAGGCCTGGAGTCCAGAAATTTCCCACTGATGCCCAGGATGCTGCTCCTTAACCAAAGTCAGAAGAGTAGGCATCACTCTTGCTCCCTGTGGGCAATCTGATCTGATGGCTAGCTGTCTGTGTGGTATTACCATCCAGTTCTTGACTACACAAGTGTAGACCTTGTAGTTTTCAGTAGACCAAAGTAGCCAGGAGAGATGTACATTTTCAAATTGGTTAGTTTTGTATACACTCTGCCAAACATTTGCATGGTATAGAGAACAGATACTCGGAAGATTTGCTTGTAGTTCCTGAAATTCTGTAATCTAAATTTGGGGTCTTATAGAGAGGCTAAGTACTTGGGTATCTTTCTTGTATTGATCACAGTCAGTGACTGTTCACAGGGATAGGGTCAGCACCTCATGCTCCTGGACTCTAGCGGGAGTTATGTTTGCACTAAGGCTTCTGGTACTGGAAGAATCCAGAGGTAAATCTGGATTTCTTACTTCTTCAACCACAAATGCATTGATCTTGTCCCCACTGTTTTCCTACTGATTGTCTGGAGTTTTTATGCCTCATCTCCTGCTATTGTACAGTTATCCTTAATGTGTAGAAAGGGTCTGACAGTGTTCTGGTTAAGGATCAGCTTATCCATCTGCGGACTTCCATCCCTAGCTTCCTCTGCTGGCTACGTTGACCCTAACATCTTTGACTTGGTAACCTATAGTAACTACTTTATCAGTGCAGACCATAATTTAGAGTAATCTCAAGTCTGAACTGCAGTGTTTTGGACAGCATTTGTTGGCATTGTGTAGAAGGACAGTGTGCACAAGGTGGGGGTCTCATGTTGTGTGTTTGGAACCAAGGCTGTGGTGAGCTTGCATAATTCCTCACAGACAAGCACTGCCTGAAGTTGCTCAGAGTCATTATCCCTTTGACTCTTAGTTGGTTTCTGGTGATGGTGTGCTGGAAAATTTGCAGTGCTGCCATTCTTCTTCATCCCCACACTTAGTTACATGACCTCATATGGGCTGGAGAGCCACAGGTTAGAAAACTGTAACCCAAACAATCCAGAACCTTAATTTATTCACAGATTTAAAAAGCTCCTTTGTTGTGGAATGGTACACACTTCAGGTTCCAAGATGAAGATCCAAACTTACATGACAGAAATATGTCTGTTTACTGCTTGCAGCAGATAAGATGCAAGAAGAATTTCTTTTAAGAAGCAATTAACATTTATCTCTGGGTCCCAGTGATCAAAATTATTAGGAGATTCCTCCTCTATCTTTGCACATACTTGATGCTTACATCTTCCACCTGGTACTGTAAGCCAATCTGAGCACTTGACTTAAAGCAAGGGGAAAGTAGCCTTGGCACGTCAGCCCTGCGCATGACTTTGTACGCTCACTGTCTAAGGCTGGACATCTCTTTCAGGACTAGGCACTCTCTCCACATCAAATTTGGCCTCCAGGGTATTCCTCAAGGCCATTGAGCTTGGATCTCGGCTCCAGGAAGACTTGTGACTGCACCCCATAGAGAGTCCAACCTGTCTGAAATAGTGCCATGAGGAGAAACATAACCACACGTGCCCCCTCCTCTGAATGCTTTGTTTCTAGAAAGTTCCCAGACTTACACACTCCTCCCTCTCTCTGTCTCTCTGTCTCTGTCTCTCTGTGTTAGAATATTAAAAATAAGAATCAAGTACACTTCATTGAAGTCCACACAATGGTCTAAATACAACGTAGAATCAAAAATAATTTATATCAGAGAAAATTCTTAGAAAGAAAAGTAGAATGGATAAAAGGACATTACAATGGAGACGGATTCAAGCACATCAGGAACTTACTAGATATTCGGAGGCGGCTGCATGTGTTATGATCTTCTGATAAAAGTCGAGGTAACAATAAGCAGAATTCCATGAGACTGTTTATGATAAACGTTATGGTAATGTTTCCTCGGGTGTCATCGAAAGACATGGAAAGACTTTTAATGCTTTCCATGCTCCCTCACGCTGTCTCCTCCCTTGCTTCTGGTCCCTCTCACTTCTTTCTGCTCCTCTTCTCCCTGAGATGAGCTATTATTATGTAGCTTAGACTGACCTCAGTTAAGCAATCCTCCTGCCTCTGTCTCCTACATGACCGATTACAGACTAATCCCACTGTGTCAGGGAGAGTGGTGGGTTTTCTCTTCATGCGCATAAATTATACATAGATTTCCTCTGTCTGCCTTCTCTTCTGTTCCATGATATATAGACCTCCACAGAAATTTCATTTATTGTGCTTTAAAATATTTTATATTAGATTTTCACACAATAGCATTACAAATTGGAAAAGATTCATTTTTACAAGATAAATAATCATGGAAGAATTACCTAGTACATAAAAATCTCATTTTAGGGGGGAAGTATAAGTTATATACAACATGAGAAACCAGACTATTTTCAGTTGGACACAGAGATTTATTCAACTTGACGTATTTTATTTGGTTTTAGAATTGATGTTTTTAACTCCTCATCCAGTGTTTATTCCTATTTACTGTCCAGAACTTACTCCATCCGTCAAACGGAACCATCGTGTTAAGATAACCTTTAGCATTTTATTTTTTGTTAGAAGACTTGAAATATACCTCATTATTCTTTCATATCATCCCTCTGCTTTCGAGTCCTTTGGCCTTGTCCCCCAGGGCGGTGGTATCATGTGGATGGAAGACCTTACCACACAGACGACTCCCACTCCCATTAAAGGCCACCTTGACTTTAGGAGAGAAGCAGACATGTTCACCTAAGTACACCTCTCTTGCTTTTTTTTCTTCTGTGTCTACTCTGTGCACTGCTTGCCGGGTCTTGTGGGACAAACATGGGGTCTATGTTGTACTTTTCATTCCATGATCTTTTTCGGTGTGCAGCTTTTTTGATGAACTAGCAATAACACTGGTCTAAAACAGTCCATAGCTGAGCCTGGGACCACAGAGTTGTAATTTCAGCTACATGGAGGCTGAGGTAGGAGGGTTTCTAGTTCAAGGCGTGCTGGGTTCAGAGCAAGTTCAAGGGCAGGTATGAAGAGGCCCAGAGAGCTAGCTCAGTGGTAACCCCTTGCCTGGCGTACAGTTCAGTCTATAGCAACAAATACACAAAAATAAAGGTCATAGCACAACTTGTTTGACAGTGAGAGGAAACAATCTCCAAGTTGAAACCTGAGACGGAGAATGGTAATCAGAGTAGACCAGACACAGAAGCAAAGTATAAATGACAATGTGGTCCAGGCCTGCATGACGACAAGCATCCTAATGTGGGGTGACATTGGGTGGGCGTTTGTGAAGTCCATCTGCCTGCCTCAGCAATGGCTTATAGAATCTCCTAAGCTCCTTCAGCCCACACTTTTGAGGAGAAGATGGCTTCTTTGGAGATGCAGTCTAGTACCACACCTCACGACAAAATTATCAAGCCTCTCAAGACTCCCACGTCTCTGATCTTCAGTTTCTTTTGTATAAACATAATTTGTCTAGCATAACACAGGCCCTCAATAGCACTTATTATACACTAATTAGGGAGAGATGTTTTATTTAATCTCATTTTAATAATTTTTTCACGTCTGATCTTGAATTCCCTCCTCGCACTCCTCTCAGATAATTTCCTACCTCTCTACCCACACAACCTCACTCCCTTTCTTGCTCTTTCTCTTTAGAAAACAAACAAGAAAGCAAACAAATAAACACAAATTCCCCAGAAATTTTTAAATGAAGAAAAAACCTCACACACACACACACACACACACACACACACACAAAACAAAACCCACAAATCCACAAAATCTGAAAAGACAATGTTCAAGCAAAAGACCAATTAAACAAAAACGTCTCAATGAAGAAATGTGAAACAAAACATCTCCAAGAATAACATTTGAGTTCATTTCATCTTGGCCATCAAGGGCTGGCCATGGGGTCTATCCTTAAGTGTGGCTAATATACCCAATGAGGACCCATTGGAGAAAACTAAGTTTTCCTTTGTAAGCAATTGTCTCTTACAGATAGCTTCTTGTTTAGGGCTAGGAATCTATGTCAACTTCCACCTATCAGCACTGTGACCCATCTGGCTTCAACTTGTGTGGACTCTGTGTATGTTGCTACAGTCTCTTCTGTTCTTACATGCTTCCATTTATTATGTATGAAAACTAGTTTCTTGGGAGCCATCCATCCCCTCTTATAATTTTTCTGCCTCCTGTTCCACACAGCTCCCCGAACCCTCTAGGGAAGGCTTTGATGAAGACATTTCATTTAGTATTGAATATTCCAAAGCATTTTCTGAATATTTTCCAATCTTCCACAATCTGAATATTGTCAGGTTGTGAGTCTCTGTGTTAGTTTCCATCTACTGCAAGAAGAAGCTTCTCTGATGGTGGCTGAGAGAGGCACTAATCAATGGGTGTAACAGAATATTGTTAGGAGTCATTTTATTGCAATATTCCCTTAGCAGAACAGTATTTGAATTTCCCCTAGTCCCAAAGCTGGTTCTTGGCCTGGAGCAGTGTCAGGCATGAGGTTCCATCTTGTGGAGTGGGCCTTAAATCCAGTTAGAGTGTGGTTGGTGCTTCCACAACATTTGCGTCAGTTTGCACCAGCACCTTTCAGGCAGGTCACCACAGTAGATCACAGGGTTTGCAGCTGGCTTGATGGTTACCTTTATTCCCTGGTAGTGTGCAGGGTGCCTTGCGTTCCATAGTACTATACTAATAAGTAGAGAGTGAAGGCCAACTAGAGGTCTCTATGCTTAATGAGGTATGAAAGTGGTGCTGTCAACAATAGGTAGGGCCTTTCTATTATTGAGGGTACCAAATGATAAACATAAATAATATTCTCACTGCTGACCTCCTAGAGAGAGCAGTGTCATCAAACTTGAGAAATGCTAAGATGCATTTGTATTTGTTCTAATGAGTGTTCTGATTGTTCCAGACAGGATCTTGTTCTGTAGCCTGGGCTGGCTTGGCACTCTCTTTGGTTCTTATGACTCATCTTCTCAAATTCAGGGATTCCTAGAAAGTACTGTTCTGCACATTCTAAAATATATTTTAAAGAAGGAAAACCTCTGAGGCTGGGGAGGTGGCTCAATAGGTAAAGGTGCTTGCCACCAAGCCTGAGGACACACATACTGAAAGAATAAAATTGACTGGCTCCCAAAAGTTGCCCTCTGCCCTCTATAAATGCACTGTGATATGCTCATTTGCCCTCCCACCCCCGCATACAAACTGCACACAAATAAAATAAGCATTTCTTTTTCAAGTCAAGAAGAGAGCCATAGAGAAAGACATCAGCTTGGATGCCCAGCTTCTGTATGGACGTGCACACACCCACATGTGTATATACATCATATGTGAACGCATGTCCACACTGAAAAGAAAGACTACAATTCTAATGAGCTCTATGTTTTAATTTATATTGTTATTTTAATTTTTGTCTTAAATAGGGTTTGGTATGTGCAATTAATACATGCCATATGAAAATTTATCTTGTTTGTCTTGATATGATGAGTAATTTTATGTGCTTGCATGTGTTAACATTTTTTCTTAGACCCTTTTGCATTTCTGATTTTTTTTGTCTATTTTGAACTTTTTTATTGACACATAATATCTATGCTGATCTTTATACTCCCCAAGTAGAAAAACAAATAAGGGCAAAATAAAAATAAATATCTCTATGGCAATTACATGTCTATAAACCAAAAAAAAAAAAAAAAAGTATTTATAAATTAAATATAAAGGGTTTCCTCCCACGGCTGGGAACCTCAGTCTGAGCCACAGAGCTCCATAGGCAAATAGCTCTTGGAGAAAGCTAGCAGCCTAGGACTGTGGACAAGCCTGTGAGTGGACATAAGATGAGCACCACTGCTCAGCAGGACCCTCCCAGAATCCTCAGGACACAGGGACCCAGGAACAGCATGGGACAGGAGCCTTCCTGTTTATGCCTATGGTCTGTGCCGCTGCTCCATACCCAAATAGCATAGGGAAAGAGCTACCCTCCCAGGAGTGTGGACAAGCCTGTGAACAGGGTAAGGTAAGGCCAACACCTCTGCTCAGAGGGACCCGCCCAGAACCCTCAGGACACAGGGACTGAGGGATGGCCTTCCGGTTTCCTTCCGTGGCCAGGGAACTGATCTTGTGACACAGGGCCAAATACTCAGTGCCAGGAGAGAGCTGGCCTCCCAGGAGTGCCAACACACCTTCAAGCACAGGAAAACCACCATTTCTGATCAAATTCTTTGATCAAGAGGGAGCCTTGCAGAGTCATCAGGACACAGGAACTAAGGAACAGCTGGGGACAGGATCCTTCTGGTTTCTGTCTGCACCCCAGAGCTGACCCTGTACCACAGCTCTCCAAACACAAATTCCTCTCAGAGAGAATTGTCTCCAAGGAGTACTGACACAAAGGCTTGCAGGAGGGACAAGCCACAGCCAGAGAGAGCAAGACCAGCTAACACCAGAGATAACCAGATGGCAAAAGGCAAGGGCAAGAACATAAGGACAGAAAGGAACAGAAACCAAGGCAACTTGGCATCATCAGAACCCAGTTCTCCCACCACAGCAAGCCCTGGATAATCCAACACACAAGAAAAGCAAGACTCAGGTTAAAATCACTTCTCATGGTGATGATAGAAGAGTTTGAGAAGGAAATAAATAACTCCCTTAAAGAAATACAAGAGAACACAGATAAACAGCTAAAGCCATTAAAGCGGAAATACAGGAAAACACAAACAAACAGGCGAATGAAATGAACAAAACCATCCAAGATCTAAAAATGGAAATAGAAACAATAAAGAAATCACAAAGGGAGACAACCCTGGAGATAGAAACCCTAGGAAAGAGATCAGGAGTCATAGATGCAAGCATCACCAACAGAATACAAGAGATAGAAGAGAGAATCTCAGGTGCAGAAGATACCATAGAAAACATTGACACAACAGTCAAAGAAAATACAAAATGCAAAAAGCTCCTTACCCAAAACATCCAGGAAATCCAGGACACAATGAGAAGACCAAACCTAAGGATAATAGGTATAGAAGAGAGTGAAGTTTCCCAACTTAAAGGACCAGTAAATATCTTCAACGAAATTATAAAAGAAAATTTCCCTAACCTAAGAAAGAGATGAACATAACATTCAAGAAGCCTACAGAACTCCAAATAGACTGGACCAGAAAAGAAATTCCTCCTGTCACATTATAGTCAAAACACCAAATGCACAAAATAAGGAAAGAATATTAAAAGCAGTAAGGGAAAAGGGGCAAGTAGCATATAAAGGCAGACCTATCAGAATTATACCAGACTTCTCACCAGAGACTATGAAAGCTAGAAGATCCTGGACTGATTTCATACAGACTCTAAGAGAACAAAAATGCCAGCCCAGGCTGCTATACTCAGCAAAACTCTCAATTACCATAGATGGTGAAATCAAGATATTCTATGACAAAACCAAATAGATGCAATATCTTTCCACAAATGCAACCCTACAAAGGATAATAGATCGAAAATGCCAACACAAAGAGGAAAGCTACTCCCTAGAAAAAGCAAGAAAGTAATCTCTCAACAAACCCAAAAGAAGATAGCCACACAAACATAAAAATAACATCGAAAATAACAGGAAGCAACAATCACTATTCCTTAATATCTGTTAATATCAATGGACTCAAATCCCCAATAAAAAGACATAGGCTAACAGACTAGATACATAAACAGGACCCATCATTTTGCTGCATACAGGAAACACACCTCAATGTTAAATATAAATGCTACCTCAGAGTAAAGGGCTGGAAAATAATTTTCCAGGCAAATGGTCCCAAGATGCAACCAGGAATAGTCATTCTAGTATCAGATAAAATTAACTTTCAACCAAAAGTCATCAAAAAAGATAAGGAAGGATACTTCATCTTCATCAAAGGTAAAATCTACCAAGAAGAACTCTCGATTCTGAACATCTATGTTCCAAATGCAAGGGGACTCACATTTATAAAAGAAACTTTACTAAAACTCAAAGCACACATTGCACCTCACACAATAATAGTGGGAAACTTCAACACCCTACTCTCAAAGATGGACAGATTTTGGAAACACAAACTAAACAGAAACACAGTGAAACTAACAGAAGTTATGGACCAAATGGATTTAACAGATATCTATAGAACATTTTATCTTAAATCAAAAGAATATACCTTCTTCTTAGCACCTCATGGTACTTTCTTCAAAGTACCATGTAATTGGTCACAAAACAAATCTCAACAGATATAAGAAGATTGAAATAATCCCATGTCTCCTATCAGATCACTACGGATTAAGGCTGGTCTTCAATGGCAACAACAACAATAGAAAGCCCACATACACATGGAAGCTGAACAAGCTCTACTCAATGATAACTTGGTCAAGGAAGAAATAAATAAAGAAATCAAAGACTTCCTAGAATTTAATGAAAGTGGAAGTACAACATACACAAACCTATGGACACAATGAAAGCAGTGTTAAGAGGAAAACTCATAGCTCTGAGTGCCTCCAAAAGAAACTGGAGAGAGCATATACTAGCAGCTTAACAGAACACCTGAAAGTTCTAGAACAAAAAGAAGCTAATACACCCAAGAGGAGTAGAAGGCAGGAAATAATCAAATTAAGGGCTTAAATCAACCAAGTAGAAACTAAAAGAACTATACAAAGAATCAACAAAACCAGGAGCTGGTTCTTTGAGAAAATCAACAACATAGATAAGTCCTTAGCCAGACTAACCAGAGAGCACAGAGACAGTATTAAAATTAACGAAATCAGAAATGAAAAGGGAGATATAACAACAGAATCTGAGGAAAATCAAAAAATCATCAGATCCTACTACAAAAGCCTATACACAACATAATTGGAAAATATGGAGGAAATGGACAAGTTTCTAGACAGATACCAAATTCCAAGTTAAGTCAGGATCAGATAAACCATCTAAACAGTCCCATAACCCCTAAAGAAATAGAAACAGTCATTAAAAGTCTCCAAACCAAAAAAATCCCATGACCAGATGGGTTTGTTGCAGAATTCTATCAGACCTTCAAAGAAGACCTAAAACCAATACCCTTCAAACTATTCCACAAAATAGAAACAGAAGGAACACTACCTAATTTGTTCTATGCGGCCACAGTTACACTGATACCAATACCTCACAAAGACCCAACAAAGAAAGAAAACTTCAGACCAATTTCCTTTATAAATATTTATGCATAAATACTCAATTAAATTCTCACAAACCAAATCTAAGAACACATCAAAACGATCATTTATGATGATCTAATATGCTTCATCCCAGGGATGCTGGGATGGTTCAAAACCCGAAAAATTCATCAATGCAATCCACTACATAAACAAACTCAAAGAGAAAAACCACATGGTCATCTTGTTAGATGCGGAATAAGGATTTGACAAGATTCAACATCCCTTCATGATAAAAGTCTTGGAAAGATCAGGAATTCAAAGCCCATACCTAAACATAGTAAATGCAATATTCAGCAAAGCAGTAGCCAACATCAAGCTAAATGGGGAGAAACTTGAAGCATTCCCACTAAAATCAGGGACTAGACAAGGCTGTCCACTCTCTCTCTATTTATTCAACATAGTACTTGAAGTTCTAGCTAAAGCAACCAGGCAACAAAAGGAGGTCAAAGAGATACAAATTTGAAAGGAAGATATCAAATATCACTATTTGCAGATGATATGATAATATACTTAAGTGATCCGAAAAACCCCACTAGAGTTCTGCTACAGCTGATAAACACCTTCAGCAAAATGGCTGGATACAAAATTAACTCAAGTAAATCAGTAGCCTTCCTATACTTGAAGGATAAACAGGCTGAGAAAGAAATTAGGGAAATGACATCCTTCATTATTGTCACAAACAATATAAAGTATTTTGGTGTGACTCTAACCAAACAAGTGAATGATCTGTATGACAAGAACTTCAAGCCTCTGAAGAAAGAAATCGAAGAAGACCTCAGAAGATGGAAAGACCTCCCATGCTCATCGATTGGCAGGATTAACATAGGAAAAATGGCCATCTTGCCAAAAGCAATCTATTGACTCAATGCAATCCCCATCAAAATTCCAACTCAATTCTTCATTGACTTAGAAAGAGCAATTCTTAAATTCATTTGGAATAACAAAAAACCCAGGATAGCAAAAACTATTTTCAACAATAAAAGAACTTCTGAGGGAATCAGCATCCCTGACCTCAAGCTGTACTACAGAGCAGTAGTGATAAAAACTGCATGGTATTGGTACAGTGACAGGCAGGTAGATCAATGGAATAGAACTGAAGTCCCAGAAATGAACCTACACATCTAAGATCACTTGATGTTTGACAAAGGAGCTAAAACCATCTACTGGAAAAAAAAACAGCACTTTCAACAAATGATGCTGGCTCTATTGGAAGTCAACATGTAGAAGAATGCAAATTGATCCATTCCTATCTCACTGTACAAAGGTCAAGTCAAAATGGATCAAGGACCTCTGCATAAAACCAGATACACTGAATCTAATAGAAGAGAAAGTGGGAAAAAATCTTGAGCACATGGGCACAGGGAAAAAGTTTCTGAAAAGAACACCAATGACTTATGCTCTAAAATCAAGAATCGACAAATGGGACCTCATAAAATTGCAAAGGCTCTGTAAAGCAAAGGACACTGTCAATAGGACAAAACGGCAACCTACAGATTGGGAAAAGATCTTCACTAACCCTACATCCGATAGAGGGCTAATATCCAATGTATACAAAGAACTCAAGATGTTAGACTCCAGAGAACCAAATAACCCTATCAAAAAATGGGGAACAGAGCCAAAAGAATTCTCAACTGAGGAAACTCAAAGGGCTGAGAAGCACCTAAAGAAATGTTCAACATCCTTAGTCATCAGGAAAATGCAAATTGAAACAACCTGGAGATTCCACATCATACCAGTCAGAAT
This sequence comes from Rhynchomys soricoides, assembly GCA_019843965.1. Taxonomy (NCBI): domain Eukaryota; kingdom Metazoa; phylum Chordata; class Mammalia; order Rodentia; family Muridae; genus Rhynchomys; species Rhynchomys soricoides. Next base: position 3,056,315 of record JADRCH010000109.1, on the reverse strand, counting down.
GGCTAAGATCAAAAACTCAGGTGACACCAGATGCTGGCAAGGAAGTGGAGAAAGAGTAGCTCTCCTCCATTGCTGGTGGGATTGCAAGCTGGTACAACTACTCTGGAAATCACTTCGGTGGACTCTCAGAAAATTGGACATAATAATACCTGAGAACCCAGCTACACCACTCCTGGGCATATACCCAGAAGATGCTACAACAGTAATAAGGACACATGTTCTACTATGTCATAGCAGCCATATTTATAATAGCCAGAAGCTGGAAACAACCCAGACGTCCCTCAACAGAGGAATGGATACAGAAAATGTGGTACATTTACACAATGGAATACTACTCAGCTATTAACAACAATGACTTCATGAAATTGCAGGCAAATGGATGGAACTTGAAAATATCATCCTGAGTGAGGTAACTCAGTCACAAATGAACAAACACGGTATGGAGTCACTGATAAGAGGATATTATTTCAAATGTTCAGGATACCCATGATTCAATTCACAGCAACTGTTGGAGTGACTGTGGGGTCTCAGGTGGAGAAGTTGGAGAAGGGTCTGAAGGAGCTGAAGGACTTTGCAGTCCCATGGGGAGGAAGCAACAGTGTCAACTGGTCAGGTCCCCCAGTGCTCCCAGAGACTGGACCACCAACCAAAGAATGCATATGGAGGGACCCATGGTGCTGGCCACATATGTAGCAGAGGAGGGCCTTGTTGGCCATTAATGGGAGAAGAGGCTCCAGTAAAGGGGAATGCTAGGGAGGGAAGATGGGAGTGGGTGGGTGGGTGGGTGGGAGAATACTCTCATAGAGGCAGGGGTGGTGGGATGGGATAGGGGATTTTCAAAGAGGAGACCTGGAAAAGGGAAAACATTCGATATGTAAATAAAGTATCAAAAATAAAAAAATAAGTTAAATACAAAGTCAGTAAAATTCAAATTGATATTATTAATTACTGTCATTTTGTTGAAAATAGAACTGGGCACTGTAGTGCAACTTCTTTTGATATCTTTTGACTTCAGCATGCCTTAAGTACTGAGTGTTATGTGATACCCCAAGCCTTTCATTATTCAGAATCACTCTGAATTAACTTTAAATCTGCATGTAGTCAGCACTGGTCATTGCCGTCAAGATTGCCTCAGCCAGTTCAGCTATACAGTAGCGGGTGCTGATGGTGCATTCCATCAGGCAGACGTGAACTTACACCCTGGGATGAATACTCAGTGTCTCAGCCCTCCACATAAGCTCAACTATGTTAGCTTTTAAGATAATTATCAGAATAAGTAAAAACAGAATTAAAATACATCCATGAATAGCTTGCAAATCTCCCAAGAGAGCTGTAGGCATCCCAGTTAAGAAGCCTTAATTTTTATTTCTTGAAATTGACTTATTATTTGTTAACATCCAAGAAGTACCATGTAAGACAATAGCTTGACAATTTTCCTGATAAATTCCATGGGATCTACCAAGTGGAAAGCATTATTTTCTGTCTTTCTGTTCTGTGCCTTTTCCCTGAAGGCAAAAGATATTTCCTTCCCAGGACAATAGTGGCCTTTCCTGGCACACACATTAATCCGAGAATTCAGAAACTCTGACTTGGAATTCTGAATGCCAACAGTCGTGGGCGTAAAATGAAGTAATTTATGTGTCATAGCTAATTAAGATTATAGTGTTTCAAGGCACTTGAAATTCAAGTTCAAAGACGTTTTAGTGCTTTTCTCTGATGGGCGGTATCAAGGAGCCCTTGAGAGGGCTTCCTGCTCACAGCAACAGGCCCCATCTCCTAGAATTAAAACAGCACTTCTTGAATATTCCTCTTGAGTACTAATTCTTTTCAGAGAAATCTAAGTTATTATTTGCTGCAATTTTATTTAAAAGTGGAAAGCCTTTGTGGGCTCTGTTTCTGATTTTTTTCATTAGAAAATTGATTTGACGCATTTGAATTGTTTTTCTGATACAAGCCAAGGACAAAATTATGTACAGAAAGGAAGAGAAGACAACCACACCCAGATGTGGCATAGATTGATCTTTTTAGTGTTAGAGAACTTCATATAAGCATATGATCTGTTCCGATCAAATCTACCCCCACTTCCTGCCCTGCAGCTCCTTCTCACGTCCTTACCACTTACCCCCTACTCCACGTGCTGATTTTTGTTTCTTTGTTTTTGTTTGTTCCCACCAGGCACACCTAGCGATGCCTGTATGTGTGTGCATGTAGGAACATCTACTGGAGCATGGGTAGTCTTTCACATGCAACATTCCTAAAGAGAACTGACTTTCAGCAGCTATCAATTGCTAATAGTTTTCCATATGGGGTGGGGTATTTTGAGCCCACTCCCCACCTGTGCCGGGGTTGTGGCTGGGTTGTTCTTGTGCAGATCTTATTTACACACTCACAACCACTGTTCATTCATGTGTGAAATGGTGTTACTGTGTCTCACAAATATTGTTTTCCTGCCGATGTCTCTTACTTGCGGCTCTGGCTTTACACTCTTTCCATGCACTCTAGTCCCTGAGTTTGGGGAAAGAGAGAGAGATGTAGACATCCCATTCAGAGCTGAGCACTTCACCAAATGTATTTATTTTATGTGTGTATGGTTCTTGTGATTGGTTATACTTGGTAAATGTTACAGACCCTTCTACACCCCAAGCTCCTATTATAGATTCATCTATGAGGCCCAAAGTAATTCAACAACAGCTATTTTCCTCTGAAGGATTAATATTGTTTATTGTCCAACCCTACTTAGACATGGCTTTCATACTAGCAGTATGTGTACCAATGCATCTAGAAGTAGATAGGAGAATTCTCCCAGCAGCAATATGCATAGAAACAATAAAACAGTCCACTGACTAATGGTCAGACTGAAAATTGTACAACATTGAAAATAAGCAAATCTTATCCCTACAGAAGAACATGGATGAATTACACAAATAATACCAAAGGAAAGACACCAGACAGGAAACAATAAATTCTGTTTTATTTAATTTATACTAAATCCAAACTGGCCAGACTCATCCATCATGCTAAATGTCAGCCCAGTAGTTAGGATGAGGGTGAGGAGCCAGATTGATCAGGCACTGGGGCACTTCAGAACAGCAGTGGGAGCTTCAGGTCTTGACCATCATTTACTGAGAATTCTTGGCTGTGCTCCTTAAAAGGCTGAAATTTTGCTTGTGAAATTGAATTAACCCTACCTCAAAAAATCACTGTAAGGAGTAAATAGAAATGCCTGTAAGATGATGCACACTGAATCTGGAATACAGCAAACTCCACATCATGATCATTGCCATCACTGTTACCAGCATTAGGCTGCACGTTCACTAAGTTTGGGGAACTTGTGTCATTAGTAACTGTGTTCTTAGACATGTCCTGACTAACTCTGCAGTTTCTACTGTACGACTCCGAAGCACTGAGGTACTTTGTGGAATGAGCACTATGAAAGCAGTTGCCCCACACTGTACAGATGATGCCAAGGGCATATGTATTACAGTGCATGGGTTCTCTCCAGAAAGACCACCAAGGAAACACCTTCCTCATTCCAGCATGGGAATAATTATACTTCTCTTAAACAAAAGACTCTGATTATTGTCAATCTTTGGTCTTACACAAATTATGAACCCTATAAACACACAAATATATATTTCTTCTTGGACATTGGGATGTTGAAAATTTAACAGTCTTTAAAAACATTTGATGCGTGCTCGTGTGTGTGTGTGTGTGTGTGTGTGTGTGTGTGCGCGCGCACCAAGCAGAGTGTGTGGAGATAACTTGCTGGAATTTACTCTCTGCTTTGTACAACACAGGTTCTGGGGACACAACTTGCATTGTGAGGTTTGGCCAGAAGCGTCTTTACTTGCTAAACCAGCTATATGGATGTCTGGAATTAGTTGACTTAGTAACAAATTACCTGGCAGGTGTAAAAATAACAACAAAAAGAAAGCCATATACAAACAGCTCATTAGACACATTTGGAAATTTAGGGAAATAATTGATTTCCTTATTACCAATCAGTTATAGGTTTAGAACACAAGAATTTTGATGAATTTGCCCTTTACATATGAAATTGTTGAGCATAATATTTTATTTCTTTTACATATAAGTAAAGATCTTTTAGGAATGATGAATGGATTAACTAGAAAGTGAAACACACAGCAAAGTATAAAATCATAATTTGTACTAGAGAAATCTCCAAAACTATTGTTAAAACAATCTTCACTCATTTTTTTTAATCAATGCATTGAGGCAAAACTATTAGTCCTGACCAGGCATAATAGTGAAAAGACTTGGACAAGCCCTAGTATATATTTTGAGAACATAGACATCAGTAAATGCTGACAGTAGGAAATACAATTCAAACCTCTGGTGATAGGTGTGAAGCTGCTGAAACAAAAGGTCTGCCCCTCCTACAGATGCTACAGGAAACTGTTCACAAAATAGGAGCTGCTGTCCCCCTGTGATGCTGTGTTAGGGCCAGGCCAGGTCACTCGTCACAGTGCAGTGTTATGAAGTAATGGCATTGTCTTCTTCATCGATTTCTTACAAAAAGCTACCTTCTTTATTTCCCTCACACTTCATGTATAATGGGGGAAGGGAAACAGCTGAATTGATCAGTTCTACAAGAGGGGAATGTATCTTTGTATGAAGTGTTATTACTGTTGACAGGCCAATAAGCAAGGCACAATGGGAATTTATGGCCATGCTTGACATTTGCTGAAGCAATTTTCAACACACTGTATTTCATTCTCAGAAAAGGTAAAGCCAGTTTTTGCACTTTTTAAAAAAGAAGTCAGCACATAAAGGGCAACAGAGACTTCTCCAAATAACTCGACACTATTCAGCTTCATCAGCGTTTTAAAACCGGGCTGTGTGGGCACTAGGACTTCTAATTGGGACGTCTAGCCACTTGATAATCGTAAGAAGTTTATTTCACACAGAATATCTTTGGCAGTAACATTACATAGTTGCATAAATGCCCTAGTTTTCAAATTGCTTATGGGAACATTGATGGTCACACCTTCCTTGGTCTCCGTGGGCTTGCTTGTTGGCAGATAGACAAATATTAACTGACTAGAAGACCTGAGGCTTACATAAGCCTGTGTTCTAGATTTGTTTTCTCATCTTTAATCTAGTCCCCCCACCTCATCTTTCTTTCTCCCCCTCTAATGTAACTGCAGTCACACCCCTGCCTCTTCTCATCCCTGATAATCTTTTTTCTTTTTCTTCCTTGTTATCTTTGCTCAATATACATACATCAAGGAGGCTTGAGACTAAGTGATTCTGAGAGTCTCCATCAGAGCTGAGACCTGAGGCAGAATTGTGAAGGGTGCTTTTCAGCACACTGGGCAGAGGAAGTAGCAAAGCTCCGTGTGCTACCCAAACCTGAACAGTTTAAAGTAGAAGGTCATAATGCAAGGTCTGCAGCCTGCCAACGGCGAGTCCCAGGCCCCACATTCCGACCCACATTCCAACCCTGCTAACTTCTACAGGTTTTAAAATTATTATTATTGATTTGGGTGTTGATATCCATCACTACTGTGGGGTGCACACTCAAGAGAGTCTGTTTTCAGGAATGACACAGGCACCATAGCATTCCACTCAAATACTGACCATCACTCAAGGACCTATGGTGCTATTTCCCAAGGGGATTGCAACACACTTTCATTTCAGAGGTGATGAGACTTTAATTACTTTATCTAAGGGCACACAGCAAGTTAGTGCTAGAAATGGCTGTAGAGATTCTTACCTGGCAATGGATGCTGTAAAACGGCCCCATGTATCTTTGCTATTTTATCTTAAGCTTAATTGGTAGCTTCCTACTAGTACATAGGTTGCTATCTTTGCATACATCATGCACACTCAAAATAGCACGTGTTCGTGCACACATTTTTGAAGTTTAGGCTTCTGCCAGTCTTAGCAGATTTGATTCTGTTTTAGTGTCGTCTGTTGTTTGGTGCCTTGAAGCCAGAAAGTAAAGTTGATTCTTAAGCACAGAAAGTAAAGAGAGAGCCAAACAAGCAGGCATGGGATTCTATGTAGGCCCATCTCCTTAGCACTCTTCCGTATCGCCCTGCATAGCTGTTCTGTTCTACTGTCCAAGTTTCCATTTCCTAATGCTCTCTGGGGATATTTTGACCTGGCCCTGCCTTCTGTCCTCCTTGCCATGCACTCAGCCTCCCAATCCTGTGGTCCTCTTCATGGGACCAGAGTGCAGTATTGACAATGGGAATATGTAGCTTGTGCTCTTACCAGCTAAAGGGGAGAAAAAACTTTTCTGAACTAGAAACTCTTGTCACAGAGGCAGAGCACTCTGAGAGAGTCTTGGCAATCATCTACATTCTGTATCCAGCCATTTTGATTCCATACCATATGCTGAAATAAAGTTACAAACTGTTATCTATTGTTACCATGACCAAGTATCATAGGTCAAGTGCCTTTAAGTCACAAAACTCAATTTCTCATGAGTCTGAAGATCAGAAGCCCAAGACCAAGATGTAAGTTGGATTTCTCAAGAGTTTTCTCTCAGAACATCTGAAATTTATCCTCAGGTCTCCATATGATCATAGACGGGCTCTCCTGCTGTAGTACAGGGGGAAAATGACTTGGTCTGGAAGATGGAGGTAAGGAGGCTTGTGAAAACTCTTCATTCTACCTGAGGGAATGAGGTAGCAGTTTAGAGGTTGTTTACTGAATAAAATATTAAGGACCCAAAGGGGAAGAGCCATGTGTCAGCAGATTGGTCCAAGTGTGCTCCATTACAGCCTTCCACATTTTGAGAACAATGTTCAGTGATGCCTGGGAGGAACAAGGGGGAGAGGCAGAGCTTGTAGACCCTGATGTCTTTCTGTGTCACTAAATACACTTTTCTCGTGATACCATTCACTGTCCCAGCTTTTCAGGTAAGGACACCAATCGTATTGGTCAGACTCTACCATAATTATACGTTAATTATGTCATTTAAGGCCCTTTCCTAAACAATAAGAAACAAACAAGCAACAACAAAGTTACCTTCTTAATGTCTGGGAGTTAGTGCTTTATTAGTGAATGTGTGGGTGAAGACATTTAGCAAAGCCTTCGAAAGAATCCATTCTCAAGGCCGACCCTCCCATTCCGTTTCACATCCCAGTATGTCTGGAGATGACTTGGAAGTTAGATCAGTGGTGTGGAGATATAGTCAGTGTCTTACAGCCTAGGGTTTTCCGCACAGGTTTCCCCCACAGATGCCTAAGTTATTTTGTTCCTTCTAAGTCACACTAATAGAACTCCACAGGGTTGACCTGCAATGTTCAAGAGAAGAAGCATCAGTTACTAGTTTTACAGCGTAGTATTTCCCTCCAAATCCCCTTTGATTTGAGTTGCTGGGCATTTGTATTCTTGAACCTGCAGACTGCTGTTAACCTTGAGTGATGTTCCTCATACTGAGACTTATTGTCAAATAGTTTTTCCAGACTAGGTTGTCTGCAATGAATATTCAACTAGTTTTCCCAAGAAGACAGTACATAATCTTGGCTTTTTTGTTTGGTTAGCTTTGCGATGGATTCTCATATGACACAGGCTGACTTTGAGGCCACTATGCCTCTGAAGATCATCTTGAATTCCTGACTTCCCTGCCGCCACCTCCCTCACCACGCTCACCTTCCACAACCTTGCTATATGATTTCCCAGGAATCAACTATGATGCTACTACTCCCTAATGTCATTTTCCTTTATGGCACAGTAATATGTATAAATGAGGAAAAATGACTACACTATTTGTCTATTTATTCTTCAGTGGTTTGGTAAGATATTGGTTTAGTGCGTTGCCTTGAGTCTCTAAGCCAGTGTTAGCATTGTCTTGAGTAGTAGTCAAGTGATAAGCTGATGAATAGACAGTATAAATTCTGTGTCAAAATGCATGCAAATCTAGCAAGACACAAGCCAGGGGAATCAGCACAGTAGTGAGAACTCACTTGGATGACACTGATTTTGCTGAGAATAAGTAAAGTTTTATACTCACTGTTTGAAAAATATAATGAAACATACACAAACACAAATAAGTGCTTAGTTTTGGATAGCAGGAACTTAGGCAATTCTACTTATCTCTTCTGTGATTTACTGTATTTTTTCAATGGAATGATGTATTTTATTTTTGTAGTCAGTAGAAAAAAAACTCAAGAAAATTTGTTTGAAAAAGAGAATAAAAATACACAAATAATTGGTCTACCACATAATTGGTTAAATCTAACAAGCAATTTGGCATGTTATTCTAAGTCTGTTTGTTCTTTCAAAGTGGCAAAACGTGATATGACCTTAAAATGGCTGAGTTAAACTCTGTAGAGATAGAGGTTGAAGGCTACTTAAACAAGAACATATACATACAAGGCGATCATGGAGAAAGCCCCACAACAAAGCCCCACAACTTCCTGGTTGACACAAAGGCCACTGTGCTCTGGTTCAGAAAGAACAGCTCCAGGCAGGGCCTTAAGGTTTCTTTCAGCACATTCTGCCTAGCAGGCTCGTGAGCAGAGGGGTGGCTTTCTCATTTGTTGGGACATGGACACCTACTTCTCCATATATATATATATATTGATCCAAGGCAGTTGTTAGAGAACAAAAATACATTGAAAAGCAAGGTTCTAGAACGTATTTCATAAAAGTAGAAAATGTTTACTCGGTATTGACAGAACATAAGGTAAGAAACCATTTCCAGTAAATAAAAGAATTCTGAGAATGCTCGAAAGATTCACTAACATCCTCAGAAAATAGAGGACCCAGTGTCAGGCATTACTTACCCTGGGAATATAATCAGGAATTGCACAAGGCCCCTGACTTCCTGGTGTTTAAAACCGAGTGGACAAGAGGCAGGATAGATAAGGAAATAAACAACAAGCAAACCAACTGACCCTGCAAATCGAATAACATAACTGTATACTTTCCTAGGATTAGCCATAAGAGTAACATTGCTCGAGATAGTGAAGATGATGTTGAGCATAAACATTTCATTTTAGGCCTAATTTAGGTTGAGGTATATCTTGGCCCCTTCCTAAAATTTATGATCAACGGTTTTAATATAAAAACATTTTCAGTAAATTTGTCAATTTGTCTTACTTCTGAAAAAGTTCTTTATTTCCTGTCTATTTATCTACTTGCTGTACTGCGGATTGAACCTGGGAACTTGTGTATCCTACCTCCTGCTCCATCAAGGAGCCACATTGCTCGCCCTTGCGTTGCCGTTTTAAATGAGGAAACCAAATAAGCAATTTAAAAAATACAAACAAAAAATTCAATAAAAAAGTAAAATACTGCAACACTAACTACAATAAGAAGTAATCACTAATCTAAAAGGTACTTTTGAAAAATATTCCTTTAGATTGCTCTCATCTTTAACCACATAAATAGAGTAAATAAAGTTAGTTTTTATTTCTACTCTTTGACTTGTTGCAAACGTCAGGACCTTTCTCAGCCTTGACTCAGCCCCTACGGAGCCTCTGTAAACCCATTTTCTGAAAAGTGACAAGGATGGGTGGGAAAAAGAAAAACAAATTTTGTCTCTGGTGAAATATGCCCAGATCCAACCTCCACTAACCCCACTGTGTAAAACATTCAGAATATTCTGAAGAGGAGGCTTGCAAGTGTAAATATACTTATTCCCAATGAAATCAGCACCATCCGGCTGATTTGTCACTGCTCTCTTAATGCTGCTATAAAGTTTATTGCAGTGAAAACACTGCTTCTACGATTGCTTTCCTCTTCCTCAGGATGCGTTTGACCTTCGAGGCAATGCCGCTGCTGTAAATCTCACGGCCCCTTGTCTGCAAGTGATTTCAAGCACTATCATAAAAATGAAACAGACAGACTTAATTTGAGTTCCAGACTTGAGGAAACTCAACTAAAATATTAGCATAATTTCACTGGGGATGGAGGAAATTGTTAAAATCTGTGTATTCTTGAGGGCCTGCAATTTGAGCTGTCTTTTTTCCTCTGGCTCTTGGGTGCCACCCAGTGATTAGTTTAGTGGCAAGTTTCTCTGGGGCTGGTGGAGCATGGAACAGTCAGAGAAAGGGACAGCTTGTGGGAATGGTGAGAGCCACTTTCCTAGATTCAATTTGCAGTTAAAGCATCTTTCCTTAACTTTCATCCAAGGTTAAAGGAGCTGAACACAGATGATACAGTCACTCTCAGTATGGGAACACTGTAGCTGACCCTGTCCGTGAATGAGCAAAAAAAGATATTCAAAACCCAGACCAGATTTTCACCAGGCAGTAGAGAAGAACAGCCTAGGGAAATCCTGCTCCTTCCTGAGCTCGTTCTAAGTCTTTTTCTGTACCTATCTGTGCTGCCCAGTTGCTCTCCCCAGATTCTGCTTCTGAGTCACAAAGACAGGAGCTTCCTCACCCAGTTTGACATCATTATCTCAAACCTCAGGTGGCTTCTTACCCTGGAGTCAAATACACAGGCAAGGACAACCACTCTCTTCTGCCTTACACATCACAGATTAATTTTATGTAAATTAGGTTCCCTAACAATGTTGCTTAGTTGGTAATATTTGATTGGGGATTTGTGACATGTTTTGGAGATGAAACAATAGATATAGACACTCAAAATATAATTAGATAGATGACTCATGGGTAGATAGATGCTATATACATAGATAGACAGACAGGTGTTATATCAACTACGTTCCTCGTGCTAACTTCTCCCAGTACATCTAGGCTGTACTTGGACTGAGATAGATGTCACACATATGAATGAGCATGAACAAGCCAGCTCCTCTTTGCTCAGCTGCTATTGCATGGTTTCTGAGAGGGAAAAGCCGAGGAGATGGGAAAAAAGCACCATACTCAGGTCTCCAGGCACCCACGTTCTTTCCATTTTTCTCCTTCCATTCCACTGCCCCCGCGTCACTTCTCAGCCCTTTATTCTCCTACTGTCTGAGACCTACAAGCCTCAGTGCCCCAAGAGAGTAAAGCACAGAGCTGTTGGTGACGGCAATGGTGCCTGTAGCTCTGTTGTTAACCTGTGGAGTCAACCCAAAAACTCATAGAGAGGAACTAGGAATCACCAAACGGGCTTGGCTGGTGGATGCCAAGATAGACATAGCACCTGGAGTGCCCTGTGACCTGTCTCATGTGGCTTGAAGAAGATAGAGATCCTCTTTGCTCATCACCTTTCTTCTGGGTCACTTCCAACAGTCAGGAGGTGAAGGCAAGACCTTCAGGAATCTAAAATCCATTACAAAGCAAGTTCAAAACCAGCTTGGAATATGAGGCCTATTTTTACAAAAAGTTTGGGGCTTTGATGACGCCAGTCCCTTTAGCCCATCTAGTTATCTATTGTTGCTTACATATTCCATGTCATATGTATTTCTGTGTCACTTAAAATTTATAATCACTAAATATTATTATTATTATTATCATTATTATTATTATCTCTTTCATGTTTGCATAAACTGTGGCACAGTAAGCATTTTCAAGAAAAAAATACCTTCTGTGAGAAACTCTTACTTCTATCATTAGCAAGGTTCTGCTTCCCTGAGGAAATGTCAGGTAAGCATGTCATCCCACTGACACAGAAGCCAGAACAAACCCACATTCAAATAATGACATCACCAATATAGTGGGTAAAACTGTTTCCTAGTTCTGATTGTCGGAAACCATCAATTGGATTAGGACATAATGACTACCCCCCAAAACTGATCGAACTGTCCTTTTACTTGTGAACTGTTGACAACCATAATCCTCATGGAATGAGGTGAACAATTGACTTACTATGTTCAAGAATGAGTGACTTGATAGGAAGAAGGCCCTCATGTCTGCCTGTTTAGAAAACATTAGAAGATAGTTTGTAGAAACTATTGAAGGAAGTACTTGTATTGGAAATGCTATATTATTTTCAATGTCAATAAAAATGGTTTGAAGCCAATGCTGTTTTCCTAGTTCTCTGTGAAGCAGAGCAACACGAGAATAACTCACAGTCAATTCATTTCTAATTCCTAACTCCATCTGCAATGCTGACCAATAGAGGGGCAACTTAATGCTCATCTGTGTTCACATCTCTGAGGAAGAAAAGGCCAGGAATTGTCTCCCTCTGGGGAGGATGGGATGTCAAAGGTACAAAGGTAACCCTGACTGCTGTAAGACAGTCAACGATGCTCAGGAAATATATTTTCTGAGATTCGAAATTAACCTTAGAGTTGATTTTTTTTAATCAGAAGAAGCCACTGTTTGGTCAACATGAGCTGAGTCCAGGGTGGGAATGTTCACAAATCCTTATTATTCTGTTGCCATGACTCACAACCAAACTGCTATGTGCTGCTCAAACATAAGTTCAATGTCAGTCTGCCAGGAATGTTATAGAACACCGCGGCAAGCACCACAGTAAGTCATGTTCTGGTGGGTGGAGGAAATAAGGAATTCCGGAGACCAAATTCCCTTGGCTTCCCTCTGTACTTCCTGGATTTCCTGTTCCCGTAATTCCCCTGCGTTGCCATCCAACTTCTCACTCTTTGCCTCTTGTCCCTTGTTCCACTGGGGTCCTTCCGCCTAACCCCTGTCCCCACCTCAGACCCTGCAGAGTCAACATGGTAACCCTGCTTCACCCACCGATGTTTGTGACTGTCTTTCCCCTTCAGGTCACGTGCCTTCAGTCCGCCAGCATCACCTGGGTTTTCTCATCTGACCAACCCTACGGTCAGTCCGTGATTCTTCCTCAGACCACAGCCAGACCACAGACCACAGGGACTGTCCTGGACCACAGGTCTGCTCTAAGCTTCTTGGACTGCTTACCTTAGAGACTGTTAGCTCACTTACCCCTTACCTTCCTCATGTTACCCGGACCTTCCTATACTACCCAAGCCTTTCCTGTATTACCCTCCCCTCCCTGTATTACCCTCCCCTCCCTGTATTACCCTCCCCTCCCTGTATTACCCTTCCTGTATTACCCTCCCCTCCCTGTATTACCCTCCCCTCCCTGTATTA
>JADRCH010000109.1:2966246-3029893 GCA_019843965.1 Rhynchomys soricoides | reverse complement strand
CACACAGCCCAGTCCTGTGCTCTCCTCTAGTTATGTACACCTAGATAATAGTGGAGGTAGAAACTCCTGGGCCTTTGAATCAGTTCAGGGTCGAGAGTGGGGATGATGTAACATCTCTGAAGTTTGTTGAAGATTCTGTAATAAAGGAACTATAAACACGTAAGACGCTAACAGGTAGAGTGAAGCTAGACCTTATCAGCAGCTTGCTACAGTGAAAGACACTGTGGGAAAAGCAAGGGGTCCACTGGGGTCCAGGATAATAGCTAAGCTGTAGAAGGGAACACTCAAATAAGAGGTAAGCTTTGTAGCAAAAGCCAGGTACTGGCAATAGTAACCTAAGCAGAGAAAGTATGACTACTTGCACTGAAGCCACTGGATGTGTGTGTGTGTGTGTGTGTGTGTGTGCACAAGAGCGCTATATGTATATATAACAGTACACACACACACACACACACAGTATATATACCAGTTGGTCTCTTGGAGTGGGTGCTAGCAGCTAACATGAAGAATTACTAACATGGAGAATGACTAAAGACCTACTCATTGTGTAGAGAAAGCTTCCTGCTGATCCTAGCATCTTTTGTACTTTGTGTAATCACTGATTTGCATGTCTCTGCAATCAGCCTTGATTTTCAGGATCTTTACAATCTCTTCTACTACCACTCTTAAATCATGTCCATAAACATTTTTGAAAAGAAATCACCCTGGACCACTCCTCCCTCAGCCACTCCTCCTGACTTTCTCTATTCCAGTTCCCAACTCACACCATCTTCCCCTTTCCTCAAGGCAGGTATCACCAGCCAGCTGGTGATCTGTTGCTGGTGAGCTGATGCACAGCTTCAGGAGTCTTCCTGAAGTTTTAGTGTTTTATAGTTGTGATGATTAGTTTTAAATGTTGACTTGCCGCAGCCTAGCATCATCTGAAAATAGAATCTCAATGAGGGAATTATCTAGATCTTGTTGATGCTTGCACACATCTCTGGAGCATGTCTTGACTGTGAATCATTCTAACCTACCTTGGGCAGCACCCTTTCATCAGCTGGGGGCTGAACTTGGCAAGAGTGGGAAAAGCCAGCTGATAACAGGCAAGCAAGGGTGCATATATCACTCTTTGCTCCTGACAGCAGATGTGATGGAACCAGCTGTTTTGAGTACTTGCCACTGTGGCTTCCCTGTGAAAGGCTGGAGTTGTAAACTAAAATAAACCCTCCCTCCCCTAACTTGTGTGTTTTGATAAAGTGACAACAACCAAGATAAGGACAGTCCTCAAGCAATCGGAGTAGTAATGCATGGAGAAAGCCTTTATCCTTCATTCTTGAATCAATGTTTCCATGATTTTTATAACAGCGCTTGCTTCTCCCCTGAAGTGTCTTTCACACCAACTGCTTTTGTTTTGTTTTAGACTGCGGAAAATAATGTTAGCACAGTCAACCATTGGAGATCTTTCTTGAGCTTCCTAAGTGGTGTGGTTCACTCTTCCCTTCGACTCTGTTTCTTTCTGTCACCTGGCATGGCGTCAGCATCCGCCCTCTGCTCAACATGCATGTCATTGAGTCACACTTTCAAGAGCCTGGCACATGAGCAGATGCAGCTTGCCTCTCAGGATCTGCAGCAACAGGAGACCTCAGATTTACAGAGTACGGGGCAGGCTCACATGTACATGTGAATCTCTTCCTGACCAAACATTCTCTCTGGTGGGTAATTAAAGAATGTAGGTTTTTACCTTCCAAGTGTCTTCTTGGATATCAGAGTCTTACCATGTCAGCATGGGTTTGAGTCATCTTCTTTAGAAAATAATGTTCTATCCATCAAATCCTGTCTTTCTTTCACATGGTTTTCTCCAATTATACTGGTAATTTTGGCTTTGGAGAGTTACTCAGAGGAAACAAGATGTTAGGAAAATCAATGTGGAAAACAAACCTTTTAAGATTTGAATTGCACCCACTTTCTTCTTCTAACGTGAGACTCAGCAACAGAACTGATGTCTACCAAACTCTATCTGAGCATTAGCTCAGAAGCACACAGCCAGACACTCCAAGAAACCTTCTTCTTAAGAGACGATGTTTTGGAGGCTCTTAATTTTGTAGGCCCTTCTTTTTCTTCTCAAAGAGGTTAAACAGTTTGATATGTTGTACTGTTCCTTAAAGATAAGTTGGAGAAGTTCATCACATTTCCTGGGGCATTTTAAATAGTCATCTTCTTAATAAGAAAAAAAAATAAAAACAACAACAACAACAACAAAAACAACCTCTTAAACTTTTAACTCCAACTTTTCTTGAACTTGAACAAAGGAAACCTTAGGCAAATGGATTCAAAGCTTCCTTTTCCCCCCTATCTGGTCCTCTGGTGCTCATCCCCATCTGTGATCAGCATCCAGTGTGAGCTGAGACACAAGAGAGCGCACTCCCTGGGTGTCTCCCTCTCCTTATGAAAGAGGGATTGGAAGGTTTTACATTAGCCTATGTCACCCACAGATGTCTAGCCATAGCATGTGTCTTGATCACTGGTTTTAGCTCCTTTTTGGTCCTTCCGGGTGCCTTTCTTCTTCTAGGCAGTCGTCCTCCAGTCAAAGCCTTTGGAATGACCCAGCAACACAAAGGGAAACTAAGGGTAAAGTTGGAGTCACTTTCCCCTCTTTCTATTGTGCCTGTTGTTTTCTAAGACTCTACAGGCTGTGATTAGAGCTCTAGCTATTTCTGGCACCTTGTCATGACTATAATTCAGGGTATGAACACTCCAGGGAATGCTGTTAAAACAAGAAGCTACTCAAGGAAATCATTATCCTCAGGAGGACAGATCTATAGCCCCAACTGCTGAAAATAGCCGCGTGCCTGTTCTTCAGGGAAGCCAGCAGACAGGGTATGTCAGACACAGGGAAGCTAAAACTGAGGCTTCCTAGCCTTGCTCCTCTTCTCTCAGAGGAGGCAGTGGCTGGAGTCAAACCAAGAGTCCCAGGGGCGGGCTGTGCAGCAGTTATGCCCACTAGTCAGCTTGCATTTTCAGGAAGACATTAAATGGTCACAAATACACTTCGTTTTCCTTCATGTCTACCTTGTGCGTGATCTAGTGGCCTGGGTCATAATGGCGTTCTATGTCAGTTTACCTTTTTTCTTTGATTCATTTGTCACTGAGAGGTCCATACACAAGATTCCCAATATTTGGGGTGGGGAGAGTCTGAAAGCCAGATAAAGATCTTGATTAAAGGCAGCTGGTCCCTCTTAAAATGCTCCTAAACCTAGTCCCCTACAGCCTATGAATCTTGGTTTCCATGACAAAAGCAAGGTATCCACTGAGAAACTAGGCTTCCATGACAAAAGATGGATCCACTGAGAAGTCTGTGAGGGGTCTCTGTGCTAAGGTTGGAGGAAAGAAATGGATTTCAAATTCAGTCATAGACTCACCTGCAGAGTAAAATTGGCACATTGTATTTCACAGAGCCTTGAGAACATAAACAATAAAATGATGATTTCAGAGTAAAAGGTTATGTTGGCCATGTGACAAGGACTAGACAAAACTTGTCCAAAGTTTGAAAGACTGACATGTTGACTGGCATGTAGAACAAAAATTCTGGAGGGCAGGACATGCACATTTGCTTTGCAGACACTAATAAGGTATGGCACACAGTAGGTATTCAAGAGATGTTTGTTGAGCTAGGCCTGGTGATGCAGGCTTGTAATCTAAGATATTCAAGAAACCAAGTCAGGAAGATGGCAAATTCTAGATCTGTTTCCATTAAAGAATGGCTTTTAAGGTCACCATGAACAACTTAGTGAGACACTATTTAAAAGCTAAACAAACAAAAATGTAAAGGGCTGGGGAGATAGCTCAGTGAAAGAGCCACTGCTTAGCATGACGGGACCTGGTTTCAGTCCAAAGTAACACGCATGCACACATGCAATGTCTGAGCTTGTTGACTACACAGATGAATAGCAAACTTAGATAGTATCTGACTCCTAGTGACTTTAGGTAGTTACAGGAAAGAGAAAGAAGGTAAGAATGAATAACAGAAAGCCTTCAATTCAGCTGTTTCTCCAAGATCAGTGGACCAAGAATACAAAGTGGAGGCTGGGTGTAGGCACTCCCAGGGTTCCCCCACTTCCGTTTTTGAGGTAAAGAGACTTCTTTTCAAAGCCAAAGTATGACACTGTGAAAACACTACACATTTGATGTGGAAGTCTTTTTAACATCAGTTTAAAAGGGGGAGGATTTTTGTTATCCAAACAAGGAAATGGTTTTAGATTTCTTAGAACATTTTTAGAATTTAAAAGAATTTCCTATGCATGAATAAAATCAGATTCCCATCAAAAGACTATTGAGCAAAACTCTATACTTCTCTCCATAAAGCAAAACAAATATTTTTCAGAGTAATATTCTTTTACACAAAAGATGCTTACAAATCATTAGAGCATTCTATGTGAGGAAAATAAAATTCAAAATTATTCAGTAAAATATGTTTCTTTCATTTTTTATTGCAACTGTAGATAGAAAGCATCAAAGAGGACTAGCCACGCAGACGAAAGTCAGCCTGTCAAGCATAAAGGAAAGAAAATCTTTTAATGTTTTGGTCACAAACTTTGACAATGATAAATCACTTTTCAACAGCTGCAGACAGCTGTTAAAGTCTGGAGCCTACAATGCTTGGTTGGGGAAGTGTGTTAAAAAAGTTAAGGGGCCAGCATCCTGTTAGGTTATGTGAAGCTGTTACTCAGCAGACTCAGAACAGTGCATTCCAAGCTTTGGGAAAGAACATGGTACTTTGTGCACACAATGTGTGCCTTGAAGCCCATAGAAGCACCTCCACATGCACACATACAGACGTCTGAAACAAGGGACAGGGAATAATGAAGACATTCCAACTCACCCTTGGCAACAGGATTTATGCATGTCTTCTCTCATCTATCTGAACTGGTAACTCCTGAATGTCTTAAGGAGGTCTTTATTGACCCAAATGAAGTTACCCAAAGTCATGTCATTTTGTGATGATTCCCAAGCCTTGCCCAAGTCAGAAGAAATAATGCAGAAATTTTCATATTAAGTTGGTTACTGTTATTTGTTTTTTTGCTTTCTGGCAATGTTTGGGCAGTGAAATGCTCTGCTAGGTTTAGGGATTTCTTGGTTCTAAACTTGTCTTCATTAGGATATTTCAAATTAGTCTGCAGACACATTTTTAAGACTAAAAGTTGCTGACATGGTGTCTGTTTTGTGCAGCCTTTGCTGGTTGAATGTGCTCTCCCCCAGCCCAGTGTGTTGTTCAGCAGCATGCTCCGCTATAATAGGGATGTGTTTATATTCTGTTGGTGTCTGCAAGCACTGGACTGATGACTGATGGTGCTATTTTATTTTTGCAATCGGTAGTAAGTACGCGAAGCTAAACATCATATATCTAAGTGAGGAGGGACACTTCCCATTTTTGCAATGAGTAGTAAGTACGTGAAGCTAAACATCATATATCTAAGTGAGGAGGCACACTTCCCATTGAGTAACTGCCAATAGGTCACTTCTCCTCTGTCAACCTCCTGACAGTCAGGAAAGGGCAGAGTTCTGTTTCACACTCCACAGCAAAGCTGATGTCTGGGAATTGCTTGCCGAGTAACTTGCCGTTGCTCAATGCATCATTTTTATTGGTAATAAGGCAGATGTCACCAACAGTAAAGCTTGTCCAAAGCTGGCTCTGAGATTTCTTTTTAGACATTATGCTCCCAATCAGGCAGAAAATTGTCATCGGTGATGGCAGATTGAAGATCGGGTTGCAGCGTCCAAGGATTCTTTCTGACTTTCCCAGCCATGCACAGAGTGGGTGGTAGAGAGCAGCCTCCCTTACAGCGCGTCTGGAAATGCTGTTCCTGATTGCTAATGGCGAATGCTGGGAGGAAAGGACCTTAAGAACATGTGGCATGAGGTTGTATCTCATGAAGTGGGCGGATTGGGGCAATGAGAGGAAAACCACAGAATTTACCTTCATCCAAAATGTTCTCTTTGAAGCATTTCAGTCGAGATAGCCGGGTAGCCTTCAGTTGGGGCTCATTATTGCTAATTTTCATTAGGGACAAGTTGCTCATTTTTTTATAGGTACCCTGCAGGTCCCTCTGAATATGCTGAACAATGACCACAGTGTGGTTTGTACTGCAGAACTTGGAAATGACTCCAACCTCCTTCAAACCTGAACGAAATTAGCACTAATCTGCTATCAACTTTTAACTTTGATCATTTATAAATGCTGAAAGACTTATAGCACTGCTCACATAATGAAGAACTTTGGAGAGAGATGATGAATTCATGTATTTGTCACAGGAGTGGGAAAAGGGTTCCCAGGAATGGATGCTGGGCCATACATTTTCTGGTCACCTATTTACAGTATCAATATGGATTTATAAAGCTAATGTTAACTAACTGCTATAGAGAGAGTCTCCATAACATGAGAGACCCACTAAAATGGAGAGTTTATTGTCCTTCACGTCACAGTCCTAGGTGAACAATTCTAGGCCAGGTGATTTTGACCCCAAGTAGTGGCACAGAACTAAGGTTATTTCCAATTTGTGGCTCTCAGAGTGTCATTAGGGGAGGCTGTATCGATTAAAATGGGAAGAAAGGGTAGTGTTTGGGATATCCAACCCATTCACCCAATGCCTTTGGACAATTCTCAATCACACAGGTCGCTCTCCAGGCAAAGGATACTGGGAAATATACTACCTGATGAGGCAGCTGCTTCTCACCAACAGTGTACCATTAAGGAA
This sequence comes from Rhynchomys soricoides, assembly GCA_019843965.1. NCBI lineage: Eukaryota > Metazoa > Chordata > Mammalia > Rodentia > Muridae > Rhynchomys > Rhynchomys soricoides. The sequence goes on along the minus strand of JADRCH010000109.1, from coordinate 3,023,159 downwards.
AATTTCACACCAAGCAGGGCATTTTTGTGGACAACTAGCCCTTTTTGATTAAGTCTCTTCACCATCCCCTTCTCCCCACCCTGCACTTGTTTGCTTAAAAAATTAAAAATAGAACAAGACTCATGGTAAATAAAGTGGAAAAATCTTTTATTTTTTTACAGCTTGCCAGAATTCTCCAAGAGATCCTTCGCTTCTAAGGAAGCCAAACTTGTTAATGACAAAAGACTGAAGACTGAAATGAGCTCAGGGAGTAAACATTACCAGGGACCTCTGTTGTCCTATGACCCAGCAGCGAGCCTGAGAGATCTCAACTAACCCCACCTTCTTTCTCAGTGTTTAAACTTCTAGCACAGAGTACACACCAAATAAATATCTGGATGGCAATCTATATCTGCGTGGAAGACAGAGCAATTGTGGGACTGAGAACCTGGCCTTGGTCCCTGCTAAGTCTGCTTCCAATAATAGATCATAAGCAGATTAATTAAGATGGTTCTTACATATAAGCATGTGAAAAAGTGGAGAGTGTACCAATCTGGATTTAAAAGTTATCATGAGTTTACATCTACCCCAGGAGGAAGGGCAGCAAAACAAAAGCAGTGCCTTTTTATTCCATAGTTGACGTGGTTAATAAGGCAAAGGTAATAAATGGCAAACATATTATGAAGATGATTTTTAGCAGTAAACTGTGAAAGCAACAGTAGTTAAAAGATGTCCCGTGTATGATAAAGGCATTTAAAACTTAAACACACTGCTTGCACAATATTAAAGCAAACAATTCAAGAACGTGAAATACACAGAGGAAAGGGTGCCATTGAGCCTAAAGTGTCACATGGGGAAGAGGGGAGGGGTAAGGCAGAGGAAATGGCAGGCCACACCAAAAAGGTAAAGTGTCACATGTGGAAGAGGGGAGGGGTAAGGCAGAGGAAATGGCAGGCCATACCAAAAAAGGTATTAGTGCTTTTATTCATTAAATTAAAAAGGAACAGATTTTAAAATACCACAGAAATACAAACAGGGGCTGGTACAATGGCTCAGTGTGTAAAGGCACCTGCTGCCAACTGAGCAATCTGAATTCAGTCCCTGGGCTCCACATGGTGGAAAGAGAACCACCTTCCAAAAGTTGTCCGATTTCTATAAGCTTGGCATGGTTGGTGTTCCCCACTGCCCCAGACATACACAGAAATGATTGTATAAATGAATAAATTCAATAAATGTACTTTGAAACATTTTATAATACAAGCATAAGGTATCTTAGTTAGGGTTTCTATTGCTGCAGTGAAACACCATGACCAAAGAGCAAGTTGGGGAGGAAAAGGTTTATTTGGCTTACACTTCCAGATCATAGTCCATCATTGGAGGAAATCAGGACAAGAACTCAAGTATGGCTGGAACTTGGAAGCAGAAGTTGATGCAGAGGCTATGGAGAGATGCTGCTTACTGGCTTGCTTCACGTGGCTTGATCAGCCTGTTTTCTTTGAGAACCCAGGATCACCAGCCCAGGGATGCCAACCACCCTCCAAGGACTGCCCCCCCCCCCGACCATTGATCACTAATTGAGAAAATGACTTACAGCTGGATTTCAGGGAGGCATTTCCTCAATTGAGGCTCCTTCCTCTCTGATGACACCAGCTTGTGTCAAGTTGACACAAAGCCCACCAGTATATAAGGTAATTTTTAAAAACAAGTAGCACCTACTTTATTTTGGCAATGACTGGGCCAAATCTGGGTTAAAAACAATCCACCAATGTCTTTGTAAAAAACATTTGATAGAGTTCAAGAAGAATCAGCATAGCTTGTCATAAAGGAACAAGACAAGCGGAAGGGGGAAAAGTGAAATCAATGTGCACTCACAGACATGGAGGGTCTACAATACCCAAGGACAGATCTAGCTGTGTTGTCTGCTCACAAGAGGAAAAGCCAGCACTGAAGGTTGCTGAGACAAAAGGATGGCCTGTCCTCTCCAGTCAGAGCTATACAGGGTGATCTTATTTCAAAAATCTGAAAGCAAAACAGAGCAGTGCTACCACAATAATGACAGTGACAGCAGCAACAAGAGCTCGGTCAAGTATGGTCTTGGCTACTTGGTGTGCTCATGAGGAAGAGCAGGAAAGTATTGTCACATTCCTGGCTCTGCGTGTCCTTAACCACAGATCAACACCGAATGATCTATGCTGCTCTCTGGGAGCCACAGACTTCTGTCCATGGTGGCCATCTTTCGTCTAAAACACTCATGAGCAGAGGAGTTTTTAATTTCTCCTTCATTTGTACTTATACCTACATGATGGGACATCGTGGGCTTGAGATTCCAGTCCAAAAATGAAATTCATGTTTAACATGTAATTTTACACATCACCAGAAATTGTTTTCAAGTGTGCCTGACTTTGATCTGCACCTCCTACGTGGAGCCAGGTATAGATTTGACCACTTACGACCTCATGAAGGTGTTCAGAATGTGTCAAGACTTTCCGGTTAGGGGTGCTCACCCAGAATTTGACTTCTTAGCTGCCTTACTGTCCTCATCCTCTGGACTATAACTTAAAGCCTGGTGTGGTCGTGTGGTCATATCTATCTTCCCCACTAGACTGAGTGCTAAGTAAGGATTTTGGCTGGGCACTTACTATGTTCTCAGAATCAAACATGGTCTTCGTAGTGTAATGGACTCTTAACAACTTGTGAATGTGATCATGTGTGGGCAGGGCAGGGGGCAGACGTGTACACACGTATAGAGTCCAGAGGAGGACAACAAGCATCTGTCTGTTTGCTCTCCATCTTATTGCTGTGAGACAAAGTGTCTCACTAAATTGGAAGCTTGCCATTTTGGCTAGATTGGCTGCCCAGCAAGCTATCAGGGACCTGCATATCTCTGTGCCCAGTGCTGTTGCTCCAGACACACATAGTCATGCCAAGCTTTCATGTGCTGGGTGCCGGGGACTTGAACTCATGTCTCCATGCCTGCATAGCAAATGTTCCTACCTCCTGAGCCATCCCTTTGGCCCCCTAAGAGATGTTTCTTAGCAAAGGAGTATTGTAGGGGCTTGAGGGGTCTCTACTTCCTTTTTGGCTTTCCTTTCCTCTGCGATCCAGGTGTCTTCACCTGGGGTTTTGGGGATCTTTCTAGAGAGAACATTTCTTGCTTTGGTAGATTAGGCCAGCTCTGCCTTTTACATGTTCTCTCCCGGCTCATGATCTTCCTCTGTGGTTGTACACACTTCAGTTGTTTCTGGATTTATTCGCTTCCTGTTTGTTCCTGCAGTACTCTGTAAGCTGCATGAGTGTAATTCATATTACTGTTTCTACTTGACCGAGTGATCACTATGTTTGGTTGTTAATTAATGAAGTTGATCAAGAGGTACTTGGTTCAAAAAGTAGTCTGAAGGAACAGGTAAATGAATATATGGATTAAAATCGGTCTTTAAAATTGTTACGGTAATAAAAAATGGCAAATAACAGGATGAAAGCAATATATAAAAACAATCTCCTTGGCCATGAATTAATTCAGGGGTGCAGAACATTAGCCACAGTTTAAAGCCCAGTACCAGGTGTGTGTGATGGTTCCTACCTCTTACCCAGCAGCTGGGAAGGAGGAAGAGTTGCTGTGAGTTATGCTTGTCTGGGCAGCAGAGAGAGGCCCTGCCTCAACAAAATTAGAAAGAAAGAGAGAAGCAAAAAAAGAAAAGAAAGAAATAAAAGGAAGGAAGAAAGGAAGGAAGAATAAACAAGAGGAGAGAAGAGAAGAGAAGAGAAGAGAGGAAAGGGACTCCCAGTCCGAGACCCTCAAGCTTTGTTACAGGACCGACTCAAGCACTCTGAAACCATTACGGACTTGATGCACACGGGGAAGGGATGTGAGAAGGGAAGGAAACAAGGGCTTGAAGATTAATTTGTCAGGGACATACTCAGTGCCACTGAACTTCAAAAAATGGGCACAGGCGGCCGCACTCCTCCTACTCACCAAAACACTGCTACCCTGAGGTTCACTGAGAGGGTTCCAGGCCTTGCATCAGGAGAGTAATCATGAGAGTACTGGGTCTCCCATTAAAGAGAGAGTCAGTGCCTGAGGTTGAGCGATTCTAGCTGCGGACTAGCATTCACATATGGTGTCCTTCGGAAGAATCTATGAGGTCAGATCTTTTTGCTGGGGTGGAATGACACAAGGAAGTCACTACACTACTTCTAGGACAAAGGCTTTGTGTTTTTGCAAGCATCTTCAACCCTCATACTGAATAACAGAGAACTGGGCATTAAACATGTTTTCAGTGGGACTCTTCCATTCATTAGCTGTGGATTTTCTCTGCACTCAAGCACATGATTTGCTTACCCTATAACGCCTCACCAGTAACTCCATGCTAAAGGAGAAATACTTATCCAGAATATGACTGGTAATGTAGGTGCTAGCAGTTCACAGAAGCATCCAATGGGGACGTCTGTTTTTCAGTTGGGTGAAGCAATTATAAATCAAATAGCTAACGGAAAATTCATACTACGAGACCAGAAACAGACTACAGTTGGTAAGTTGCTGAGAGGGGAAGGTATTTGCCGTTGACTATCGGAGCCTGAGGCCTGGGATGCTGCTGTCTTTGTCCTGAAACCTTCAGTTCTCTTTGGTGGGCTGGCTATGATGGGGTGAGGAGCTGCTGTTTGATGAACTGGCTCACTGAATCCGGTCTGCACTGACAGGAATTAATCATGCTTCTGCTACTGAGCACACCACCGCTTAGGCTGAGTGCCACGAGATGCTCAGATGGGAAACTTACCTTCATGAGGTCCCAAAACTCAACGTTTTATTGATTTACTACAACAAAACTGTACTTCGTAAACTTTTGTCCACATTTATTGCACTCATTTTTCTATACAAAGCTATAGCTCTTTATGAGAGGCAAGTGAGTCACAATTACTTCTGGAGGTTTATAACAAATGGTTTGGATATTATTGGCATATAGGAAAATCTCATAAACATTTGTTACATAATAAAATGCTTACATTATTTATCTTAACCATGATAAGAAATATCAAAACCTGGGTCTTCTAGTCTAGTCCTCTAGACTGGTATGAACATATGTTTGCTCACACAGTTTTATTAGCATTCCACAGATATCTGTATGTACATATGTATATATAGAGAACTATATTATACATATCACAAAATCTACTAATAAAGTAGTAGTACTACTAATAAAGCAATAAAATAAATATAATGGACCCTACAATAATCCCTGTGTCTCAGCGAATGAAGAACGACGTACCATCTGGGCTTTTTATATGCTCTGCCTGGTCATCATTACTCCAATTTACAGTAGCATGGGACTGGTTTAAAGCCAAGAAGTAATTGATTTGTTAAGAGCACATAAATTGTATTGATATGTCAACCAATGTAAGTCATTGACTACTGTTTGCTTCTAAGTTTGAGGCTGTTTTCCTTCTTTCAACGCTGTAGTAATTAGCACAGTGCAGAGAAATGGACTAAAAGATGATTTGGAATCCAGCCAACTGTTCCCACCTCCATTTACTCTGAAATAAAAGTCAATGTACCCGAACAAAGAGAGATTGTTACCCACTGAGTTTTCAGCACAGTGTTAGGTGCTAGAGGTAAAAAGACCAACTCCTCAGGAACTCATTATGCAAGGGGGAAGGAGGCATCTGAGTAGATAAGACAGGGGCTTGTCTTGATACAATGGAGCCAAAAACCAGAGAATTTCAGTGAAAGGTAGAAGAGCACACCAATAGCAAGCGCCTAAAAGAGATTCTCAAGGCGTTTTTATCAATTATTAAAATTATTATTACTAAGTAAAACATCCTTAGTATTCAAATTTCTAACCAACATTGTATCAATTAACCCTTTATTGTAAGTAAAGGTTTTGAATTAATTTTTCTACTAAAATGAACCCTGTGTCTTAGATGGAATGGTAACAGCTAGTTTAAAAGTTGTCTGGCAAAATAATCAAGAATTTGGCTTTCTGGTTTCTAAGGTACATTAGGGCAATAAAGGACAAGTCAATGGGAAGGAGTGCCAGCTCATCTTTTTGACACAGGAATTTTCATAGCAGAGGTCTGTCTTAGCAACTGAGAGGTTATTTTCAGAAACAGATAAATGCCTTTGATTGTCAGAGCCTTAGAGGTATCAGGCCCTAGAGCCAATGTCATTGCCCCAGCAGTATAAAATAAGGTTGTTGTTCTCATGTTATCAGAAAAGACAGTTCATGTAGGTGGCTTATAAATGAAAAGTACGTTTGTGTAATTTTCTCCGGGGGGGGGGGGGATGTTCTTGTATTAAGTTATCGAAGTTACTTCTTATGTTCTATGTGAGTGAGGTGATAAGAAAAACTTAAAAGGAAAATAATTCTTTATGCTTTTCCTTCTGTGAAGGAGACATCCAAGGGGTCTCATCCACATGTAAGACCCTGGGAATAACAGGCTGTTTACTTCAAGCCCTCTGCTCCTCAGCCCCACATCCCTCCCTCCAGCAAGGCCAAGGGCCTTTTAATTCAACACCTCCCATAGAAAACGAGTTTCTTTTGTGTAAAACTGTCTAGACAGATAGTGTGTGTTTTGGGGGGCAGGGGTAGAGCTCCAGATTATGATGTTTTCGCACCATAGTTAAGGTTGTGTTAACGAATTGCATGGCAGATCTCATTTGAAGAGATCAATAATAGCTGTAGTGTACGTTTGTTTCTTTTGCTTGTCCATGATCTATGGTACCTGCACATTATGAGTGTCATGTTTTTGTGTTTCTCTCAAAGATGACCATTTTTAACAAGGGCACCACAGCAAGTTATGTTTCCAAAGAGAGTAACAGAGCTCTTTTCAGCCCAGCTGTCGGCAGATATGGAAGAGAACCCTATAAACTTCTGGCAATACAGATCCAGTCCTGGGCCCTCGCAACTGTGTAATGAAAAAACACAGGACTCAGAGGCAATTCTTTTGTTTTTGTTTTATTGGTATTTATATGTGTGGTATTGCACTGGTGTTAGTGTGCATTGGTGTATGAGTTAATATTACTTATATGAATACACTAGTGTCTTTAGTGTGTTTATCGATGTATGCATTAGGATGTGCAATGTTATTGCTGTATGTCTCTATGTGGAGGATTCTTCTCACCGTGTATGCTCACATGCATGTTAGTGCAAATGTATTGTATGAGTATTGGTGTCTGTTGCAGTGTATATGTGCTAGTGTTGGTTATGCAGGCATCACACTATTCATGCCGCTGTGTGTTTTAATGCCTCTGATAATGTCTTTGTATTAGTCTGGGTGTTTGTTGCTCTGTGTGCTGAGGGTGTACTAGTGTGTGTGCTTCTGTTGATTGGTAGGTATTGGCTGTCTGTTTGTTTTAATTCATGGGCTTTATATTTGTATGTATTGGTGTATCTGTGTTAGTGTGTGTCAGTGTACATGTGTGCGTCTGTGTCACAAAAACAGGAGCCAGGATAAATTGTCAAATAGAAATGGACATCCTGATAAACATGTTAAGAAAAGAAAGCTCTGTTCTGGGTCCCACCCTATCCCACAAGGGTGCTGACTGCATCTCTACAGACCTAGAGCAACGATCAGGCTGGGAAAAGGACAGTACACGGAGTGAGAGAATAGAGTCCAGTGAGGAGGGAGTAGGACCTAGAAAGGAAGAGGGAAGGAAGAGTGAGAGAATCAGACAGTGGACGGAGGGAAAGGAGGAAAGCCGTGCTGGGGGTGAGTACCGAGACGCTAACTGTCAGAGGAGAGCAGGACAGCAGGACCAACTCGGCCAGGGCCTGGTTGCCCCATAGGAAGCCTCACCACAGATTGCAATGAGGAGAGGTGCTCTAAAGTTCAAGTTCAACCACACAGGCTGGAATCCATCTAACCATGCATCTGTTTTACTCTGTTTTTTGAGGACCATTAATGGCCAAACTGATGAAGGACAGTACGTAGGCTAAGGCCCCTAAAAGCTTCTAGGCTGTGTGGTGATTCGTGAGAGATGACAACATCCTCCTGTCAGCACAGCAACCCCCCAAAAATAACAAGGAAAGCTGTTGGCCCCTGGGGGTTAATTATGTGTGGGAGGGAGGCAGATGCAGAGGGGGGAAGAGAATCATCATCTTCCTATGGATTGAATGTCACTGTAGCTCTGGGGCGGCTTGTCTTGCTTCCATACTGAGAATGCACAGAAGGCATTTTCTGGGATGAATGCTAGTGAAGTGCTTAGCCATGAGTTCCTGTGGGTAGCAAATCTATGCGAGAACCTTGTCTTGCAAAATAAAATAATCACCATTTAAAGATGGGGGGCAACTTAAAACATTAAATAAGGAGTGTGTTTGCAAGGCTGAATGTTCTCGCAGGACATGGAAGGTGGCTCAGAGTAATTAACCCCCCAAGTGGGGAAGGATCTTCCAGAGTCAAAACAAAATACAAAGCCTTCAGACTCTCCCCCCTCTTCTGCTCAGCCCCCAGCCCATCATCTCTCCTCAGCGGTCACTAACTGGCTATTTGTCTGTTTCCACACTACTGCATCACAAAACAGCAGCCCACTTACCTTGAAAAGATAATATCTCACACATATGGGCCTGCCTTTGATCTCTGTGGTCGAGCTAGGGGTCAAAGGCCCGCCTTCTCCAGACCCTCACTTCAAATGATTCCTTTCATTTATTGAGAAACCAAACATTAAAAGGGCAATGGAGGGAAAAATAAAAGCCATGATTTAATAGCAGTTGATGTGTTCCGCCCATTTGGGGTTGGGTTTTATTCTCTTCGGGTCATATCTAATTGCCGTTCTTCCCGGGTCTCCTGTCCTCCCGGTCCACAGCTTGTTTGTTTTGTGGTCCTCAAACAAATTGGCACTCCAAGAGATCGTCTCCCCTGCAACTCATCACAGGCCATCTTGCCTTTCTAAGAGGTAACATTAAAGACTTCGTTTACTGTCCCTTACGGGCAGTGTGAAAAGTCAGAAAGTGATAGAGCCAATGCTCACCAACTTAGTTTTGAGCTGTGTACATGGATAGGAAAGATTTTATAATGTTTTTCTCCTTCATGAATTAATAAAAGAAAAAAATCTTAGCCTAAGGAAAGGCTTCAGATTTAAAAATACAAATTCCATTGTAAATCACAATGATTGGTCTGGCAAGAACATCCATTCCTCAGCAAACCCCACAATGTTAAACCTCACTGTGTAATCAAGGGAATGTCCTATGATCTTAGGCTATTCTGTGAACTGGACCTTGGAAAGTGTGAATATAGTGTGTAAGTCCACAAGGCAGTTGTCATTATTGCGCTTATTAAAATGGGAGGCTTTTAATCAGGGTCATACACGTACATAAGTAAAGCTTGTCTGATTCCTGTGAAATTAGTAAGTCTTCAGATGAGTTTTAAGAAGAATGTTTTCTATTTGTTTTTACCTTAGCAAAGATATATATTTGAAATGATAAGTTGTTTCTAATTTGAGCAATATGCAACATACATATTTGCCAAGGTAACATGTAATATGTATGATTTTTTTTATAGAAATTCAGAATAATTTTAATTTAAAATTTAAAAACAGAAAAATATGCTAGTAAAAACAGAAGTAGAAGATATTATCAAAGGATGAATATTGTCAATGAAAATAGTGGAAAGTCATTTATTTATGCCTTTAGAAATATATTATGTGTTGTTCATTTAGAAAAAAAGTATCAGGAAACTCTCTCCAAATACCTAGCTTTCTCAGTGCTGCAAGGTTCTGTGAATGGGAAGAACGACATCAGTGACCTTCCCCAGTTCTGGGCCCTTCTTGCTATAATACTGACTTGCCAGGTAAGGCACAGTAAGATGCACCTGCCATCAGTGCAACTGTGGCAAGGCTGCTTAGGATGTAATCACTCACTCTGGTGATGGGACTGAGGCCTGCTCCAGAGAAGGAATCTCACACCAAGTAACTATAAGCATGCCTAGGGAGGTCATGGCCTAGGGGGAGCTTACTGCTGTTGTTTTGCTAAATGCTCATATTGTCAAACTGTTTCTGAATATTTATGCTTATATTTATAGATTTGTGCTTTGCCCAACCTTGGTCAGAGAAGCGTTGTTGTTTGTTTTGTTTTTGTTTTTTGAGATAGGGTTTCTCTGTGTAGTCCTGGCTGTCTTGGAACTCACTCTGTAGACCAGGCTGGCCTCGAACTCAGAAATCCACCTACCTCTGCCTCCCAAGTGCTGGGATTAAAGGCGTGCGCCACCACTGCCCGGCTTCAGAGAAGCTTCTTATTGAAGCAAGTAGTGGTTAATAAAGAGAGTCACAGCTACTTAAAGTACAGAAAATTGTCAACTGTGAGTGATTTGTCAGAGAACATCTCTATCAACCCAACCCACCTCAAGCTCAATGCTCAAAGAACATTAAGGAAGCAGGAGCAGAAGAAAGATAAGAGCCATAAGAGGATCGATTTGAAGTTAAAGGCTGCTGGAGAAAAGAGTCACTTTTCTTTGTGTGTGGTGTGTATGGATGTGTTTTTGTGTTTGCGTTTCTTTGTGTGTGTGTTTCTCTCTGTGTGTCTGTGTGTGCATGTATGTGTGTATATGTGTATGAGCGTTGTGTGTGTGTGTGTGTATGTTGGGGTGGTGGTCACTGAATCATCTCTTGGGCCCCAGTATGTTTTCCTATGCTGTGCATATATGGACATTGCTAATTAGAATCCATAGATTTTTAAAAAGTAGAATAAGGAAGTGAAGTTGCCAGGGAGGTGTGTTAGGGGAGCCCGGAAATGAACCCCACAGAGAAGTAGGATGACTACGATAACGATACACTATGTATGAATGTGTAACACTCTCAATGATTCAATGATCATTTTTACAGAGAGGGAATAATATACTATACTGTTAAAATCAAAGTGATGAAAACTCAACTCAGTATCACAATGCTTACGGGGGGGGGGGTAATTCTGCTTTCCTTACAAATAACAAGTGGCGACGGCTTTGCCAAGGGCTCTGCATTAAAGCTTGTGAAGTTAGACACTGATCTAAGCCAGCATCATGGGCAACTCGTAATAGGAAGATAACAGAGCCTGGCAAGTACCCATTGGGATTTCCAGATTCTTCTCTGCCAGGAAAATAAGTGTGGCAAGAACATGTGGATTGTCTGAGGAGCAGGGACAGTTTCTTAAGAAATTCTTTGCAAGAAAAGAAGTTAAACAGAACTAGGAGAAATGTCAAAAGCTCAGTGTCTGCAGTCCCCAGAACTGGGACCTTGGTCAGCCATTTGTACAGTACCTGCTGTTTTTGTGCATGCTCTGTTACATTTCCCTGGTGACCAGTATTTCTCTCTGACAACTGGTTTATTTCAGATGTTGATATAGGCTTCATTATCTGCCACACTCTGGACTCTGTGGGCATGAAGACAGTCCCTGCATCACATGGCTGTCATGAGGGTAAAATGAGATGACACCTGTTGAACCTTTATTCTATCCATTTCTGTATGTGTATGTATGTAAATATATGTGTTTTCAACATATCTGTTCTTTATGACCATCATCTAATATGCATTCCAAGCATCTATACTACACACACACACACACACACACACACACACACACACATATATAGCCATTCAAGGCTTAATTCTTCTCCTCCCCTTTCTGGGTCTTTTGGTTGAGGGATTTTTGTATCCCACCATCTCCTTCCTGGTGTTGGTGACCCCAAAACCCATAGTTTACACTTTCTATCCAGTGCTCTACCACACTTTTGTACTTCTCTGTTTATTGTGATGAAACATCACAACCAAGGCAATTTAGAGAAGAAAGACTTTATGTGGTCTATGGCTTCAGAGGGAAAAGAGCCCATCATATTGGGGAAGAATGGCAGCTGGAGCAGGAAGCTAAGGGTTCTCATCTTGAACCAAATGCACAAATCAGAACAAGAGAACTAGAATTGGTAGGAGTCTTTTAATTTTCAAAGATCATCTCCAGTGACCTCCTTCCTTCAGCGAGTCCACACCTCCTAAATCTCTCCAAGCAGCACCACCAGCTTGGGGCCAGGAGTGTAAATGCCTGAGCTCTGGAGGACATTCTCATTCTAACCATTGGAGCCACTAAGCTAAATCCCTTGTCCCACTCATTGCTTCATGATGGCTGGGTACATTCCTCATCAGGAAACAATTTGACCATGTTCAAACATCGTAGAGTATACCAACAGAAACCTATATGGTATTTAAGCCATTCATTTAAGATGGTCTTTGTTGCAAACCAGGGATACAGTCAACAGAACCCATGGGAAGCTGCTGCCTAGGTAACTTGTCATGCTGTTCTATAGCAAATGTCTTCCTTGTAGGCAGAAGGAGTTCAGCTTAAAGGATGATACATGTACAAAAGTAAATATACCAACCACAACCACTCACAGTCAGCATCAGGTGTTCCCACTGTGCATAACGATATTGCTGCGCGTTCATATGACTTGCAGGTGAGTTACCCACAGCAGCACCATGACAAACATGTGAGAATCTGTTGTGCTATGGCGCTTGGATGGCTACAATGACACTAAGTTAAAAGACAATTACAGTTCCTGTACAGTCTTATGGAGCCACCACTGATTACACAATTCATCACTAAACACAATGTTGTTATAAAGTATGTGACTGTGTATAAAATTGTAACCACTTAGAAAATGACTCTTGTGTCTCCATAGGGATAGATCTGTTGAATATCATTTGTGGCTCCCAGAGACACAGCAGCCATGCAACCCAATGAACAAGACTTCTGTACCTCATACAGGTGTACACAGGCAGGTGAACTGTAGACTATTGTAGAGTAGCTAGCTTAGGAGACCTGGCAGAGAAGAAGACATAAACGAGATCTCTGCACATTGCATTGCTCACTGTTGAAACAAAAACAAGCAATAAAAATTCCACAAGAAGTCAGCCCTAATGAGAAGCTTCATATTTGTTGTGTGAGATCCAAGACACTGTCTTTTGTAGACAAAGTTATGCCCAATTATCTGTTTTTAATAAGAAACAGAGACAATAATCTCTCAGATGTACACTTTGAGCCAGGTAGCCTTGGTTGAAATATTGGGTTGGTTGCTTATTGGCTGAAACTTTGGAGAGTTTAATTAACATCTCAGGACTTCTATTCCCTCAACTGATTCCCCAGTTAATATCTGGATGAGGATTCTACGACCCACTGTGAACAAAGTACTGCAAGGACTTCTGGGCAAAGGTCAAGGCTTCACAGAAGCTCACTACACAGACCAGGTGCTTGGGTGGTCCTCTGAGTGGACTTTCCTCAGAGCCTGGAAGCTGCAGGTAATGTTTTCCAATGTTTCCATTCATGAATGCCTTTTACAATTTCTTCAAAAATTGATATTCAAGAAATAGAAGAGAATTGGAGAGGGCTACACGAGCAATCAAAAGTTTTCCAGTGTGTTGTTTTTGTTGGATTCTGAGGAGGAAAGAGTAGCTTTGAGGTGGGATGGAGTGCGGGATAGAGGGAGGAAGAAGGAGAGAGGAGGGGAGGGGAAGAAAAGAGAGGGGAAGGTGCTGAGAGATTGTAATATAAACTAGGGGCCCATTTGCTGCTTCTGCTCAGACTTGGGTCTCCCAAGTAAAATTTGCATGATCTAGGAAGAGGAACATGCAAGCAGGAAGATGCGAGGGAATCCTATCTGATTGAGGGTTCTACATGGTTACAGACGATTTGAGGTTGACAAGATGGCTCAATGGGGAAATGTCCTTTCTGCCAATACTTGTGACACCAGTTTAGTCCCTAAGACTCACACGGTAAAAGGAGAGAATCAAATCTTGCCAATTGTCTTCTGACTACACGTGGCGTATGTGTGCGCGCACGCGCGCGCACACACACACACACACACAAATAAATGAATACATTTTAAATTTAAAGTTACAGGTTCCCAAACCATAGAAGTTGAAGTTGGGAATGCAGACAGTAAATTGAATTTCCTTTCCTTGAGTGTTTAAAATGCTCTAAAATTGATTGCAGTGATAGCCACACAGCTATGCAAGTAACTCCTGAATATTAAAGCCATTGGACCACACATTTTAGATGGATAAATTATCTGATATGTGAACTCAGTACAATGTAAAAAATCAGAAGCTTGGTTGGGATCCATTGTCTATTTTTACTGGACACTTCCATGGATGTGGGAAATTTCGATGAGTTTTGAAAGATGAATTGAGACATGAGGCTAATATATGCAGAAAGAGATTGTATTCCACCTTTACAAGCTCACTGAATGTGGGAAAGAAAAAAATCCCACTTGCTAGTAGTGTAAAGTTCCTACCTTCTTATCTCTATGGCAGCTTCAGTTGACACAACTGTGACAGGAGAAACTTTGTGAGGGGAAAGTCATCCTTCACCCTAAAGATGCTTGAGCAGCCTAGGCTACATGAAACCCTGTGAAAAGAAAGAAAGGGGAAAAAAAGGAAAACAACAGAACCCCAGAGTCAATGGCAATTGATTGAGCTTGACATGGTGACAGAATGTGTGACATTTTGAGGACAGCCTGGGCTACACAATGAAATTCTGTCTCCAAAAATACACACATAAAACAAACGCAGCAACAATTCACTTGAATGTGCACATCTGGGAAGACCTCTGCTCTCAGGACCAGGGAAGCAAGCACACAGCTTCTCCAGGAAGGAGTGTTGACTCCTGTTGTGCTTGGATCACAGTCCATGATGCCTATCTCCCTGCTCTGTTGACAATGAGCAATATTTCTTATTTGTCAGGAAAGGGAGTGTTTTGTAGTCTTACCCAGAGCCCTGGGTCTCTAATATTGACTAATTTCTCTGTGTATAGAATTTAAGGTCCTGTAAACCTGGAGCTCTGAACCACCTGCTAGTCGTTAAAACAATTACATGGTTAAGAGCTCACAAACAAAGAATTAATAATGGACCTGGGTTGGGTTACCTCCCAGTCCATATGTAGGAGGATGAATTATGTCCTTGTGCCACTTAGGAGTGGTGGCTCTGGAACACAGGAAAGGAGAGTGGAAGGGGAGAATTCTTCCTGGCTTTTTCTGTCTGGACACTGAATTCCCATATTCCCTCACTGACAACAAACTCCTTTTCTTGTTTGATTGATGTGATTTACTTCAATAATCCTGTACTATGTGTTTTTCTGATTGTGAGAAAATTAATTTCAGTTAATTAACTGACATCTGTTTACTTAGAGGGTCACATTCTCAGCACTAGGCCTGTACAGGAAGGGGTCAAGACTCACACATTTTTGGAGCTGAGTCTCTTAATTTGGTCTGACTTCATCACTGCTCTGCAAGGGATGATGTTTTACATGGGCAACCAGCAATGCTGTTTAGCTTTTTTTCCTAGCAATGGTGTACATGATGGTATGTGTGTGTGTATATATATTGTGTGTCATGCTTCCGAAGCAGTATTCTGGTCCTGCCTGGTGACTGTGTTCCTCTCATGAATCACCATCACTGCTGGAACTAGTGCTATGTGGCAGGCAATAATAGACTTTCTACAGGAATCCTCAACCTATTTTGTGATACTCCAGACAGTTTGGGGAAAAAAAATCAACTGGGCCTGGTGACTGAGGATAGTCACCTTAGAAGCAGAATGGACTGACTGGACTTCAGAATGAGGTCCAAGGGGAGAAATTTAGTGAGATCTTGTCTCAAAATAAGAAGTAAAAAGAAGGGAATGGATATAGCTCGGTAGAGAACTTACTGAATCCAATGATTTAAGGATCCTTGACTTTCTGGTAATATATTAAAACATGGCATTACTTCTTTTCCGCATTCAATTTGGCTTCAAATGTAAGACTATTTCTGATACAGGCAAGTGTAACCCAACTAGTCTTTGAGAAGTGTTTTTGTTATGTAGCAACTATAAACCTAGCTTTGGAATCAGAAAACACTATGTTTAAATTTCAGGTACTACTGCTGTACGGATGGCTGAGTTAATGAGCCACTCAAAGGTTCAATTTCCTTGTGACTAAAGTGCCACTATGATATTTGGACCAATCACTTGGAGTGTAGTGAGCATCACTTAGGACAATTCATGTAAGTGTAGCGCATACCATAGGGTTCTGTACTCTATGGATACTAGTAAATAGACACACAGCAATAGCCTGGTGCTGTGCCCTGATTCACTGGCACTATACTTCTGTCACACCTAAACAATGTGTAATCATATTAGTTATTTCTCTGCTACTGAGATAGAATCAAAAGGCAACATAGGAAGAAAGGGTTTATTTGGGCTTTCGTTCCAGAGAGATAGAGTCTACCATGGTGGAGAAGAGATAGCAACAAACAGGGAAGGCATGGAGGTAGACATAGGAAAGCTGCATACAGGATTCAGGGCTCAGGAAAAGAAAGTGGCATTGTGCTATTAAACCTCAGAGCCCGCCTCTAATGGACATTCTTCTTCCTCGAAGGCTTACCCTCCTAAAGGATGCAGAACCTCTCCAGTGTCACCCCCTGAAAACTAAGCAATCAAATACACGAGCACATAAGACGTTTCTTATTCAAATCACAATAGTATGAGACTAACATAATCCATGACTTGTCTGCCTGAATGAAGAGAAATTAATTAACACCAGGGAAGTTTAGTAGCAAATGTGTGGGGTTTTAAAATGAACAGTAATGCAATAGTGTTATAAAGTGTACAAACTATGAAGTCAGAGCCCATACGGCTGAGTCTTACCTTGGCAGCTGATCTGAAGGTGAGCTGAGGCAAAGCAAGTCCAAGAGAGCTCAGGCTAAACGCCAACAAAGACTTCAACAGTCATCCGGCTGTGAGGAGCAGCTCAGGATGAGAACCACACAAATATGATGTTATTAAGAATAATCTAATTCTATACTAACCCCATCTGACTTTAAATCTAAAATCATAAAAACAAGACTGAAAAAAAGCCAAAAGAAAATGTTCATTTATATAATAAACCCAAATTTCATTTTAAACACACAAAATACATCATTGCATATTTAACCAATCAATCATGTCTTGTAAATGTTTAAAATTTACCATTCGCCCAGGAAATAAAGCTTCAATGCCTATTTAATACTCTAAGCAGAATAATTTAGTGATTTCTATGTTAATCAAAGTGAAACACATTAACTAACAAAATTGGTATCATAGCATTACATAGCTCTTAAGATATTAAAAGTAAAAATTTACTTAATGTATAATTTTACATATTAAAGATTCAAAAAATTGTTAGTAAATTCTTAGCTTTGTAAATTTAAGAAGCTGAACTCTTTTAAAGTTCTATCCTAAGCTGAAATTGAGACTCATGGGGGGTTAACTTTGGAAGTGAATCAGCAGCCACATTGTTTGGCTTTCTTTCTTTCTGGTGGCAGCATGGAGCATAAGGACCTACACTGCTGCTGAGACATAAGTGGCCTCAAGTACACGCAGTGACTCAAACTCCTGCGAGTTAGAGAGCGCGTTCCTCTCTGTGGACTGTACTATCTGGACTCAGTAGGTTAGTTTGTGTATGTCTTTTTACATCTTTGTCTGTGTGTATCTGTCTACTTATGTGTGTCTGTAAATGTGTGTCTCTCTGTGTGTGTATACCTGTGTGTCTGTGTGTCTCTTTGTGTGTGTCTGTATGTGTCTGTGTGTGTCTGTTTATATGTGTGTGTCTGTGTGTGTGTGTATGTGTGTGTCTGTTTATATGTGCGTGTCTGTGTGTGTGTGTTGTGTTCTGTTTATATGTGCGTGTCTGTGTGTGTGTGTGTGTGTGTGTGTGTGTGTGTGTAAAACAAAAGTAATTACAAAAGAAGAGGTGGTAATTTCAAGAGGGGGTGGTTAGGGAGAAGAAAGGGTGGAAATCAGGCAAGTGCACTGTACTAGAGAATGAAATCCTCAATAAAACCAAATAATCCTGAAGCAAGTGAAACACTGTATAAGATTTATTAGCACTTGCGTTTAATGTGTACATTTTAGCAGTGCATAATGATTCATGCCTCTAATCTCAGCATTGATATGCTGAAGCAGGAGGATTACTGTGAGTTCTCTTCAGCAAGAAGATTACTGTGAGTTCAAGGCTAGCCCGGCTACTCAGTGAGTTATTGTAGACCAGCTTGAGCTACACGGTGAGATCCCGTCTCAAAACTAAAATGAAACCAAGCCTTATTAAAAGGTTAAAAAGTACACAGTAGTACAGTGTGCAAGAGGTTATGCTAAGTGTGTGGAATACGAATCAGCAGACATGTAAATTCTAACCCACCAAGCAACCCACATTTTATACTTAGCAAACAATATCTGCTAAGTAATTTTCTGTTTAAAAAAATAGCAAAGAAAAATCTGGCTGACAAGTATTTGCAACTTTTTAAATCCTCAAAATATGTTTCTACCTCCCAGATTAATGCTTCCCACAAGCATGGCACCCAGTAATTCCAAGAACTGACAAGAAATGTCAGATTGTGACCCTTTTCCCACTTCTACAACTCTGTAAATGGCTAGTCACATTTTTTTTTTTGACAAGTGCATCTATTCTAACAATAAAAGGAACTGAGGCTTTCTTGGGGATATTGTTCTTTCTACTAGCTGGCAGTGAAAAAGTCAAACTGCTCAAGGTTGATCAGCCTCATCTGAAGGAGAGGAAGTTTACCCCTCATTTTCCAACAGATTCTCTTTAATTTGGAAGTAACATTGACAGGTGGCCTCAACACTCAAGGCATTACAGACCACCTTGAAAGTCTCAGAGTCAGTGGCCTTTGAAGTCAGAATAATCAACAAGTCATCCGATACCCCTCAGACAGACTGGCCCTGTGGGGGGAGGAAGGCCATCTCTCAGGTAGACTGATTGTCTATCAAGTAGGGACAACTTGATACAGCTTGCTGAGCGAATTCACAGACTTTAATGGAACTAGGGATGTACAAGGGAACTAGAAATATAATTTACAACCACTATTCAGGGCTCATACTTTCCACAAGAAAAATGTGAATATATATTTTTATATTCCAAGAATACATAATCAGCTACCTATAAGATGATACTTTCCTAATAATGAAAAGAAAACCTAGTTTGTGGTTCATGGAAAGATAGCTCCCTCCATCTCCCTTTTGTAGTATGTGGTAAATTGTTTGATCAAATACTTTTGAGAGGCCATCTGAAGTCATGTACAATACAAAGAAAAAAATGTCTTTGTCCAAAATAATTTAATGAATAAGGTGGAGAACAAATTCTGTTCTTGGGAAAGATTGGAACAAAGTTAAATTTCCTGCATACGAAATGTTCTCGGGGCTCTGAGAATGATCCCTAAGCTTCCTACTTACCAATCCCAATTTCTGCTGCTTTCACTAAGTTCTTAGTTGAGCTATGCACTTGGGCGAGCCTGTTTCACTTCCTGTAACCCACCCTGTTCATATGTGGGGTAATTTATAGCCAATTGTGTGTTCAGGAAAGGACCCACCATCCTGTTGCTGGTTTCTACATCCAGTACTCTACGCCTCAAACCAACTTAATACATGATGTCTAAGTCCTTGCCTTTCACGTATTGGATTATGTGTTCTAAAGGGGACCCCAGGGACAGCAATAGCCTTCTTAATGGGATTTGCAAATACCATGGTCATGTCTCCACAAAGGAAAATAGTTTTGATGTTCTTTACATAGACATAGGTCCCCCCCCCCCCCCAAAGACCATGCTTTAGTTTACAGAAATTCCTAACCTTCCAGGATAAGAAAATGTTCCCACCTTACTAGATGTACTGAGAAACTGATGTGGCCATTAACATGGTATATATAACTCAAACTGTATCCTGAGAAGCTCCAACTTGATAAGTCAAAGGGGTAGAATGAATAATTCTTTAACTATGAATCACTGCACTTGGAGTGTTACAGAAGAACAAGAGATTCTTCACTCCATGTTGGCTGCATTCACTGACTTCTGGCCTTATTAGTAAGAATTTGTCTCTTAATGTGATCCCTCTAATGCGACTCTACCCCATGTCCAGCCATGATTCTAGTTCTAACTTGGCCCAAGTACTTAGGAGTTTGATCTTTGAATGTTATGAGCTTCCTCAACAGCAAATATGCACATAACATCCTCACACCACTTCTTCAGAAGCTATTGTGAAGATGAAGAAGATGCGGATAGCATCCTCTTCATGTAGCCTCATTCACAGTCACAGTTGCCATAATTTGAGCATGAGATGACCCTCATACGCTCAAGTGTTTGAGTACCTAGTCTCCAGCTGGCAGTGATGATTTAAGAGCTTGTGGAATCATTGGGAAGTGGATCACTGGGGATGGGCCTTGAGACTCTATAGTTGGGTTCACTGTATGTTTGCTCCTTGTTTCCTGTTCAGCCAAGATCTGAGGAGGTAAGAAATACTCAGTTTCTATTGCCGTAGAGCTCTGCCATACCTACCCTGCTATGATGAACTGTGTTTCCTCCTACTGTGAGCCAGAATCAACCCTTCTTCTCTAAATTGGTTCTTTCCATGCAGTGGGTCACAACACTTGGAAAGGTAACTAACCTACATAGTCCTTATCAGTACAGCTTCTGTTTGTATGTGGAAATGTCATTCAAGTATTCCTTGGAGTTGCTTGACAGAACATGTGGCCTTTTCAAAGTCTCAGACAGTTTTTGGTGGTTGTTATTCAACTAGTAAGCTACTAATGGCTCTACTTCCTGAAGCTTTCCTAACTTTGATAACTCAAGAAAGATGCTTCACGAGAAGATGAATACAGACCATTCTGAACACTCTACCAAGGGGGAAGAGGAGGAGGAGGAGGAAGCAACAGCTGCCTGAGTGCCAGACTGCAGAGACTGTATGCAAAGATTTTGCAATTTGAACAATAGAAGACAAATTGAGGGTTAGGAAAGCTACCTGAGAACACTAAATTAAGGACAACAAGAAGTGGTGAGAAAAATCATGGCAGAGGCTGTTAGAATAACCCAGATGTTAGCTGCAGGGAGAGAAGACGGCCTCAGAAGGAAGGGTTAGTCACAAGGAGCAGCAGAAGAACAATTTGAGAGTGAAGGAAGGTTTTCGTGTCTTGATCAAGTAGACAGATCTTGATCTATGTCTGAGGTCATGTCCTATACTCTTGCCAGCATTTGTTAATGGTAAGAAAAGCTAAGCTATTTACCAGATGGGACTTCAGGCTCAAGACACAGATTTTTCCAGAGATAGATAGTCCTGGAAAATGTAGATCATGAGCATAGGATTCGCATTACAGAAGAGATTTAAGAGGGTAAAAGGAAAAGATGTGTCTAACACCTTAACCCCTTTGGATGCATGAAGAAACGGAAGTCAGATGGACAGATGAGAGAAGACAATGAGAGGGAAAGAGCAAGGAGGGAGAAGCTGTGGGAGGCTGAGATTACCCAGAAGGCCTGTGGATTCTTCTTCCTGTGGTGATGAGATTTTAGACATGTTAAACATTCGCATGGAGCTCCATTCTTCCTATAGCAATTTCAATATAGCGTGGCCTTTTTTCTTGCTACTTGTATATGAGATGGTGTGTATATGTGTATGCACATGTGCATGTGTATGTAGATGTCTTCCTGCGCCCTTCTCTTGCCTACTATTGGCTAGACTAGCTGAGCAGCAAGCCTCAGGGGATCCTCTTGTCTCCGTCTCCCCAGGGCTTGGATTGTAGGCTTGGGCAGCTGTGCACAGATTTTTAATGTGGGTGTTAGGGATTTAAACTCAAGCCCTCACACTTCTGCAACAAGCATTTCTCCTCTGAGCCATCTCCCAGCCCCTCTCTTGACACTTCGGAGGCCCCTGTCTTTGGCTTACTTGCCTGGTTTCAACAGGTTATCCATGGCAATGTCAATCTAGCGCCCCCATGTGGTCTCAGGGAGTAATGGCGGCTCTTTAAATAGTTAAGATGCAAACCCAAGATCAGTGCTGCCCTGTAAAAGATAGATAGATAGATAGATAGATAGATAGATAGATAGATAGATAAGATAGATATGCCATTTTATCTTTCCCCATTTTTCCTCCCTGGGGTAACCAAGGGTCAGTCAAGTGTCACCTTGAATAACTATTCAAGGTTAATGTTAAAGCAGAAATATTAGTGAGTGGAAGCAATATTTGAAAGAATTCTACTTCCGGAGGTGTTCCAGTCCATTCGCGTCTTTCATTCATGCATGCTTTGTTCCTTTGGAAATTCTAGTTTCATAATAGGAGGCGGTGGAGGAGGTCTAAGACTGTTCTGAGTACTCCTAAGCTCTCACTTAACAAATGTCATTCATAAATCCATTGCCAGGCTATTGACCACTGACAGTGAAGTTATACAAACTAATTTGCAGTAGTGTTTTCAATGGGAAGCCTGGGGACATAGAGGTTAAACATTAGCAAGTTCAAAGCCATTTTTTTTTCATGAAAAGGCCCAAGAATTGATGAAATTTGACATATGTCACACAATGTTAGCCAATTAAATGAATACCCTGCAGAGACTCACATAGAACTTTAATAGCGAAAATAACACCTGCTGTAAGGAACGCTGCATCAAATCTCATGATTTCCATTATTTCTAATTGGACTTAAATGCCAAAATCCCCGGCCTCCAGACTGGGTATTCATTTCACAGCTGACATTTGTTTTTAACTCAGCTACTATTCTAAAATGATCACACAGGAAGAAAAGCATTCCTGGGTTCTGTTCAGTTCAGGATGCTAGCCCTGATAGGCTGTCCTTTTCCCCACAGCCAAGTAAAGCCCTTTCTCCCCACTTCTTAGAGCCATATGGCAAGGCAAAAAGATAATCAGGTAATTGTAGCTTGTCCCTCTAAGCCATCCTGAGAGTGGGAAAGTGCTGAAGTAAAGCGAAGTGTAAATTTCCACACTCCCAAGCAGTCAATAAAGCAATAAATTACTTCATGTTTTCCATCCTTAAATGGATACAAAATGGCTTCACCTTTGACTCCCAACAATGCTGTCCATTCTGTCAGCATTATTCCCACAGGCTAAGCACTTCCAGGGCTGCAATTGATTTAATGAAACAAAACTGAGCAGGCAGGATGTGTCCAACTTGTCGGCGCACAAGATGACCATAGAGGCCAATGGCTTGAAAACTGGAATTTATAGCACTTTCAAAGTGACCTTGGTGCTTACCTCTTGAATTTGTGTGTAGAAGATGAGTGGTTTCACTAACAGCCATTGTGCTGATGGTTTAGAAGAAGGAGCGTGGAGGAGTTAGCTGTCAGAGTGACACACTGACCGGAGGGAGGCCATTTTAAAAGCAGACTCGTTTAGATTCAGTTTCAGTCACTCAGATTGGTCCCATTGCAAAGTCTTTGAGATGAGACTAATCTTGGCATCATGACAAGGACAGTAACACAGTACAAAGTACAAAGCTGTTCACTTTGTGGTGGTCTGAGCAAGAGAAAGATAAAACGGAGAAGGTGAAAGAAGTGGGGGGTGTGGGGGAGGGAGAAATACAGCCTCCAAATCACACAGCAGCAAGTACTTCCTCTACCCAGGCTCTTCCTTCCACAGTGCCCACCACAACCACTCACTTGTGGACCTATTCATAGATGAATCCCTTGATTATATCAGGGCCCTAGTGACTCACTTTCCCAAAGCCATACTTCCGAATATTGTATTGAGCCTTTCAGACACGTGACACCTTTCAGAGAAATATTAGCATGTGAGTCCTTTCAAAGAAGTTTATGTCAAAACTCTAACAATCGTTTCTGTCTCAAATGTTCTTTTGTGTTGAGTAATAACAGCAAACATCTGGATAGACACTAAGTAATTCAATAAATCATCCTTGCCTTTGACCTATCTAATATTGAATACATGGAAATAAACACAACAATAGACACAAGACATTCCTTGTTAGGTCTCAGGATCTGTTGCCATTTACTGTGAGAATGACCTTGCAACAAGGACTGGCTTAGATAAAGCACACTGGAAAGACAGAGCCATCCTTCAAAGTGGTGGTCAAATCAGAAGAGCAGGGAATGGGTCCAGATAGAACTTAAGAATCAGCTAGAAGTAGGAGTTATGTAAACCGCGAGTTTGCCATGTTTTTGAATGCAGAAAGGGAACAGACCTCACGTCTCCAGTAGGTTCTCCATTGTCGTCTGGATACTCTCTTGGTCCTCCCCCTCCATCCTCTCCCCTCCTCTACTGCACATAGTGTGACAGCCACTCCTAGTTGTCAACTTGACTATATCTGGAATAAACTACAGTCCAGAAATGGAGGGCATACCGTGATCTACATCTTGAGGCTGGAAGACATAGGCTTCTCCCCCAGATCTTGACATGGAGATCTTGAGGCATAGTAGCCATGAAAAGTTTAGGGCCCAGCAAGGAAGTACATGCCTTTAACCCCAGGAGACTAAGACAAGCAAATCTCTGAGTTCAAGGTCAGCCTGGAACAAAGCAAGTTCCAGATCCAGGCATGGTGGCTCACACCTTTAATCTGGGCCACTTCGGATGAACCGTCTGCTGGTGGCCTACGGAAGGCTGTTGGGAGTAGGAAGGCTCATTTTCCTTCAACTACTTGCACTTACTTGCCAGCACATTTGTTACAACCTATCTCTTCAGGATTCCAGCTTATACAGAAGACCGGGTGAAACAACTATCCTTGTGGACTGAGCAGCTACTAGATTCTTGGACTTCACATCCACAGCTGCCCATTGTTGGGTTAGTTGGACTACAGACTGTAAGTCATCACAATAAATTCCCTTAATATACAGAGACATTCCATAAGTTCTGTGACTCTAGAGAACCCTGACTAATACACATATTTTTATAAAAGCTTGTGTTGTGAGTGGGAACTGAAAGGCAGCTCAGAAGGCAAAGACACTATGGGAAAGCCTGATGACCTGAGTTTGATCCCTGGGGCCCAGATGGTAGAAGGACAAAACCAACTCCTAGAAGTTGTTCCTGACCTCTATGCCTGTACTATGGCATTTCACACCCCCACAACACACAAATGCCACACTCAGTAAGGAGACACAACTAAACCATTTTCAGTGAGTAATGAGTACATATTTTGTTCCCATCGAAGTCCCAGTATCAAGACCCTAATGTGAACTTCTGTGGACGCTCGAGGCAAACACACATAGATGATGAGACAAAGATATAAGCAAGGAAGAAAAACTCTAGGAAGCATCATAAGAAATAGGTGCTATTTAGTGACAAGTGAAGTTGAAGACATACAAGAAGGAAAAACATCTAGAAGGGACTGTCTCCCAGAATAATGAGTTAGAGAGAGAGAGAGAGCTAGAGGGATCAGGAACTGGAAAGGCTTGTCCAGAGTGGCAGAGCAAGCTCCCCATGGAGACACACCTCCCTTGGTGATCTTGGAAACACCCATGTCTTCTTCACAATAAACAAAAGCATTTGCTATGTTGAAAAGTAACCACGATAAGTGTTACTGTCTAAGAAACCATTGCCACAGGAGTGATTGTCAGACTTTCTTCTGTCTGTCATAGTTTTAAGGATTTGTTCTTATTTTATGTGTGTGACTGTTGTGCCAGCATGTATAACTGGCCACCTTCATACAGTACCCTTAGAGGCCAGAAGAGGACATCAGCTGCTTCAGAACTGGAGCTACAGAAGGTTGTGAGTTGCCATGTCGGTGCTGAGAACTGAGCCCCAACCTTCTGAAACAACAGCACGTACTTTTAGGTCCTGAGCCGTCCTACATTGTATGGTCCCCTGCCACCAGTGGTGGCATAAGTGCACAATGTAGCATTTGACAAGATGCCTTACCAGTTAACTGGAATAGTTGGGAAATTAATGATTGATTATAGCTATGAGGATCGGAATAAACTTGAGCTTTGTTATATCTTTTTATAGAATACTGAATTTCCTACTTGGATCAGACTGACAATAATATGTCCTGTCATCTGTGATATTCATACCAAGGCCAAAAAAATCACCCCACAGGTTAATATGGTTTGGGGAAAACAACTTGAAATATGATTGTGTTCTGAGTGCTATACATAGAACTGCCACTGAATATTTCTGAGTTATTATAATAATAATATATATTAGTGTTTTAGGGCAAGCTGCCAAAGATACATGCGCTGGGGAGTCAGAGTGGGCTTAGGACAATTTAAATGTCTAATCAATTATTCAAAAGAATTTAATAGAAAAAATTGCCAACACACACTCATATGCATGTATTATCCAAATTAGGTCACCATAATTCTATTAAAGTGGGATCAAATGGTCAGGCCAGAATGATGAACCATAAATATAGATCTCAAAGACAACATACATACAATAAACAGATGTGATTTGCATTTATCTGTCAAAAATAACTTGGACAAAAGAACAAGTAAAACTTCATTTCTGTTATCTAAAAAAAAAGAAAGAAAGAAAACAGAAGGTTCGATCATAATTTTAGCAATAACTAAATCAACACAGAAGAACGAGGGATAAGCAGAAGAAGACAGACTAGGGTTATGTTATAGACTGTGCAAAGCAGGCCATCCGTAAGCCTCAGTGATTTCCAGAATAAAAATCAGTCATATGTCTCTTAGGTATATGAATATCTACCACAATGGTTTACACAAAACTAAGAACTATTGCAAAATGAGAACTCTTAGCCTGAGTGCAGTGTGTGTGTGTGCGCATATGTATATAATGTATAAGTCACCATGTTGGCGGCTGAGATTTCATGGAATGATGCTGTATTTTCAGACAGTTTATCCTATCATTCTCAATTCATCCAGACACTGGCAGCTACTAGCCTTAAGAATGTACTCCTATGGTCCAAGCTCATGATTAGGTGAGAGGGAAGGCTTGGTGAGAAGGGGCACCCTCTGCAGAAGGGAAGCCCTCAGCCATCTGGGACTCTAAGCTTTCCATGTAGCTGTTTTGCCGGAAGCACCTGAAATGACTGGCAATGGAGCAATCACGCTGCCACTTAACCATATCTCCATTTTAACAAATCCCCACTAGTTCCCGGTGCCACTCGCCTGTCATCACTGGTAAGAGATGGAGGTCACTAAGCATGTGGTCATGAGCTGAGACACAGGTGTCTGGGACACACACATAGGTAACTGGAGTCCTAACTGTGACTCAAATGTGTAGTGGACAAACTGGGAAATACTTAAAACACTGAGGTAGATACATACACACATTATGGCTGTGGGAACTTGATCTAGAGGGGAAAAGAAAAATGAACTGCTTGTACTGAATGAACAGAAGAGACGTCTGTGGCAGGGAGCTTGATGGAGTGGACTCTGTTGTTGATGGTTGCAGATCGTGCAGGGGAGTAAGTTCATGAGCCTTGCTCTGCAGTGTAGCAGGTCTAACTTAGACATGAAGAACTCTCTAAATGAGAGCAATGAATGTGCCTGCCAAGGGTGCTCCTTCGTGAACTCATGGGACCATGTCCAATTTGGAGAAAAACTTAACTTGAAATTTGCTGTCAGAGAATCCAGAAGAAAAGCCATGTAATGTGATAAAAAGAAAGGAAAAGTAAAGAAAAGAAAAGAAATCACTGAAAATTCCCAAGATAAAACAATAACACCCTGAAAGGCAATGCAGAGGCAAGAACTTGGCTGAAAATGAACTGTGTCAGAAAAACAAAGTAATCGATTTCTGGAGACTGAGTGCTAGGGTCGAAACTGTGGTGGCCAGAGTTCAAACTGCAGCCTCAAGAAGATGTCTGCCTTTGTCAACACATCTGAACAGTAACTGGAAACACTGAATGCTCAAATACAACAAGCAGGAGAAAGATGTGAAGAGTTACAGAGCTGACAGCTCCACATAACCTATCAGAGATGCTGTTCTGGAAAAATGGCAGATGACGCTGAGCTTGAGACAGGCTATTAGTCACCAGCTCTGTTTCTAAGAAGCAGGCTGAACTCGCTCATCACAGACAAGTCTCTGAAATGACCTTATGTGTGTGTGTATAGTGGATGGATGGACAGAGGGATGGAGGGATGGATGGATGGACAGATGGACAGACAGACAGACAGACAAAGTTGCATGGTAGTTACATAAAAAATTAATACATATGCCAGAATGTTTTTACAGAGTTTGTATATAATGATTTCTTTTGCCTTATGTTTTCCTACTAAATTAATATATCCCAGGGTCAGTCCATCTAGTGTTACTTGTATATATATATAGTTTCATGGCTGTCCACTTGGTACTGAATAACTGATTTCAGGGGTGGGCTCTTCCTTGAGGAAACCTGTTTCTTCCATGCTCAGCATTCTTTAGTTGCTTGTAGTTCTTTGTTTAGGCTTGAAGCCCTTAAGGTTTCCCCTTGCACGTTAGCATGTTTCTTGGTGCCGCTCATGTTCCTATTTTGTTTAGACAGCCATATTCGTAAGACTTCGTGGACAAACCTTTTCTGACATTTCTAGGAGAAGGAATCTCACAGCAGGCCAGTTCTCCTGGCTCTTAGGAGGTTTATTTATCTATTTTGGAGTAGATGGTGCTTGAACGAGAAGGACCCTCAGAGGCGATTGCTTCAAGGTCTTCAGTTGGTGGAACTGTTTGGAAAGGATTAGGAGTTTGGGTCTTGTTGGAGGAGGTGTGTCCCTGTGGACATTTCAGATGACTCACGCTATTCCTAGTGTGCCCCAGTGTGCGCGCGCGCGCGCGTGTGTGTGTGTGTGTGTGTGTGTGTGCATGTGTGTGTGTGTGCGCGCGCACGCGCGCGTGTGCGTGTGTGTGCGTGCATGTGCGTGTGTGCGCGTGTGTTGCTGCCATGCCCTTTTTCCACCATCATGTATTCTAACCCTCTAAAGCCAGAAGGCCAAATTAAACACTTTCTTTTATAAGTTGCCTTGGTCATGATGTCTTATCACAACAAAAGAAAATTGACTATGATACACACACATATGTAACATATACATAAATGTATACATAATTTTTGTTGTTTTATCTTTTTAGACTTTTCTCTGTGTAGCTCTGGTACTCTGTAGACCAGGCTAACCTCAAATTCAGAGATATAACCTGCCTCTATCCTGAGTGCTAGGGTTAAAGGCATAAGCCCCCACTGCCAGGCTTATACATAGTATATGTGTATATATATATATATATATATATATACATATACATATATATATATGCATGCATATGGATGTATACACATATACATATACATGTATATACATATATACATACATATATACATACTTATATACATATATACAAACACATATTGAACCGAGGCCATGAATTTGAGAGTAAGTTGAAGCACACAGAAAGAATTTGATGGAGGAAAAGAAATGAGGAAAAGATGGAATTATATTTTAATTTTAAAAAATAAAAAAAAATTAAAAACAACATTACAAAGAGTTTTCACATTGGGATATTTTATATTTCCCCATTTTATAACATGTAAAAGTGCAAAGGAGAAATATTTGTAGAAGTCTTTGACAAAGCTAACAGGTTTTAATACGTTAAACATTGTCCTCAAATGTTAGATCAAACACAGCAGCAAAGTCCTCCTGAGTAAAGCCCTTTTGTGGAATGAAGCATATAACAAGGGATTTTTAAAATTCTTTCTTCACTATCTGTGGTGACATGTGATTTATGAAAATAAAAACAAGGAAGATATATATTTAAAAATACAGCCTTGCTCAATGGACCAAGACTGAGATGACAGACTTGCCTGTAAAGGTTTCAGAGGAGAAATGAGATACTGGAATGTTTCAAATCAATAACCCTAAGGACTTGTGGATTTGAACTGTACGAATGGACAACTCTGTAGGAAGCTTGTGCATATTTAAGAGGGAAAATATGCTCCAAGAAAAGCCCAAAACTAGCCATGGGGATAGACCAACAAGCAGAAGGAACTTGGATGTGAGGCCAGCCTGGGAGAGATGAGGAAGGAAAGGGTAGAGGGCGTTGCAGAGGGAAAGGAACTCACACATTCTGTGTCTTCTTGTCAACTGAACTTGAGTTCTCTGTTATTCACACATCCAGATGAAGCAAATTGCCCCTTCTGCTTTCATCTGCCATGCAAAGTTCCATGTATGAGAAAGTCTTTCTGAGTCTGGTTAATTTTATTTAACAAGATGTAGTGTTTTGAATGAAATCGCCCCTATAGACTCATAGAGAGTGGCGTTATTGGAGTTGTGGCCTTTTTGGAGGAAGTGTGTCACTGGGGGTGGGTTTTGGGATTTCAGAAGCTCAAGCCAGACCCAGTGTCTCTCTCTTCCTGCTGCCTAAGAGTCTAGATGTAGAACTCTTCTTGGCTCCCTCTCCAGCACCATGTCTGCCTGTGTGCTGCCTCACTTCCCGCCATGATGATAATGGACTGAACCTCTGAACCTGTAAGCCAGCCCAATATATATAAAGAGTAGCAGTAGGCATGGTTTCTGTTCATAGCAACAGCCACTCTAAGACACAAGGTAACCTTTAGTTCCATTTAACTTCCTTAAAATGACATGATTTTGACATATTTTATAGTTGGATAATCTATCATGTAAATGTAGTCCACTTTTAAAGTCTATTCAACAACGAAGAGGTGTCTAGGCTGGCTGTATTGCTAAGCTATTATGAACAAGGCAGAGATAACCATGAGCGTGTGGGTATCTTTAAACTGTCTAACATTCCCTTGGATACACACAACAGTGGAATACTTGGAAGGTGATATAGTTTTCTGCTGCTGCTGGTGGTTTTGTTTGTTTGTTTTTGTTCGACTCTGCAATGATTTCCATTCTGGCTCTATCGGTTTTGCATTTCCACCAATGGACCCGAATGCTTTCTCCCAGACCTCCATCCTCACCTCTACTTTTAAGTTTGTTTTATCCATTAATGATAGCTCTTCTGACTGGAATCACAAGAATCCACAGTGTAGTTTCCCTGCCCATTTCCCAGACGGCATGGGGGCCATTTATACTTCTTTTTAAAGGTGCACCTGTCGGAACACCTGCTCATTTAGTTATTACTCTTGTTTTTTGCGTTAAGTAGTGAGCATTTTACATATTCTGCATACCAATTTCCTGTCTTATGAAGAGCTGGTGAAAATTCCCTCTGCTGTGAAAGCTCACCCCTCCTCTGCCATTTCCTTTGCTGCAGAAAAGCATCTTGTTTGCTGTCACCTGGCTGCCAGTTCTTACTAATCATCCGCCACGATCCAGGTGTATTGCTCGGGGTACATACACAAAGGACACACATCCTCACCCATGTTTATTGCTCTTTTATTCATACCTGCCCCAGGTTACTAACAGCCTAGATGTCCATCAGTGGAATGGATAATTAAAACGTGGTACATTTATGCAATGGAATAGTTTTCAGCTGTTTGTAACAAGGTACGTACACCGAGCTAAAAGCAGTCAGCCTTTGTAAGACTTTCCTCCACAAATCCCTAATATGCATGTGATAGGAACTCTTGGATCTTGGAATCTTAACTTTGAAAGAACCCAAACAGTGGACTTACTGAGAAATGGTTTTTAAGTGATTTTGAAGTACTTTCTGGATTTTTGTTCGTTGTTTGTTTTTGAGACACAATCTCACACATCTCGGCTTGCCTCCAACCTGCTGCATAACTAAAGATGACTTGAGCTCTTGATTCTCCTGACTCTACATCCCCAGTGATAGATGATTTCAAAAAAAGATGTGGCAGGCGGGGAGGAGGAGGGGGAGGGGGAAGGGGGAGAAAAAGCCCCCACATCAATGTCTGAGTCTACACGGATGCATAGGGAATGTTTCATTTTTTGTGATCTCATAAAGACCAAGTATGCACACTGGGGCTCAGCCCTGCCTGTGACTGACAGGTGGTGGAGCATGTATTTCTTAGATACCTAGGAATGAATAGTCATGTGTGTCATATTTTGATATTCTCCTACATCACCTTGGAAAAAGCTGATTGCTGCTTAGACACAGGTCTTCTCACCTGGGCCTGAAATGCCCTCAAACACTTGAGGTTCCCAAGTCTCCCCCAGGGTTTCTGTGTAAGCTTCCTGAGGTATCATTTACTTTTTTTCCTCAAATGCTTTCCTCAGGGCACAATGGATTTCCCAGAGGCCATGTGACATTCAACTGTGCCGGCACTCTTAGTGTGTGTGCCTAGACATTCTTATAAGTATCAATATACATTAAACCCTAATAGGGCTCTCAATTGTTTAAATCCTGAGACAAGGAGGAGGAGGAGGGGGAGGAGGAGGAGGGGGAGGAGGAGGAGGAGAGGAAACTCTTTAGATCATCTCTGCTCCAGTTATCATATCTATCTACTATTTTTTTACATATAAAGTAAATAACTTTAAATTATTATAGTAGAAGTTAGATAAATAATATTTAAAACTTCTATCTGGTAATATAAAATGATTGAATCTTTGTGTCCTTTAAAAATATGCTACTGGTTTGTACATAGGCCATCTGGTGAACGCATCTTTTTACCAACTAGAATTCAGCATTCAGACAGTGTGTCTGTGTGGATGGCTATCAACCTAAGATAACCTTCAGTGATGATCCTAGCAGCTACATCTATGAGCATTGGAACTTGTGTGTTGTACCCCACTGACATCAGTTGATATCAGGACTAAGTGAATACCATGGAGTCTTCCGGTCTGGAACAACGAATCAATCCACCAGAGACAGTGCCTTAAGACACTTCCAAGGGTGAAACTTCCTGCAGCAAAGACACTTTAGCAGTTTCAGCAGCCTCCTGCACAGAGGCTTTCAACCTTTGTGACACATTCAGGGGGCCTTGGGGTCATTGGTACAGTTCAAGCTCTCTCCAAAGAAGTGTGTTCAACTGCTACACAGAGTAGGGCAGGCAACTGGAGGTGTATCCTTAGCATATGCAGGAATGTGTTAATATGTTAAGAATGGTCTCAGTCACCTGCAGACTCTCTTGGGTGTCTCTGCTCTCTCTCTCTTTGTCCCATCCCAGCTCTGTGACAGATCATTTCTGGGAAACTCGCTGCTCCTTTTTTAAACAAAAAATTTATGCTTAATTTAAAAGAAAAAGCAAGCAAGCAAGCAAACAAATGAGCGATCCTGAAGACAGCATCATGAACATTTTCCTTCCCAACCCACAGACACGGGGAAACTAGATTTGTTTGCCCTTTTGATCTACCACAACGAGAGATCTGCTCATTGGGCAGCCCAAGGTCACTTTGACAGTGCTGGAGAGCAATGTGGCTTTCCAGCCTTGCTCTTTCACTGGATTGTCAATGTGTACCACTTCTCATTTTGAAAAGAACCACGTTTTCCTCCTCTCCATTCCCTCATCTTTTCTCCTCCTCGCTGGGCTGACAAGGGGCCTTGAATTCTCCATGAAAGAAGAAGTAATTGAGCCTAGTGAAGTTACCACAGGAAAATCTGAATAAAAATTCTGGCAGTCTCCTCTTCATTTTCAGCCCTCAGAGTATATTGTTATAATGTGGCACAGTGATGCTGTAAAGATTACAGAGCACTGTTTCTGTTGGCATCAGTCATCTAAGGCAGGGAGGGAGAAATGCTTTTCCACACACATTCCTCCGCGAGGGTAAAAGGGCTAGGCAGCAGTTTTCCCCAAGTGCCAAGTCAAGCCAACAGCAATACAAACGAGGCGATCGGAAGTATGCCGACCTTTGGTAGGAAGTTGTAATTAACCTAATTTCTTTGGAGGGATTCGGACAGACCTGTCTAAGTCAGGGAAGCAGAACCTGTTCTTCCTGCTGTAGAGTTGACTTCATTCTTGTGTTGGTTTTAAAGGTGGGTAAAACAGCAGCCGCAGAGAGCAGGGAGCAGAGAGCAGAAGGCAGAGAGCAGCGAGCAGCGGGCAGAGGGCAGTGGGCAGAAGGCAGAGAGGGCAGAGAACAGAAGACAGCGAGCAGAGAGCAGCGAGCAGGGAGCAAAGAACAGTGGGCAGAGAGCAGAGAGCACAGGGCACAGAGCAGCGAGCAGAGGGAAGAGGGCAGAAGGCGGCAAGGAGCGAGCAGCAAGCAGAGGGCAGCGGGCAGAGGGCAGAAGGCAGAGGGCAGCGAGCAGCAGGCAGAGGGCAGTGGGCAGAGGGCAGAGAACAGAAGACAGCGAGCAGAGAGCAGTAAGCAGGGAGCAAAGAACAGCGAGAGCAGAGGGCAGCGAGCAGAGGACAGAGGGCGGCGGGCAGGGGGCAGAGGGCAGAGGCATTAGATCCAATACAGGAACTGCCTGGGAAAGAACAAGCCAATGGTTTTCAGCACATCGTCACTTTGTTCCCTGTAGAGCCTATTATGCTCCCATGGAAGAACTGACTGAGCAGTGACATCCCACTATAGGGTGACAGAATTCTCCAAGGATGGGATTGGTACTTGTGTAACAGTAATCCAGATCCCTCTCACCGGGGTGTCAGTAGCAGTCTCTCTCTGAAGTAGTGACAAAAAAATCTCCAAACACTGCCTAATCCTCCTCAGATGGCAACAAATCATTCCTCCGATCACATAGTGAGAGCATTAGAAGACTGTTTATCTCACGGAGTTCCGCTTCTTCAGAGTCATAGCTGCATGGAAGCAGCACTGGATGCCAGCCAACTGCTCAGTGGTTTTCCAGGCTTTCTCTTAAAGTTTGGAGAAAGTTCCCATGTGGCAACACAGCATCTTTGACATCTCTAACTATTTGCACAATGACAGACACAGCAGGAAGTTAGATGTCCATGGCAAACCCTTCCACAAGCACCATCTAGCTATCATTTAGTGACACTGTTTCATTTTCATAACATCTATTTTAAGGAAATGATACCAATTCTCTACTTGATTGACATGGAGGATCTTGTTTTGATGAGCACATTGACTACTCATGTTAGAAAACATCTGGCTGTAGCACAGCGATCCCAGATGTGTATCCAAGAGAATTGTATCATACTCAACTAAAGACACATGAAGATTACTCAGCAGCCTTGTTTGAAATATCTACAGTTGAATGTCACCTGACTCCCAACCAATAAATCAACCATGAGCACTAATGCCAGTGTGTTCAACAGTGGAAGGATAAAACACAACACGCATGACTCTTACAGATGAAATGCTGAAGAAAGCCAAATACAAAAGCCTTATCTACCATAAGACTCCATGCCATCAAAACCAAATGCAGAATCCAAGGACATTTGCACCCACGTAATGGTGCTTGCTGAAGACAGGCAGAGTGTTCTGGGGTGCTGGAGAGGCACTGCTTCCTGATCTGGTAGAAATAACCACCTGAGATCTTCAGTGTATGAAACTTTGTCAGCATCTAGTGATGATTCAAGGACCCGTGTTTATGTTTCTATATCTACACAGAGAGACATATACTATAATTAAATTTTAAAATGAAAGTGCTTGTGAAATTGCTCATCGATACAGCAGTAAGCAATAGGAAATAAATAGCCGAGCAGATGCTGTGCTAAATAGACAGGGGTGGTAGGGGTGGTTTATAAGTAGCTGGGGTTGAGAGAACCTTGGTCCTGTGTAATCACTCCCTGTTATAAATGGAGCCACCTAGAGCTGAAGAGGGGAGGAATGGTGGCCAAAGCCATCAGGCAACATGGTGGCTAGCAGCTCCACAGTAGCTCTCACCTCCAGTTAGAACACCTTCTGATGAAACAAGCCCTATGCCCATACCCCTTCCCAGTAGCCCCCAACCTCTGGGATGCCCTCCTCATCTCCATCTGTACTCTTAGTCACTAGCTAGAGATACGCTGGAACCTTGGAGTTGACAAGTCTAAAGTTTATTGAGAAGCTTTTCACTTCACTGTGATGAGAAATTCAGATTTATGCGGCTCCCAGTTGTTATGCAGCCATAAGGAGGGGGAGCATTGTGTAGTCCTTTCCCCCTGACTAGCAGTGTTGTATTGTCGGCATCCAGCCAGCTCTAATGGAGACCTGGAGAGTGTGGGATTTTCAATGTGCATGTCTCACAAAGCAATTCAATGTTGGTGTTGGAAGTCAAACAGATGGCATGCTAAATGACTGGGCTCACACATCCCAAGTGCTGCTAAATCTCTTAACATGCTAAATCTGGGTAAGAATAACATTGATCTTAGGTCTCTATTACACTGAGCTTTGACTTTAGAGAGAATCTTTTAAGCCTCATTGGTATGTGTGTATGCACTGTTTTAAATTTCCTAGATGACACTTCTGTCCAGAGAAAAAGTAATCAGTATCATGTCCATGTGTTTGGTGAGCATGAAAAGCCCCTGTTTTTACTCATGTGTGACAGTTACATTGTCCTGAATAAACAGGAAGAACTGCTCTGATGAGAAATGAGACAGCAAGGAGACGCAATACTTATACATTTACAAGTGGTTGTCTCCTAATGGCAGTAGGGAAGCCCCTGAGGCTGCAGGGTGCCATGTCCTTCTGTAGCCCTTCAACAGACCTTCTGCACACATCAGCTCACACACAAAAGACTGTGTACCTCCGGGCTGGGAACTGTATCTTCCGGATCCACTCCTGTCAAAAAGGAAGCCTTTGAATTCTTTCAGCTCAAAGCCTAAATTGATCCTCATAGCGACCTTGAGAGACAGATCACCTGTGCTACTCAACACTTGCAGATTCATCTCTGTTGCTCAGCTTCCCTGCAGATTGTCCCGGCACCATGGTTTTGTTGGAGCGGTCCCAACAAAGCTAAGGCAATGGAGCTATTTTTGTAGATGAATCGGTTTGTGGTCAATATTTTGATGGGAATTACAGAACTCAAGAGGCTACTTACATATCTATTAGGAAACACATGCAAAGTATAAGTAGAAATCAATATATTTGACACTGTGTAGCAACTTTAAATTTGTTAAAGGAAAAAAGTAGAATTTAAACTCTTCTGTTTTCTTAACAAAATTGAGCCAAATCCAGGATTTGAGGATTGCTTTCAAATGGTTCCCTGTAATAGAAATTGAGAACGGAAGAAACAGAAGGACCCAAAGACCATGAAACCCAACTGTGATGTAAATAAAGCCCTTGGAAAGA
This sequence comes from Rhynchomys soricoides, assembly GCA_019843965.1. Lineage (NCBI taxonomy): Eukaryota > Metazoa > Chordata > Mammalia > Rodentia > Muridae > Rhynchomys > Rhynchomys soricoides. Next base: position 2,986,455 of record JADRCH010000109.1, on the reverse strand, counting down.
GTGATTTCTTTTATTGCTTTTACCTTGTTTTGCATTTATTTTTTTAATCTCCTTTGGGAGCTGGCAGAGAGAGCTCAGTGATTAGAGCACTTGCTGGTTTTGCAGAAGACCCTAGTGGGTTCCCAGCACCTATACTGGGCAACTTATGACCGCCTGTAAGTCCAGCTCCAGTCACTCCATCACCCCCTTTTGTTTTCTGCAGGTACTGCATCCCATGCACAGAGTCTCTCCACCCACCCCTCCAGATACACATACATGCACAGTACATACAACTAAAATTTAAAATCCTCTCTTGCTTAGGCTGTGTGAGAAATTGCACACAGACTACTGGAAGGAAAAAAAGTTCATTTGTAGGAGCTGACGGAGCTAGCATCCTTCTGAGCAGCAAAGAACACTCCAGGGTCCATCAAAGATGTTGCTTCAGACCAGAGCTGTCAAGAGAAGCGTTTGGACTGTGGGCTGTAGTCTGTGTCTGGTCACTGGACTGAAATAGGGCAGATTCTCCGGGAACTGCAATAGCACCCTGAAAGTCCATATTTCATTCCATGTTTTTATGGAATGTTATAGTGTTTGGGGCTTGTGTAACCAGTAGGTGTTTGGAATGTTAAGTGTCTTTATTTTCCTTTAGGAAAAAAAAGTTCACATAATGTAAAATGAACCATGGTGTAACCTAGTGACGTTTTAAAAGCATATTTACAACATGGTGTGTAACTTTCATTTCCTTCAAGTTCTGAAACATGGTCACTTCCCAAAGAAACCCCAGGTCTAAGAGCAGTCACTTCCTGCTGTCCCTTTATGCCACCCCCCCCATTAATCCACTCATTTCTATGGATTTGGTTGATGTACATATTTCAAATATGTGGAGCTATATATAGTGCTGTCTTTTGTGCCACGTTCTTTAATTTAGTGTAATATGCACTATGTTTCCTATACAGTACATTGTTAGTGCAGACTGGGGACTCGGAACCACACCAGCCTGGAGCAGCCTTTCCCTGACCTCAGCAGCAGCTGTAAGAGAAATGGCAGGCACCTACGGAGACTATGTGAGTCTGCAATCCTTACTAAAGGTTGAACAAGCTCCAGAAGTAACCAGACCCTATGAACTGATGAGAATGTGGGTTATTGTTTTTGTTGTTGTTATTATTGTTGTTGTTATTGTGACATATGAAAGCAGGTATGTGTGCACATTTTGGACTGAAGAGGTCAGCTCAGGGCTGAATTTGGAAAATTCTACCAGACCCCAGAGCATAAAGACCCCTCCTTTCCTGGATGAGAGAAGAGATTGATGAAGCACACAGACACCCCTCACTTCCTGGATTGGTGGACTGACCGTTGGCTACCTGCTGACATGGGAGGCCCCTACTACCTCATTCCCTAAGGACCAATCAGTTTAAATGTCACACTGTTCTACCAATCACATTGTGCCTAGTGGCTGCTGCTCTATTTTACCCCTGAAAACTGTATAAAAACTGTCAGAACAGGCTGTCCGGGGCTGTCGCCTCTCCTTTGTGTGCAGGACCACCCCAGTGCGCTGGAACAATAAACGCCTCTTGCTTTTGCATTGATCTCCGGCTCCACATGGTCTACTGTGTGTGTGTGTCGGGGGGGGGGTCCCTGTTAGCTAAGGCTCCTTAGAGTCTTACAGAACATCTTTCAATAACCTGTCCTCTCCGCCTACAATGAATCTGGCACTACTTGCTAACTACATGGCACAAGACCTGGCTTCCCACTCTGTAGCCTGTTAGAAGAGGCCTTCATCTCATAAGCCTGAACCCTGTTTAGACTACCTTCCTCGCTGCCTATCTATTCACTTAAGAGTTCCCCTAATAAATGTCTTACCCAGAAGAACAGTCTCCCTCGGTGGGTGTTTCATACTGTCTGCCCTTCCATGGGGCTTTCATGACGCTGTTGAAAGCTCTCCCTGCATCCTTCCTCCCATCCCTGGCCAGCACTGTCGGAGCAGAAAACATAAACAAGTACTTCAGGTGACATTCTGTCCTCCATCTTCAAACCAAGGAGGTGAATGAGTGAGAATTCTGTCTCCAGAAGCCTGAGTAGGTTATGTCCTGACACAGCAACTGGGAGGAGGTAGATCTGCGCCTAGGTCTTGAGGAATGGCAACAAAGTGGCTCAGGTCCCAGAAAAGTAAGTATGAGCTTGAACAAACTTAAGTTAGGATACCAAACTCTTAAACAAGCATGGCAGAGGTCCTGGCAAGGAGTTTGACTGTTGGTGGACTCCAAACACAGTGCTCCAGAGCAGAAGGGGGGGTTGAGAACCCAGCCTAGGGTCATGTCCTGTGTTATCACATGCTTAGAAAAAGTAGTCAAGAGGTTATTGATCTGAGCTCTTGGGACATGGAAGAAAAAGGTCAAGATTCAAAGACAGCCTTGGCTAAATGGTAAGTCATGGGCAGCATGGGCTCCTTTCGACCCTGTCTCCAAAAGCCAAATAAACAAATACAAGAAGAGAAGTTAGTAATGAGCATAAGTATCACTCACAGGAAAAGCTCCGCAGGAGGTGTGGCACCTCACACTTGGCCTGGCTGCCAGGTACTCTGCTTTGGTAGACCAGGGTCAGGGATTCTGTTTGGTTTTCTGTGCCTTTCCCAAGCATGTGCTATCTTGTTACCATACCTTTCCACAAGTGAGTCAGATGTGCTGCCCTTTGGAATGTCAAATGCCTGTTCCCATGGCAGCCAGAGCCCACCGCAGCAAACAAAAGACCCAGCACTACTCATAGACCGGGCAGAGGACCACTTGCCCTCATCTGAGTCCCGGGCTCTTCAAAGGCTGTGGCTTTTTCAAGGGCTGGGATTGTGCCTCCTTCCTCTGAAGGCGTCTTCATGCAGTGAACATTAAGCCGGCTTCCCGAGAAAGGTCTCCTAGGCACAACTCTGGCTGACGTTATGCGGTAGACTCACACACAAAACCCTTTTGTGGACTTTCAAAGTAGAGCCAGATGTGCACTGCTGCTTGTGTGGAGTCTAAATGACGTTTCAGGTAAATCAGATCTATGCATGATTATAAAATCGCACGGTCCATTTCAGGGAAATCTGCACCCATGCAGAACAAGATCTCTGCGGTGCAACTTTAAAACATTGAGAGGAGGATTTACCTGGGAATATTTTCAACTTACCCCAAATCATATTTAGGTAGAGTAACTGCCAGAACTCACTAGCTTCAGAATATTTGTCTTTGAAACGAGGAAACAGAAGAAACAAGTGTTCTTAGAAGTATAACCAAATATAAAATAAAATAAAATTCACTGGGGGGGGAGAGAGAGAGAGAGAGAGAGAGAGAGAGAGAGAGCACAGAAGATATAAATAGCATGCTAGGAGACTAAAAGGAAAAATTTCTAAACTAATATATTTTCCTGCACACAAGGATGATGTAACAACCAGGTCAGTCCCTGGAGAGTGGAACTCAACTCGGAGAGATCATTAGTTCATTAGTGCCTCTTTCTTTATCTAACTCATTAAGTTGGGGACATGAATTTTCATTAGAAAGAAATAATATCAGAACTGTAGCAAGCATACACTCTGAGGTTTGGGACCGTCTCAAGTGCCAAGTTAGGTTTGTGACTTCACCGGAGCCCACCTCTGGTTGCCAGCTCTGAAGAGGGGCATTATGGGGCTGACACAGTCCTGGCAGTGAGCACATGTTGTGAGTCAGGCTTTACGCTATGCTATTTGCAGTTGTTCGTTGACTCAGGAAATGTTCTGAATGGCTTCTTGAGGTCAGTGTTGTCATACTGTCTGGCTATAAGTTAATCTGTAGAGTTAGTTTAAATAGCCTGCATCTGGAAGGAATGTTCTATGGAACAGATAGTCGTTGCAGAGTGAGTGGATCTCTGTGGTCATTTTCCTAAGTGACACTTACCATCGAACTGAGTGTGTTGTGTGCAGCGCCTGCCACTTTAAAACCTTCTTTTGAACTGAGTGTGTTGTGTGCAGCGCCTGCCACTTTAAAACCTTCTTTTACTTTGTGACTAGGTTGTTCTAAACTTTCTCTTCTCATTTTCAAACTTGGAATGGCAAATCCCAGGAGCTTACCGTCACCCCTCCTGGAAGAAAGAGTAAATCCTCAGAAAAACAAAACAACAACAAAAGCAGTTTAGCAAGGCTAACATTTTTTCTCTATCTTGAGTTAGTATTAAATGAGAAGAGGCGGTTTTGTTTTTTGAAAAGTTGTTTCTTTACTGCTGTAAGTAAACTCTACCTCACCTGGACAGGCTTTGGTGTTACTGTTTCCTGTTTCTGGAAACTCATCAGTTTGTAAGACTCATTCTCTCATGAATCAGAGGGAACACTTAGAACAGCATTTCCCTGGGGAGAATTTCTTCCAGTGAAGAGGAAAGCTGAAAAATGAATCTGAGCAATGCTAGCATCCAGGAGTGCTCTTAAAGAAAACACAGGGACCCGCATGTGAAACCCACTCGAAGATCTCCAGGTTTAAAGAGGTTGGAAGAGAGCCGTACTTCTGGCCATTTCTTCACTGATGTGCGGGGAGCCTCAGTATCTTGAGAGCTCCCATGAGCCCTGTTATTTCATGCCAAATAAAACAAAAAAGAACAGATCGAAAAGAATTCCTTATAGTGCAGCATCATCAAGAAATACGTTAAAAGATCATGTCGGGAAATGAAGGCCAAAACAGATAACCACAACTTCAGCACATCCGTAACTGTCTGTCCTTTAACTTTACATTGTGGTTGGAGCTGGGGATTCTCGGGTAATTTTCCTGGCTATGGGATGAGTGTGTAGTGACCCCTCACCTGGTCTTTCCTGGACCACCTTGGAGTGATGAGGGTTGGGAATTTACCAAAAAGTGGGGGAGGCAGTGAGGTTCAGAACAGCCATGGAGTCACTGCTAGCTGGTCCAAGTTATATCTGCTGATACACAGATCTCTAATAAAGTGAGTTACCACGGGGAGCTTGTTAGACCCCTGCAAGTTCATTTCCACTTTCTAAAGATACTTGATTATTTCAACTGAGGTCACCCTTTAACACTATCAAGAAGCCCCCGAGAAGGGTGGTCAATAAAGTCACTTGTAAGTAAACCCATTCCTTCTAAGTATAGTGCCTGTGTGCCCATAGCAAACAACTTTAACTTCCCTCAAATAAATTGCATGCTCACTGCAAATAGGACAGTTGAAGACAGCTGTCAATATATTGTCTGAAGGTGTATGAGATCTTGGTCAGGTCAATGCACAACCAAGATTCAGGACTTCCTGTCTAAAATCGACCTTGCTCATTCACTTAGAAATGAAGTTTTCAAATTTGTTTTGTTTTGCTGATGATTCATCAATATTGCCAATGAGCCACCAAGGTAAATGATTCCTATTTGAAGGGAATAGCTTTGGTTTTCAGATAAATTGTTTAAATGAGACATCTGTGACTGTAGGATGTTCATAGCGAAGAGAACTGCTGTGTCTTGGGAGAGTCCGGGCTTCCTAATAAAACCATGGTTCTGGAAAAACCTCCAATATCATCGCCAAGTATGTTCTCCCCCCATAATATTTGAACGTATTTCAAGGAAATCTAATCCATATGTTTCTGACCCATTTATATTTGAATCATAAACTTGTTCTTTTTAAAGATGGATTAAAGTCAAGCAGCTCCTTGTCACTTACAAAGTACATATTTTTTACAATGTACCCACTTAAAACCAGAAAAATCTGCTTTAAATGAACCCACATAGAAACCAGGTATATTTCTAGTTCATGGCCGCTGTTGTGACCACGGCCTCAGTTTGGCGAAGGGAGCTTCTTACATGTTAGCTGTTTGTTATGTTAGCATTAGAAGTGTGCCAGCCTCTCACTCTTTTCCTATGTGATTATTAACTTTTCTGCCATTGTGGTCCTGTTAATTCATTCCACACATTCAGTGTCCTCTCGAGAATTCTATTTTTTAAGTTTCATTAAGCTTAGGCCATTCGGTGCTTGCAAAGTGTGGTGTGGGACAATTTTGTTCTTTTTGGAATATGAATACACTTTCATCAAGTAAGTTCTCCACAAGTATCTATCCTCATGTGATCCTTGTCCAGCTCTGAATTCTTTGACTTTGTTTTAGAAACAAACAATATTTCAGACAGCAACTCCTTCTAGGAAAACCTTCAAGGTGACCAGTACACATTAAGGTAGTCCTTGCATTTAAGGTAACTCCAATAGGAACCTACAACTCCCATCAGGCTTGTGCATAAAGAAGATCGAAAAATGAGAACCTTGCCAACAGAAGCATTGCACATCGCTGGACAAGAGACAAAAGCTTGGGGTTTTTTGTTTGTTTGTTTTTTTTTTTTTTAAGAAATATTATTTTTTCATTTTCATTTTTCCAAAAGTTCCTGTTGTTTAATGCATTTCAGCAATGGCCATAAATACGCTTTGATTTCTCACTAAGCTTACTCTTATTACTTGCTTCTATGTGTTGCAGTCACAGTGGTATGAGAATTGTCTTTGCTGTAAGACACCGGGCTGTTTACTTGAAGAAGAGATTTTAACCACTTTGTCCTATCATACTCTGAAGGTAGTACCACTGTCCAGTTTGTAAACCTATCTTAAGAAATAAAATGTACCCAAGAGTCTTCAGAAGATTAATTACTGTTGGCCCCATGAGGTATTTTATGATCTCTATATTATCTGGCAAGCTATCTTCCAGTGCATATTTAGCACAGGGTATAATTTACACATGGCAAGAATACCCAGACTCCATTAAGCTGTTTAACTCAATATTTTAATAATCATTTTTTCTCATCAAAAAGATTCCATAAACATTCGCAACGTCCACAAGAGTTTATTTGGGTTAGGAAGGGTATTTGTGGGTAAAGTGAAATAGCTGAGCTTGTGTCTGCATGATAGACTTATTATAGCTCTCTTGTGAATCTTCAGCAATTCAAGGCAAACAAAATAAACGACACAGTTGCAGAAGTGGGTGCATCATCTCTGTAGTCTCATCCACACATTCGACAGATGCAGCCATCTCAGGACATCTGTTCTCACCTTCAAGTCTGCCTTTGCAAAGAGATAATGAAGAGGAACACGCTCTGTGACGGAGGAGCAGCATTCCTGGCAGTCTTACCTGTCAGCTTCCATAAAACAAGCCAGTACCCAAGGATGGCTTGGGCCCGTATGAACAGATAAGGTGACTGAGGTCACATCGGATGAGTCCACAAAGATTTGACCTTGACAGGGAGATGTTGCTTTTGTAATAAGTACCATTATGGTTCAAGTTTGTTTAGAATCAGTGTGGTTAGCAAATCATCCCACTGAAATAGAAGCAAGAGACTGGGATTGTAAAGAAGGACAGCAGACAGTGGGGAGAAAGGGCAGGCTCAGAAAGTAGGCAGGTTCGTGTAGGGAACCTGGAACTTATGAGAACAGAGGTGTGGGGCCAAAGGCCCTCTAGTCTCTGGGTGTTTAACACTTGATTCCACAAGGTTGTTTTCACTGCCATGCGATAGAAAAATTTGACATCCTGCCAACTCTTCACAAGGTTATCTGTTTTCATGCATTCTTACATGGTAATTTAGCCAGCAATAAAGAATCAAGCCTTGTTCTGTATGTAGCACAACCTTGTCCACTGTCCATACAAAAGAGACGAGTCTTGTGTTAAGAATGAAGGATCTGGGTAACAGGAGATGGAGATGGCCTGTGTGGGTACAGGTGCCATTTTGACAAGTATTAGAGTGACTCCAGCTGACTGTGTGGCAAAGCTTCAAGGGAGTTTCTGATGAGAGTTATCACTGCGGTTAAGACAAGCACCTGCTCTTAGAGGCTCCTGTGAAGATTGAGTGAGTAGGCTGGACACTGGGTTTATGATTGTGGCTTATAAATCCAGGCAGAAGGGCCAACACTTGGGCCTGGGCCCAACTGCAAACATGGCAGGAATGTGTAACAATGGTGGCTCCCATTATGGCTGGAGAGTGGCAATGAGCAGAAGCAATAGGCAAGGTAACTCTGAAGTCTTCCAGACTTTTCCTCATGAGCAGAAGGATCTGTTGCCATGTGTGAGTGAAGCCTGACAGACCTTTGAAGCTTCCCTGTAGTGTAAAGGCTTACTTACTGCTGTCTGGGGTCTGTCAAGCTACGTGGTAACTCAGCATCTCTCTGCTAAATGTATGCGAAGTCACGTTTAACTGATGCCTGCATTTTAAAGATCCTCTCAGTTCTTTTTTGTTTGTCTTGTTTTGGAGACAGGGTTTCTCCGTGTAGCTCTGGCTGTCCTGGAACTCGCTCTGTAGACCAGTTCTTGTAGATATCACTTGTAATAGAGTAAGGTCAATAGTGAGTGTTACATGAATTATTTTATTGACCAACAAGTCTAGAAATGTAGAGTACTTCGTTGTCTTGCTTTCCATGGCTAAAAGAATAGTAACTTTTTTTTTGCAACTTAACTTGATTAATCGCTAATGCTACTATTCATACTTATCAAATTATGCAATGTCCTATGGTGATAATTACATATTTCTTTTATCTCCTTTCCAGTGATCTTGAGGGTAAGACAATTAGTTGAATTCTGCACAACAGTTGACAGACACCCCAACACAGCTTTCATGGTTATCACTAAATATATATAAATCCTGTGGTGCCCATTCACTTTTTTTAAGATTTATTTATTACGTACACAGTGTTCTGCCTGCATACATGCCTGCACACAAGAAGAGGGTGCCAGATCTCATTATAGATGGTTGTGAGCCACCAAGTGGTTGCTGGGAATGGAACTCAGGACCTCTGGAAGAGCAGTCACTGTTCCCAACCTCTGAGTCAACTCTCCAGCCCAGGGAATTGCCCATTCTTTTCAGTCTACTCTAATCCTATTCCCTGACAACTCAGCTACAGCCTGATGCTTGCTGTGAAAGAAAGGGACAGGATAGAGAGAAGTCTGAGATGTGGTCTGAGGGATGATCAAATAGCCAAAGAGGCAGTACATAGGCTCACATCTATAATCTCAATACACAGGAGACTGAGGCAGGAGGATTGTTGCAAGTTTGAGGTCAGCCTTTACTCTAGTGAGTTCCAGGCCAGCTTGGGTTAACAGGTGAGACTTTTTCCCAAAATGTAAACCCCAAAAAAATAACAAGAAAAAAAGAAAGAAAGAAAGAAATTTGACTCAGGATAGAATCAGCTTGCCCCAGTGCTATGGAAAGCAGCTATGTGGTTGCTACTATGGCAGATTGTACAGTCACTGGACTGCATTCAGTTTCCATTGGAAAACAATATTTGTTCCACTAACCACCCCATGGGCCATGACTAATGAACAATCAGTGGGAACAACAACTCCATTTGGTGCAATTTATTCCAGTGGGTCAAGGCACATTCTTATTGCTTGCTCTTGAGGACATTGTGATGTGGGCGTGTTGTATGTCTATTCATCACCAAACAGGTACTGATATTGGTGGAAGAGGGAGGCTAACAGGAACTAATCGGTTCTACCACAAGGGTGTATCTCAATTCTTCAGCTGCCGACACCCAGGCTGTGCTCAATACTCCAAGAGCTGCGGAAACCACAAATAAAGCCCCCTTTCCTCCTGAGGTCACACTGCTTGTGGAAGCAAAGATTGCCCTGTCATGGTCCACAACGTGACATGCAGTGCTGAGCAGGAGGTGGGGGAGAGTTGGGCTGGCTGGCACTGTGGACCGTTGGGCCAGCTGTGGGGCATCACATTACGCAGAAAACAACTCTCTGCTTCCCACTCCCGTGAAGGTAAGGGCAGTCATTCCTGGGCTCATTACCCATGTCTATAAAACACAGGAATGGCAGAGTGTGTTGGAGTAAATTTCAGAGCTGTCAGGATTTTGTGGTCTTGATATATTCAAGGGTCTATTTCTCATATATGTTTTATGAAACCATTAGTATGTGTACTCTGTGGCCACTGTGCTGAAGAAGCACTTACCTTCTGGCAGACTTCTGGGAAATATAGAGTGACCAGACTGTCACACTGTCTTCAGTAAGAGCTACTCACATAGCTATTCCAAGGTAGGTATTGTAAGGTTAATAAAAGAGAGATGTTGCAAAAGGTAAATATTGTATATGCTATAATATATAATATTACATGTAGTATATATATGAACACACACGTGGGTTGCCATATGTGAATATTCACACGGGAAGTCTGGAAAGGCACATGCCAACAATGTGACGGATGGTTATTTCTATCAAGTTCTGTGTTCATTCACTGTGCTTTCTGCTCCATAGTAGAGCAGAGACTAGGCTTGGGGTTTTGCCCCCTCTGCTCAATAGACTGTTGGTGGCTTACAATATTAGTAAATGTCTCTATTTCAGTCTCTCTGTTTATAAAAACAGGAATGCTATTATACTACTGCAATACATTAGATGAATTGAGGTAGGGAAAGACTTTAGTTCATGCCTCAGTTCTCAGCAAGGGTTTGCCAGGTGTCTCGCTAATCACAAAGGACTCTCATGTTACTGTTTTTCTCCTTACTGAGACACAGGATTTTGTGGGTGAAATGAACAGAGGGTTTGCCTCAGACCTGCCATTACCTGCTGTGCTATTCACAAGTATTGTGACCTGGGATTGTCCCAATATACTTCCCAAGAAGGGTAAAATTGACAACTGTTAACTCTTACTCACACAACCCAGCAAATAGGTTCAGTCCATACTTAAAGAAAAATCATATATTCTTGTTTTCTACTTAAAGAGGGTAGACTTCAAAGTCTGGTGCCTGGTGCCTGGATTTCTGGGTGCCTTTAAACCCTCCATGGTCACATAGACACTACAAATAGTGTAACAAAGACCCTTGGAGAAATTTGTCACTGAGAATCTCATGTCATCAAGTTCTTCGACTCTGTGGAAGGAGAGAGGGTTGAGCAATTGAGTCCTGTAGTCAGAAAACTGGGAAGCCTCAGGTAATGGGTGAGAACTCACACAGGTAAAGTGTGTCTTATTGGGATGTGGGAGCCTGCACTCAACATGATTAAAGCCAGACACTTGGAGGAGGGCAGTTGAAGAGTTGGACTGGTCTCATATTTCAAATTTCTCTTTAAGATTCAACATATTTTACTTAAATCTCCTCTCTACAAACTATGTGCATATTCATTGGGAGAATGGATCTTGTGCGCCAGTATTTACCCACTGACAAGATTCCAAAAACCATACCAAATCATGTCTTTTAAAACATAGCTACTCACCCATCTGCCAGAGGCACCGTCCTGTCTACCTTAAGTTGTCTCTGCAGCGCCCCAGAGAGCTCATTTCCCTGTTTTAGTCCTGCTCTCTTGTTTGAGGAGGAGCATCTAGGCTGCTCCTCTGCCCCTAACATTCTGGCATGGATGAGTTTGTCAGGTGAGCATTTCCTGTCTACACATTTTGTGGTTTCAAAACACTCCTACCGAGTTTATCACACAGGTGAGGGGAGATTCAAAGACTATGGGGCTGGGAATAGTTGCAGTCAAGACTTAGTGAGAGAAGAAGAGGGCAAGGTCCAAGGGAATGGTCCTTAGGTACTACAGGGATGGACATAAAATGGTGTGGCCAGGGAAAAGTCCAGGTTATCGTGGGATATAGTGCCTCAAAGGGAGTGGGGCTATCTGCACATCATGCTTGGGAAATCCCTTCTGTTCTAAAGCCATCTCATTGTATGCAAAAGACCTGGAAGCCTGGTGAAGACACACCATTTGCTCCAGATAGTAACATGACGACAGAACGGGCTGGAACCTGGCTATATCATTCCTGAGACTCTTCTAATTTCACAACTTAGTGCCTTATAAAAATGCTCTACACTTGTATGCACTCTTAAAAGCACTGGGACTTTCTTATATGATTAATGACAGGTTAGAAATGTATGGGAGAAAATGACAGGACTGAGCTTCTAATGCTACCAATTAGCTATCTGGCTACGAATCGTACACAGAGACACACAGCTTATGGGGCTGGGGCATTGCCTCCGTCAGTAAAGTCCTGGTCATGGCGCAAACACAAGGACATGAGTTCAGTAAAAAAGCCAGGTATGGTAGCATGAGTGTGGCTCCAGTGCTAGGGTTGTAGAGGCAGGCAGATTCTATTGGCTTTCTGGTCTAGCCTAGTCGCTGGCCAATTGAGAGAGCCTGGATGAATAGGCTGGATGGTTACTGGTGAATGGTATACTTATGACTTCCAAACACTGGCACATAGATATGTGAGAGGGACAGCAAGACCCAGCTTCAATGCCAGACTGATACACCATGAAGGAACTGGGTGTCTCTCCACTGTTCTAGAACCACACAAGAGCAGAGTAATAAAGTTATGTTGCACAGCCATGAGTGTGATCCACGGAGGCCCATTACCAACATCTTTCTTTCCTAGGGCAAGTATCTCTGCTGGTGGGCATCAAGCCAAGACAGAGTCACTTCTTCCTTCCACATATTATGCGTGGTGACAAGCTTCTTCTTGGGGCTTTATAGATGAGATGACCCTACAGGTCTCCTCCACAAAAGTAATTGATAGCATAATATCTCACATTCTTTATACAAGGCCATCAGGATCCAATTTAGATTATCTCAAGTATTCTGCCACTGTTGGAAATTCCCCCACCAAAGTAGCTCCTTTGCAGACTGGGCTGCACTGGTGATCAACAGCAACACTCAGAGGCAAAGGGTTTTGAAATCCATGGGACAAACGGAGATTCGTGGGGTGGAGGGGATGCTAGCTGTTGACTGCAAGTCTTCTGAGGACACCATGAGCAAGCCATTGTATCCTTGGTTCATCAGTCCTCCAAATGAACTTATCCAGGTACAGTGGACACTAGTTGGCCCAGTCCTTTGAACCCTCAAGGCTATAGGTTTAGCTAAGGCTGTGACACCTTGACAGATTCAGGCAGAGACTTCATGCTTCACTCTAAGGTGCTGGAGCAAAACTCCACACTGACCATCACAACATTTAGTGAATGGCACGGTAAAAACAAATGGATTTCTTTAGTTTGCAGAAACCTGTGCTAAGCATCGCTCAAGCTACTAAATGGAATCTTAAAGGCTGAAATGATGGAATATAAAAAGAAGCTTTGAAAGCATGGAGTGCAGAATTCAACGTGCAGACCACCTTTTTAGCCATCGGAGCTGTGTCTGTCAGTTAAGGCGAGCACTGCGACACAGTCTTTTCTGAGTTATTCTTTGTTCATCCTTGCGAAAGCCATTTTAGAATGAGGAGAGACCACTTTGCTCACTTTGGAAGATCTAATCACAAACGTGGATGGGAAAACATTTAAGGACCCAATTCACGAAGGCTGGCATGCTTCCCATTCTCTTACACACTGGTTCATGTGCCCATGTGTTTTCTCATCCTTGTGCTGCTTATGTTCCTTCACCTACTCAGTGGGTTTGCACATTGACTCACATTGCTAAATAGTCTCCCCTTCCCTGGCAAGGATAGGCTCACTTTGCCAGGAGGATCATGACCCCTCTCTTTCCTCGATGCCTACCCTTGCCCCACCAACACAGGTATTCTTGGAAGGTCAGGTGGTATCGACATCATCAAAGCAACCCTCTCAGCACAGGAAGCTCCCGATTTCTCTCTGAAGTCCCCTGGGATGCTTGTCTTGGATAAGAATAGATGTTTAATAGACATGGGTTGAGTGGGCTAGTATCCCTGTTTCTCTAATGTCCGTACCGTCTACCCCTGCATAGTGGCTCAGGGCTGGAGCCCTTCACACAGACCACTGACATCACCTGCTGACGTGGCCTTCCTCCCACTGCTATTTTCTCTCCAGCTCTTATTACTCACAATGCAGCCCCTGCACCACTGCTTTCTTCTCAGGAAGCTTAAAGTCCTTAGCTAAGGGCTCCAAGCCAGCTATCCTCAACAGATCTCTGCTTGCCTTCTACTCTCTCCTGTTCTAAAACCCCTTCTTCAGTCAGTCCCAATTATAGAAATGGACTACCTCATTTATGAGCCCTTCCTTCTGTCTAGAATATTCTTGCTTGGATCCCATGACCACCCTGCCTCACCATCCTGCCCACCTTTGAAGGCTCACTTGTACAGAATCTTACTTCATATTTTCCTTTGTTCCCTCAGGAATATGAATAAAGTTTACTTGAAGCATTCATCACTTTTTTCATGCTTCTGTTCTGTTATTTGTTAACATATCTTAATTTCTGGGAGATAATGTCTCACAACGGGGCATTTGTGCCTCATTTACCTTTCTGCCATAGGGACTAGCAAGTGCTTTATATGTTTTAGGCACTCAATAAATCATGTTGAGTTGAACACAGAAACGTGATACAGTCCTCGCTTCTGCAAGGACTGGGAAGGAACTTATATGAAAGACCATTGAGGCTAAGATTTGTCAGCTGGAGTCTCTGGACATATTTTCCAATCAACTAGAAAATACAGAATCTACCATGAACTGCGAGTATCTGCCATCAATAGCCCAGGATTCTTTCACATTAAAGCGTTTCCCAATCAGGATATTATACATTATTCATAGAAGCAGACATACAGAGTTCAGCCTTTTCAATCGCATCCCAGCTCACAGACCTCCTCCAACATCCTCATCCCAAACAGGAAGAAGCTGGCAGAGCGCCTGGCGGTTAACAATATCCTTTCAAGTTTACAATATGCCAGGTGCTCTGTTAAGTGCTTGATATATGATTTACCTGGAACCCCGGTCACCTGCAAAGTAGGCAGATACAAATGAGCATTCTGTAGGTAAGACCCTGGAGGCTTAGAGAGACTGAACAATTTGTCCAAGTTAGGTAAAGCCAGAAGGACAAGCCCGCATTCTCTATTCTGTGGGTGAAAGAATGCGTCTGGCCCTTTCAACAAGTTTGTGCCGACTCAAACCTCTGCGTTCCTGCTGTGTTCCTCATTCTTCACCAGTTTTTTGTTTTTGGTTTTTTTTTTTGTAAATGAACAAGTTCTCCAGGGCCCATAAACTACAAATTAAACTTCACACAATTGGTTATCATATGTGAGTAGTGGAAACATCTACTTTTCCAATAGTTTCTATGTTTTTCCATCCATTTGAAGTTTTGTATAGTTTTTAAGTGCTGTACGTGAAAAGCAAAGTAACGCAGGATTTATTGTCCTCTAACACTATAGAGTCATTGTCCAGGAGGAAGGCTGTGGCACAGAATCTTTGTCGGGATTTATTTTATCAAAATTACTTTCCAGCAAAAAGACTTTTGGGGTTGTTTTTTAGGTTTTTGGTTTTGGTGTTTTGTCTGTTTGTTTATTTGTTTGTTGATGCCTCTAACAACTCAATTTTAAGTCTAGGTGATGAGTTTTCAGCAAAATTCATGAGCAAGAAAAATTAGAGATGTGAGCAGGAGAGGCAGGAGGAACACTGGTTTTCTCTGGCAGGCATTGGCTGCCCCCTGCTGGAAGTGTGTGCTTTCTTCTCCAGTCTTCTCAGACATGCAGGCAAAAACCAAAAACCTGTAAGGTATTAAACAGTATGTATTCATTAAATGTGACCCTCTTTGCCTCGAATCCAGCACACAGAATCTGCCTCACCTGCTTCATATTCTGATCAGATCGGCAGGTTGAAGTAATAGGTTGATTTGGACTTTCATGTGTGCCTAAAAAACAAGGTCTCCCTCTCCCTTCTCCTCTTCCTTCTCTTCTTCCCCCTCTTCTTCTTCCTCCTCCTCCTCCCTCTCTCTTTCTTCTTTTCCATCTTTTGACACTGGGTTTCATGTAACCTAGGTTGACCTTGAACTCACTATGAAGCCAAGGATAACTTATTTCCCAAGTGTTGAGATTATAAGAAGCTTGTATCACCACACATAGTGCAGTTTGTGTGGTGCTGGGAATCGAACACAGGGCTTCATAAATGCTGAGCAAGTAGTATTTGAACTGAGCTCTACCCCAGCTCCACTATTTTCTTACACTGGCTCCTTGAAGGGCACTTTTCATTAATGAAGGGTCAGACCCATCAGGCATACCTTTTCTTATGCTCTCCCTGTAGAATAAAGAACCAAATTCCCTTGGCAGAATGGCATTCTGGATTAAGCAACACACCTGGGACATCCTCACATAGTACCAGACAGAAAAGACAGGGCTCCCATCTGATCTCCATCATTATCATGTAAAAAAGGAGGCTTATAAAACTGCCTCATGGGAGGAGCTCCACAGGAAGACCAACAGAGTCAACTAACCTGGACCCTTGGGTGTTCTCAGAGACTGAACTGCCAACGAAAGAACACACCTTGGCCTCCCCGCACATATGGAGCAGATGTGCAGCTTGGTCTTCATGTGGGTCCCAAACAACTGGAGCAGGCACTATTCCAAAAGCTGTTGCCTACATGTGGGATATGTCCTATTAGCTGGCCTGCCTTGTGTGGCCTCAGTGGGAGAGGAAGCCTAGCCTCACAGAGACTTGAAGTATCAGGGTGGGGGGATACCCAGGGGCCCCCACCAGCTCAGAGGAGAAGGAGAGGGGGGGATGAGGGAAGGGTTGTGGGAGGGGGTGACCTGGAAGAGGGCAGCGGGCAGGGAGTAAAGTGAGTAAGTAAAAAATAATAATTAAAAAAGAAGAAAAGAAAAATAAGCGAACCAATAAAAAGAAGAGAAGAAGGAGGAAGAACAAGAAGAGGAGGAGGAAGAAGAAGTGGAGGAGGAAGAGGAGGAGGAGGAAGAGGAGGAGGAAGAGGAGGAGGAGGAAAAGGAGGAAAAGAAGAAGAAGGAGAAGGAGAAGGAGAAGGAGAAGTTAGAATGAAATTATGTCAAGAGATGTTGCTATCCCACCAGACTGGATAATATTCATGAAACAGGCATGGGTCAAGCCTGATCCTATGATAAAGTATGATTAATGATTACTTTCATTTAATGCACACCAGAGATGATGTTCTGTGTCATCTTGTAACTTTAATTTATTTAAGTTGTAAAAGAGCAGATAACATCAGTACAGACTTTTCTCTTGTTTTTAGAAATATGCTGACACGTTGTTGGTGTTCAATTTCTGTGCTTAGCCTCTGCAGGATGTTTCTGTTATCTACAAAGCAAACATTCTTGACTTATGTTTTGAGCGACTCAATGTTGTCAATATATTAAGAGATATAGTTCTTTAAATGTTTGTCAAAACAATATCTTTAAATATCTAAAAAGAAAAGCCTCGTGGGTACAGTATTGCAGGCGCCTGTCCTCCCACCATGGGTACACAGGTAGGTGAAAAGACCCTCCAGGTGACAGAGGGATCCTGGTGCTCTGTTCAGTTCACTTGTGCTCTTCCTGTGGAATCCACTCTCCCAAACCCAGAACCAACTCTGACTCTTGGAGGGGTTACATCATGCAGGGAAGAATCATTTATAGTTTTCGCTTCTGGCCTCCTAAGTTGGGACCTCCTTCTCCAGTCACCTAGAATAGAAAGCACTGATAACTTAAAGTCGTACGTACCGTACTAATATGGCAAATGTTAAGATCTTTGGGGATTTAATTTTCAAAGATATCAATGAGGAATGTGGCCAGAACATCATTTGGCATCCAGCTCCAACTCCCACACCAGATCCCTTTGCAAACAATTCAGAAACATGGAACCACATAGGGCTATTCATTTGTTAGTGCCTAGCGTTCAAATTTTTCGAATAGAAATGCCAAGCATAAAAGGTAAATACAACAAACATAAAGAACCATAAGGAACTGACAGATTGAGTCAACAACCGCTGAGTCTTCCGCCTCTGCCCTTCCCTCACCATGCAAACTAGTTCATCCTTTGGCAAACAGTCAAAGCTTGCTGCCATGAGATTCTTTCCATTGTAAAATCAAAATGTCTGTGGTTTTAAACAATCATCTTTGTTAGTCCAAAATTATTTCCATCTATACTTTGAGGTACATAGGATACTTTGTAACTCCATTCACTCAGAGATTTTAAGTGTCTTGCTGAGAAAGAGACTCCCGGGCAGAGCTGCTTAGCAGTACTCTTGGGCAGGGGTTCCCACCTCAGCTTGGCTTCCACCTCACCATGCTTCCCAGCTCATCTGCTGATCCTTAGCTACTCCACAGTAATGTGTCCCCACTCAGTGCCCATTGTACAAGCTGGTGCTTTTGTTTGTCAGTTTTGTATCAAAGCTGTTGGTGCTTGAACACCCTTCCTTGGTCGCTCCAGAATTCACTTCACAGTACATGTTTTCATTGTAGAATTATGTATAGCATAAGACAAATGAGTTTACGCGATAGCCGTAAAAGCTAATGTTTATCGTGGCAATTCTGTAATATAGTTTGCATGCATGGTTTCTATGAACGAAGAAAGACATGAAAGAGGGATTAAATGTTGTTGGGACACCAAAACACCACCTTTCCACAAAGGCCATAGGTACATATTACTGTTCTCTCAAAAGAGGAGACTGTTAAGCTCCAGTTCCTCATTAAAGGCAGGAAGGAGACTGGCAGCATTCATGGTATAAGAGTTCACCCCAGCAAGGACATTACGATGGGAAAGAGTCGTAGTTGAGAACAAATGCAAACAAAAATTACAAATTATTTTTACATAACTGTAAAGTTCATTGACAATTCATCACTTCAATTTATAGTCGAGAAACTTGAGGACATGATATTTGTTGTTTTGTTTTGTTTTGTTTTTAAATAAACTGTCTCCTTAGCTACATGTTCCAAGTCTTCCTCAGTGGTCTACTTACGTGGGTGACTAGGGGTGTTTATTGAAGTTAACCTTGAAAGTAACATTCACAATTTCATAAGTTAAGAGATTACCCTTAAGAGGAAAACATGAGCAAGAGACAGTGAGGTGGTGCAGGCCTCTGTAGCTTTGTATCTGACATTAAGCTTTGCAAACAGGACAGGGTTATACTTCAGCTAGGTATAAAGGCATTTGCTTAGCATGCTTGAAGCTCTGGCTTGTATTCCCAAGCACAGAGATTAATCAACTAGTTAAAAAATAAAGCAACATCCCATAAAAAATAAAATTGCTGTCCTTTATGTTTCTATCCTGAATGTTATGAACTTCTTTTTAAAAATTGTTTCATGTATATATTTTCATTTTTTATTGTATTGAAAATTGTCTTTTCTCATGTAATACATCCTGATTATAATTTCCCCTTCCTATGCTCCTCCCAGTTCCTCTCCAAGTTCTCTCCCTGTGGGTTCACTTCTTGTCTGTCTCTCATTAAATAAGCACAGGTTTCTAAGAGATAACCACTAAACATGTCAAAATAAAATATAAAAAGATGAAACAAAAACTATCATATTGAGGTTGGACCCAGCAGTGGAACAGGAGGAAAGGGTTCTGAGAGCAGGAAACCGAGTCAAAGAGCCACTCATTTTCACAGGCCAATGTCCCATAGAAATACTAAGCAAATAGCGATGAGATGTACAGAGAGGACCTGAGACAGGCTCCTTTAGGTTCCGTGATTGCCACTTTAGTCTCTATGAGCTCACACCTCCTCGCTTAGCTGATTCTCCTAGTGCACTCCATCTTCTCTGGCTATTACAATCTTTCCTCTTCCTCAGGATTCCCCAAGCTCTGAGCGGTAGGCTTTTATGGAGACCTCCTGTTTAGCCTCTCTCTCCGCATGTTGTCTGGCTGTGGGTGACTTCATTTATTCCCATCTCATGCTGGAGAAAGCCTCTTTGATGACACCTGAATAAATCACTGATCTGTGAGTAAAGCAAAATATGATTAGAAATCATTTTATTGATTTTTTTAAGGCCAGTAGTGTTTGGTTTTAGCTTAGGTCTCTGCTATCTAGTCTCTGGTTCTTAGTTACCTAAGTAGTGTTGGGTATAGGGTCCTTTTCGTGAAGTGGCCCTTAACTCAAATCAGACATTGGTTGACTACTCCTACAGTTCTGTGTCAGAATTGCTAGCATATTTTATAGGCAGGACAGATTTAGGTCAAGTTTTGTGGCTGGATTGGTGTCACATTTTTCTTTCTGTAGTCTACAGAGTACCTTCCTTCACCAAGGAGCCTAGAACATAGGGGTAAGTACTCCATGTAGGAACCAACTCTACTTCTCCATGTTCAGTGAGTTGTGTGGGTGTTGTCTTCAGCAATGGGGCCCCACTGTGGGTTTGTAGAGAGCAATCTTTGTCTTAGCAGCAACCTGGGTTGTTTGAGATTTTCCATGGTACCCCCTTCAACAACAACTCAATTGAACACAACCCAGCCCTGGAAGCCTTGCCTGGCTGTATGCCTGGCTGCGAGAGATGTCCACTTGAGACTTCATAGCCACCATTACTAGGAATCCTCGTAGAATCCGGGAAGGCTCCACGGACTAGGCTTCCACATGGTCCCCAGGTGCCCACCCTCACTCCACGGACTAGGCCTC